>OX388315.1:11368005-11968005 GCA_947579605.1 Athripsodes cinereus
TAATTTTTTTCTATTACTAAACAATTGGAATGTTTTTATCCAAAAACAATTTATAGAAATTATATATCCAAATAATAATATAACGGAATACTCTCATCTTGATATAAATAAATAAATGTATTTATTGAAATATTCATAATATAGAAGTACTTTAAATAAACACAGGCATCTGTCTTGTTACACACAAGCCATAAAACTGAGTTGTGGTACGACTGCAATTGTGGCATCTAGCAATGAAAAAACAAAAACGCAGGTAAATATTCAACAAATCGGTAAAAGGTGGAATTGGATGAAACATTTTGAATCATAATATTCATTTCCTATACCAATATTTGTTGTTATGGCGTCAGATAAACTGTAATATTTCTGTCAATATTTTTAATATTTTAGCTATAAAAATGTCTTAAGGATGAGATCTTGTATGGAGTGTATTAATTGTCTTCTGTAATTATCTAATGACGATGTCTTCTGAATATTGATATTGAGGATTATTAGAAGATTACTATAGTCTGCAATATAACTGATACGGAAGCAACAACAACATAACAATAATAATATATAGGTACCTACTTATCTTAGAATTGGCATTGTGTCAATATCGTGACGAAATACATTAGTTTATTAGGTAAAAGATAAACACAGCAAGCCTGTATAAATACGGAAGCTAAAAATTCTCATCACGAAATTGATACTGTCAATAAAACAAACTAAAGGATTTACCTAATAACAGAGCCGGCTGGTGGGTTCAACAAAATTATCTTCGTATAGATATTTTTTTATAGGGGATGAAAATGCACTGTGTTAAGATAAAATTGAAAAAAAAACACAATATGTAGTTAACTTCCAAATTACTTTTATTAACTTCGCTTACTAGTATTCGGAGACTCTTGACTCCATCATCAGGCACAGGAATCCATTTATACCATCACTTTTAAAAATTGTTTAATGGAATAAAATTAAATACATTTATAAGTTTTTTTTAAATATCCTGATAAGTCTCCGAAAGATAAACTCAATATCCCAATATTTTCGGTATGCTTACGAGTATGCGGTAAAAGTAAGGTGTTTGTAGAACAATATGTATAAAATATTAATTTTATTTAAATAAAAATATATGAATTTGAATTTAAATTTGAATATAAAACATTTTCAATTTAGCTACAAGTTATCCCACTCGCCCTGAATGTCTTGACATTTATTGGCACGGAGAGGGTGACTTACATGATTTTTACATGCGCTTGGTTCGCTGAATATCCCACTTGTGGCGCATATAGTGACGTATGGTGTAAATAGAAAGATAAAAAATGCATTACATAATTGAATTTGTAAAGCAGTGTGCCACATCGATACTCTTAAAGAGGAACCGCTGCTACTTGATACTTGTCTATATCTTTCTCTTGCTAATTTTCCAGGGGGGTGAAATACAGCACTCCGGCCTGATTAGCAAATATTAGTGGGAAGCCTTTATCGTGTAAAAGCACGTGCTGGAATATTAGGGTGGCCGTGTTTATATTAAAACATAAATCAACGTTAGGAAATGATTGTTAGACGCAGTATTGTGCACTATTACCAACTATTAGGCATACTTTGAACATTCAGTAATACATTAAGTAGAGATGTAAAAGATATCCGAAATCTATCCGGTATCAAGCCTATTCAATCTAAATTTACTATCAAGTTAGAAAGCGGCTATCAAAGTACTCCAAACAGTCCAAACACTACATGGACAGATACCGAATGGAGAGTTGATATCTCACGAATACAAAATTTTCAAATTAAAATATTCAATATTTCTAAAATATTCATAAATAAGTTACTTAAATTCAGGCTAAATTGTTGGGTATTTTGTAAAATTTCTTAGTTAACATAATATAAATTAGAACTAAATTTTTTTTATCCAAATTTGGGTATTTTGTTTAAATTCAAGGGTAACAATTTCATAAATTGGAAAGCTAATAATAAAAATGTTTCTTAGTTTTTCTAGATACTTTATTAAAGTGACCTAGGTTTCGACTTGCAACGTCTTTTTCAAACATAACCTAAGTCAATTTATTAAAGGAACTAGTAAAAAGTTGAAACAAATTTAAAAATTTGTCATGAATAAATACATGTTACATAATAAATACTCAATTGAAAAAAGCTCATCCGCGCAAAAAAAAGTTTAAAAAGGCGTGATAAAATAAAGCAATATCTGGCGGTGGGACATTCGGATAATCGGTTTTAGATTTCGCCATATATCCGTTATCCACCAAAATCCCTAATCATCACGTCTCTAATACAAAGCTCGCACAGCGTATATGAATAATGTTCAATAATATGAGAGAAAATAATGCAATAAGGATTATTAGATAAATAATAAATATTAACATGTCTGCAATGGATTATATTATGACAAATTTTATTAGAGTCGATGTATGTCATTTACATTCTAATATGATAATCATTATTATGACCACACACAATGTCGTTTAACGGTGCTGCGTATAAGTTTATCGATGTTGTACGATTATTATTATGCACGATATTAATTTATGATATAAACCATCGATGAAATTGCCGATAATGTAATTAATGATATAATCGTCACTAGCATCGTAAATAAAATAACATCATATAGAATATATTATGAATAACAGTTATACATAGATAACGTGCCGTTTATTAGTTCTATTTAGTTCTATCAGACATTAGAGGTAATATGACAGTTCGGCAGTATTCTGATTGAGATACACAGTTTTTTCAAAAATCAAATTGTCATGCTTTGAGAATTGTAAGATTAAATTCATTTGTTTTTTTACAATGATCAACCACTGAAAAAAGTGTATTATGTTGGATGTAGAATAACCACTTTTGAGACATGCCATGGTGGTATGGATGGTTGGTAGAATAACATATTTTGTTGTAGAGATTCGAATACAAAAAAAGTCGTTTGAAAGCTGAATATAACCAAAATTTTGCTATTACATATTATATATTTAATAATAAGCTATTATATATTTTTAATATTCTGAAATAAATAAAACAAATGTCTTAGTCTACTATTTGTTCTTTCTCGTCAAATAATCAAATAGTAGAATAAAACATGTGTTTTATTTATTTCGCTATGGAATTCTACTACCTAAACACCGACACAGTAAACAAATATTAATATTTTAAAACACAAGTCAAGTATGAAAAAAGAAAACATTATTTTAGAAATGTTTGTATCTGACGTAATTTAGTTTAGTAAGTACACACACTTCAATGACATTACATGGGAAAAAAAGCACGATAAACATCACTAAAAAGTTAATTATATTTCGGCAAAAAAACTTTTTCATAACTTTAATAAGCTCAATAAAAAGTGAAAATCAAAATAAAACGCAATTTCTCGAAACGTTTTCATTTGTTTAAAGAACAGAATGTAATAATATTAATATGAAAACTTTTTTTTATAATCCTGTCAATTCCAATTTTGCTGGGATTATATTATTAGGAGTTTATTGCGAGGAAAATCGTGGCGCATGAAATTATTACTGGTGTATCTTATAGTGATGTGTCGAATATTCGAATTCGCATAAAAATATATGTGAATATTGCGAACCTTGGTTATATGTTTTTTTTTTTTTTTAAAAAGATATATCTGGGTTTGTTATAAACCCAAATACAACCTTATACACCTTTCACACTAAGCTAAAAGCTTGTGCCGTGAAAGGGGAGTATGCCGGCACCTGGAATCGAACCACGGACCCCTTGTTCTGAAGGCCGAGACTCTACCTCCAGGCTACCGACGAACTCGTTGTAACTAAATTTTAGTTGGCAAAATCAAGCCTTGAAAATTATCATAAAATATATTCTAAATAGTGATGAGATTATGAAATAAAATAAGATAAAAATGACAAAAGGTTAAATAAGAAAAATCTTTTCCACTCTTTTCTGTATGTATTCGAATGTCCTGTATGTTCGTGTTCGCAAATTCTCACGAATCAAGTAATAAACATCTACAATTCAGCGATGAGGTATGCCACCAGTCCTGAATGATTTATTTTTATTAAGACAAAGAGGATAATCAAGACAATGCGTGGTTATTATAAGCAGATTATCCGCTAGCATCCCCACTTGTGGGATGTGTTGTGATGATATGATGGCGATAGACTTAAGGTAATTTGAAACAAGTGTTTCTTACTACTATAGATTTTTAATCGTGCGAGAGACGTTTTTCGATTTATCAGGTCATAATAGCCTATCCCGATTTATAATCTATAATAGGAAGAAACACGTTCCAATTTTCCTTATTATGGATTACTACTAAGTGAAAACCGACACAATAAATCAATTTTAAAAAAAAATGACAATAGACAGTTTACTTTCTGTTGCTTGATTTCGATATTCGTTATTTTTATAGATTCGTTGGCTGATGGCGTAGGTACGCCAAAATTATTAAAAACATTGGCGAATTTAGAAAAAAATGTGTATTTTATGAAATTGTGATTCCTAATCCATGAAATCATGAAAAACCGAAGGTAAAAAAGAATAATATTCCATTTCTGAATATTAAAGTTAGACATTTTTACATCACTAATACCCACCACGAATCTGCTAGATTTTGATGATAAATGTGTGAAATTTTACAACAGCTGTCACATCATACAAATATAATTGTACTAAATCGAATGATTCAGCTTCTCATATTATTATTAACTGGTTAAAATGTTATTTATGACCATCATCAAACTTTATTTATTAAATTTTTCTGATGACTAAAATATTTTGAAGTAGGTAGGTACATCTTTTTCTTTTTATCTATCCCTTTGCTTGATTATGTAATTTTGTATAAATAATTGAAGATATACAAATAAACGATCTTCTTTACGTAATATCTTTTGTAGGTATATTTTTAATGTACTATTTAGAAATTCCACAAATGGGATGGTCAGCAGACTAGCTGCATGAAATAAACATGCAAGCTATGCTCTCCGCGCTAACAAAAAATAAGACATTCATAGGTAGCAAATGTGAGCGCTAAATTTAAGTTGTAAAATGTCTTTATTTTTTCGAACATCTGTTAATACAGAACACTCGAAATATTCCATATATTTTATAAAGAACTTTCAAAATGGTGTTTAAAATACTATACTGTGGCAACCCCAAGTGAAAAGCCACGTCACCGAACATGTAGGTACATTAAGTGTAATATATAATACAATAATAAAAATCATATAAATCGTTCGTCCATAGCTTGACAAGAGGTAACACAACAAGAACTAATAGACCAGTGATGTACGAAATTAGGAAGAAGAAGATATACATATATACAAATGTAATATTAAATAATTATTATTAATAAAAAAATAAGGAATCTTAAACGTAATTTCGTCGATACGTAAGAAGTGCAAACATCTACAACGAAACGAACAAGGAAGACAAAATACATACAAAAAGATACAGACATGAAAGAACATTAAAGCACCATTCCGAACACGTATAAGCAATAATCTCAGTCCATCTAGATATATCTAAAAACAAAATGTATCTCTGTTTGGTGTTGCAACATCTGTTACTGGCCATTTTATGCAGTCTGAATGACCTTCCCCGCACATTATGGCCCTCTGTAGTCTGTCTCTGTATAATACGCCGCGTTATTACATCCAATAGAGTTTGTATGAAAAACACGCGAGTGATAAAATAAACAATAACAGTTCATCTCGAGAATGCTTCACTCCCGAATTGAGAAATTCGACATATTGCATTAGACAATGGCAGATATTATATGATAAATAAAAATATATTCAATTTAAAAAGAAATATGACATTATCTTTTCCTTCGATAAATCGATTTAGTTTTCTTAAGCTTCAGGATTAAACACGTCGTACAAGCTATTTTACGAAAAAATAAAATTTGATATAGTAAAAATATTATCTCAGAGACTAATTTTACTACCGAACATCCTTAAGACTACTTAGAAATGAAAAAAAAATGTATCAATATTTGAGAACTAATAAGTATCTACCTACGCATTTTGAGCGAACAGTTTATCGTTTCGTCGGGAAAAAGATGTATGTAAAGAGTTCCTTCAGTTTAATAATAATACACACGTGTGTAAGAGATTCTATGGAAATTCCCTTTTTCCTGCATTATGAAGTTAGTTCAAAGTAAAATAACACTAAGGACATGTTTGATAAAATAAAACCCATCTCAAATGAAAATCTGAAAGTATCTTCAGTGAAACTATATACCTAAGGATAAATTTATTAAAAAAAAACAAACAATTTTTTTTCCAATTTTACTACTTTATAATTTATTGTAAAATGACATGATTCCGACCTTATAAGTGATTGAAAACAATTATAAGTCTAACACATACCGTATTGTGTTCCTTTAAATATTATGTCTTAAATCTAAACAATAATGTAGAGTTGTAAAAGTGTACTATATTAACTAATTTATACATAAGTTTCATATGTAACACTTGGACCAGCTGTCACGTTCCAATCTTTCCAAAAATAAACTTTCCATTATATAGAATCACAATATTCAATTAGAGCCATATTTTTTAATGAATTTAAGTAGACATTTTCAATATAAAAGCCAACACAATCAATTTATATGAAGATATAGTTTAAATATTGGAAAAATAAATATAGGTATTTCTTGGAATATTTACATAAACAGCTTTTTATGTAAAGCTCTTGAGACCGGCAACTGACCGCTAAATGACATCAAGGATAAAAATCGACCGTCATCGTAGTTGTTACTAAAAAAAACTGTAGCGATCGTTTTATATAAAAAATGAGTACAAAATTCAAAATTTAAATTAGATTATATTTAATTTTTTTTTTCATTTCTTCATAGTCGAATATTGAAAAAAGATCTTTAGAAAGTGTTTCATGAAAATATACTTACTTTTCTTTGTTTTAAAAATTGATTTCAGTCACTCACAAATACTTCACAAATGAAAGAGTTTTTTCATCAACGAACATCTAAATTTTCATTTACGTGCTCTGAAAAAAAACCTGGTGGCTAAGAATGTACTTCGTGACTCGTACATCTTGTTGGTTAATGGTTTATTTATTAAAACACAATGTCTCTTAGGGTCCTCCCAACAAAACCAAATTATACCTTGCATTATTCTGCGTAGCCAAGTAAATTCCTAGAGGACCCTTTCATCCTACTCCCTCACAACAATAAAAGGGTCGATAAATGTTCCACCGTACCGTGATTCAAAGTCTGTGTTCTTGCCATTATATTGTATAGAATTCTAGTACATACTATGTATATTCAATTTCGGTCACACGGAGACAACACGGAATAAAAAAAAGAAGAGCGCTTCACAAAAAGCAGATTTGCACATAGTAGGCATAGAAAGATAAGACGAGAAAATAAATGGCTTTTTGCGATACGGAAAACATAATTTGCGTATCAAAATATTTCTAAACTCGTATGTATCACGATAGAAAAAAAATATTCATATACCTATCATAAATTCACGGTGAGACATAATTTTTAGTTATACTTAATTAATATATGGAGGCTAGAATAAATTTTCTAGAATTAAATAATATCTTATTATTAAGATACGAAATTATTTGAAAAGAAAGAGAATGCGAGTAGTATAATATAAAGTCAGATAATTCTGAGACGGAAATGGTAAATAAGCTGCCTTTAATAATATTAAGTGGTTGAGATTGGATATTTTGTGTGTACATTTAATAACATTCTTTTCATAATATTAACTTAATTGTACATAATATCATAACTCAACCCACATTAACTTGAATAAGGTTCATAGTTATACGATAATGATACTTGTTATTATTTAATTAAGATGTTGAGAACGAATACCATTCAATTTATATCTTTAGGACTACTGATTTCCAATAACTTGAATAATGTATATACATATCTATCTATCGATAACTTTTAAGACACTCGATATATTTCCAAGTTACACATTAATTAGGCATTTCGAGTTATTATTTTTCTCTCTCATTCTAATTATAATTTATTTCTCAGAATAAATATTTGATACAATACACTTAGTTGAAATGAATTTGAGAAATGACTGAATATATAATTTTAGAAAGCCTCGAAGACAAATTAATTACAATAGGTATAGGTACACATTTATGATATCAATGCTACGATTCGAAAGCCACAAAAAAGATTATATCTCTTTTCAGAGTATTGCTTTAAATAAAAGCTTTGAAAAAAAAGTTGTTCTTAAAAGAAATATTTCTAAAATGATGATTAAACGAAATATCTAAATATTTATATCATCACAGCATATCATACAATTCGGATAGCCAGCAACAACATGTTAAACATGCAAATTGTCCTCTCCGTGCCAAATAAAATTAAGACATACTTCATCGTTAATATTATATTATCCGTAATACTTTACAGAAATTTATGGAAATAAACAAACTGTTTTCAGTTCTACTGTATTTAATAATTGATAGATGTAGTGACCTAAACTCCTTAGTTTGACAATGACAATGTTTGAAATGTTTACAATATTTACTAATTTTTTTATTGTTTAACCGGATTTGGGTGCAGATGACAAAACCAATCAGAAACCTCGATGGAGAACCATGTCTACACAATGCAACATTGTGTAAAATTTAATCGGAAGAAGTGAGAAAGGTGTCCCAACGCTTACGAATTGGCTCTATTCGTAAGCGTTGGGACACCTTTCTAGACATGGTTCTCCAATCGAAGTTTCTGATTGACAATGTTTGAAACCATACTATCATTAATAAATATAGTCAATCTTTAAACAGTTTGTTTGTTTCCATAAATTAATACGGAGTTTTACAAAATAAACGTCAACTCAATCATTTCAAATAATTTCAATTTATGGGACACATGGAAGCTTACAGAAAAGGGAAGGAGATTTCCTTTTTGTGCCGGAGTTTTGAATCAAAAACTAAATATTGTAATAGATATGTTAGGAAAAATTTATCTTCGTCTAGTTATTTACTAAAACCATAATTCCAATGTACTTAATAAGTAATTATTTTAGTGTGTTTTAAGTCTTAGAATATCCTTCATAACTAATGAGTGTTGCGACCTATCTTTTCTTTTTGTATATGTGTAAGTCAAATTATATCTCACGGTATATCAAATTGTATCACATGGTATATTAAAATAATAAAGCAACCATTATCTAAGATCACTGCCAGATATTGTGTAGTAAACATAACTCTGTTGTATTCATACATAATGAGCAACGATAACAATACAAAGACATAATATTATATTATAGGTTGAATTTGTACAAAATAATTTACGAGTGAATTACAACAGCAATATGCGAAATTTGAGAAGACTAAATTAAATGGTAAATTATTTGCGTTTGTGATGATAATTTGGCTGTTACTAATTAACATTAATGTGCTTATTCGTCACAATTTATGTAGACGGGTTTTGATTTTATTTAAAAATACAGATTTCTCAAATAAGGATTAGTGTAATATTTTTGTTTAGTGTAATAGTTTACAGTGTGTTTTATGTCCATAAGTAATACCTATAGAGAATTTGAAATTTCGCTATTTATATTGAACAGACTGAAATTTTCAATTAATTCTAAATATGTACAGAGATAATATAGTATAAATCTACCTTTTATACTGTTTTGCCGAAGAATGAAATAAGTAATACACCAAGCAATAGTTAACAATGTACCTCAATTTCAAAAGGAAACGAAAGAGAAAAGAAAAATAATATTAGCATAATTCAATGTTTTAACTAAAGACCCCTTTTCTAAAAGGCGACTTCGGTACGAGTCTGCTCCCCGCCGCACACGTAGATATACCTAATTCAGTTAAGACCCCCAAGTTAAAACGACTACCAACGGTATGAGCTTTTGTAATTAAGTTCTTTTTTTACATAGACCGACTCTAGAATAAACCATGGAAGAAACTTTCATCTGCGCGTAAAGAATAACAAAAGTTAGTACAAAATATACAGTTTTAATGAAAAAAAGGGAATATTTTAGGGTATTTTATTTCTCGGTCATAAAATGGAACAAAGTTAGGAAAATACTCGTATGCGTTCTATAAACGACAAAATTCTATAAATTAAGTACACACTAATCGAGTGTCGAAGAGGTGTTGGAAAAAGACGGATTTCTTGGCTCCATAGTATACACAAATGTACAGGATAGTAGACGGAGCGTCGAGGAGCCGTTTCGGGCTGCCCAAGATCGGGACACGTTCTCACAAGTGATGGTTTACATCGAGGAACCCGAAACGACACGTCATACAGAAGAAGTTCATTGAAGCTTATACCACAAACTAAATTTTGAAATATATACCAACGCTGTAAATATTGTTAAACGAAATTTGTAGAAGTCGATAATAATAATAAAGATGCATACATATAGTCTGAAACAGCATTTGAGATAAATGAAGTAATGTAGAAGCATTCTTCGATCAATTTCATTTTAATAACGACACATTAAGAAGAGATACAATGGATAAATAAGACATTATTTTTACTGAAATTTCAAAGACAGCGATGATGTTTTTAAACATCAAAGAATGTAGAATGCGGGCAGTCAAATCGTAACCCTGAGCTACATAATACGTAGTTAGTAAGTTATCCTGAAGATATTAACAAATAACTGGAATAACAAAATACAACTTGTAATGCCATTCAGAATAATATGGTTGGAATGTCGTTGGAGAACAGACTATCTAGTAGTGTGCTTCTTATATACCTTATACTACAAATGTATGTAGACTACATAAAACACGAATTCAATACAATATAATGCTTGCTTAGTATTCCCCTTTTAGAAATAAAGATAATAATGTCTTGTCCTTTGTACCAAAACGAAATAAAATAATATGCACATATATATATCTCTCAGTACAGTAGGTACCTACCTACTAATAATAATATAGTTCGCAGCACCATGCATAGGTAGTTACGTAGTATACCTAATAGTAAGTGGCTGTATGAAGAAGAAGTAGAATAAAGAAGGGGGATTTCTTGATAATATAATCTCTGCCTTGTGGCTTTCACACATCGACTGTTACAAAGGAAAAAAGGGACTATGGAGGTGAATGCGTTTGAATAAAATTGATTGCTCCTTGAAAAAGAAAATATTATTACCCCTCTCGACAATTGCCGAGCGGTAATTTCGCTCGTTTCCGAGAAGGAATTAGCTGCTAGCTTGCTTGATACTAGGTACTAGTACATAAAACTCCTCGCGGCGGCAATTTTAAATCTATATTATTACACGCTACTGAAAATAATAATACTTGAAAGAATATCACTATTATATTAGGGAAATCATATATGAATGGGAAGAGTGAATCATTGAAATGAAAACGTGCAAATGGCGTTTTTTTTTCAGTCTTCTTTGATAAATAAAAGGCAATCTTATACCAAAGACTTAGAGGAGCTAACGCTTAATTTTCCTTTTAACTTAATACTTTTATGCCTGATTTGCAGCTTAAGTTTAGTTAAATTATTTAACAACTAAATATTATATAATTACTTATAAATGTAAGATTATCATTTGAAGAAACCCTTTTGCTAACTCAATTGTGTGAAATACCATAATAGTATCTACAAGCGTTTTTTGTAAACTACACTACCCACCATCACGGCATATCCCACAAGTGGGGTAGCTAGCAAAACAGCTGCATTTTATAAACAAGCAAGCCGTCTTCTTTGTGCCAATCAAAAATAGGACATTCAAGATGGGTGGCAAACCTCATCACCGAATTTGAGATGTAATGTGCGTTTTTTGAACACCTGCCTTTTACAGGACACTCGAAAACTTACGGAAAAGAGCATGAGACCAATTATTTACCTGATGCTCCACGACACAAACTTTCGAATTTTGAATTCAACAAACTCACGAAATTGTTGAAACTAAATACTTTTTTGTATTAAGTATTTATTCGACACATAAGTAATAACATGCAAAATACTTTCAGTTATGTAGATAATATCGACACTATACAAAATCGAATAATTCATAATTTTTTGATGTTTCATTTTCAATAAAACAAACTTAAATTTTAGTATGCTCATAGAGAATTGTTCACAACAATCAAACTCCGTAAAATTTCATATTTTGGTCGCATAATGAGAGGAGAAAAATATGCCATCCTAAAACTAATCATAGAAGGGAAGATTGAGGGCCGTAGAGGGGTTGGAAGAAGACGGCTTTCCTGGCTCCAGAACATTCAGGAGTGGACCGTGATGAGAGGTGTGGAGGAGCTGTTTTGTGCTGTCCGGAACAGGAAGGATTTCTTCCAAGTGGTCGTCAAAGACACGCAGAGAAGAGAAGAATAAATGTAAGTAAAATTAAAACAAATAGGTATATGATACAAATATTCATTTTATCGAGCTTTGTCTCGTACTTAGTCATCATAGAATAGTGTTGAAAATGTATAATATGTATGTATTATTTTCTCAAACCATTTACCTACACGTACTTACTAGTTCTAGTATAAAGCTGTAATAGTTTTAACCCTACGCAATGTTATTACTTTACAGTCCATATATTATTATTATCTGCTGTGCAGTTTATTGCACCAATAATATATGTAATATATAGATGAAGAATACTCAGTAACGAAGAAGAACCTCCTGAATACTGAGCAATATAATGATAAAATGTGGGGGTATAAACTGGACAATTATTGCTATCAAAATTTATTTCTAAACTGTGAACTTTCTATAGCTTTGTCTTTCGTTTTGGTATATGAGGTAAAAATCAACATTCTTGATAAACCAGATAAAAAATAATTTTTTCAAGTGTGATACGCCGTTATGGTTTGGGCAGATTGATAGAAAATAGGCTAAACAGATCAAATTGGATTATTTTTAAGTGTAATCTATTCAAAATTGATTTAATTGGAACTGAGTGACTGTTTCAATTTTCTGATCTAATTCTATGTCTTCCGTGTATATGATTCTTTCATAAATATACGGCCAAAATAGTGAAATAATAGTATAACTTTAACAACTCAACACATATTTGAATCAAAAACAATCAACGTATAAAACTTGCAATGAAAAATAAGAAAACGTAAACTACAGGGGATCCTCAATAGAAGGCGCATACGTTCGAACAAATCCTCTCAAAGCATATTTCCTTACAGTCCACTTTGTATCATTAAAGATATCGATTTCAGCACAGAAACTATCCCTAATACATGAAGTCGATTAATAGATGTGTAATAATTATCGTTTGTCGAAAATCAATCGCAAAATCACTTAACTAAGCATATTTGGGTAATCAAGAGGACTACTATACTTTCAATGTCAGAAATAAAAGTTACCTTTTTTTTACTCCAACTTACTCTATCTAGTGAGAAAAGTCACTAGATGGAGTAAACATTTTCATGTTCATTGAGGTGACGTAGAAATAAGGTAGGGTAGGGCAATTAAATTTATGGAAGCCATAGAGAATAATGTCTCCATTCGTATATATGATTATTTATAACCATGATGTCTAGACCACTGCAAGTTTAATACGTAGTATTTCATACACATTCAGGTAATGAAATATTTAAGTACACGATGTATGTATCAACCATTGAACTTAGAGGATGAACTAATGAGTGTTATTTGGTAAATAAAATTGTTATTAGTGAATGGATTGGTCGAGTAAAACGACTGTATTTACTTCAAAAAGTAATGCAATACAATATAATATGAAACATTCCTTAGAGATAACGATTCTCAGCATTGAAGAAAAAAATAAAAGAGGGAGAGAATTAATAAAGAAGCAACAATGACAAGTATTTATAGAAGTTTGTCCCAAGGAACGTAACATTGATTTGACTGGAAAGAAAACCTAAAAAGACAGAAAATAAACTTCATTAGAGAAACATCAAGTATTGATGATGGCTTTCATTAATTGAATGAAGGAAAATTTACTTTTTTGCTTTTAGAGCTTTACACAAATAGAAAAAGACAAAATATAAAGGGAGTTTGGTATACCTTTCGAAAAAATAACGTAGATACTTGGAATAAGAGTAAATTACTCAAACTTTTCTGTTACAAAACAGTTTTGATAAAATCACTTCCATGTTTCGAAAAATAGACACCTGCTTTTAATATAACTTTTGCCATTCCTAAGAACTAGATTATGCGTAGGTATTTGGAATATTCTTATAAGATGAAATTTTGTCAATAAGTTGTATTATTGCTCTATATTATTAGACAAATATTCTAGAAACTTCTTCGGCAAACATAAAATAAAGAAAGCATGCAAAGTAGGTACATATAGATATACGTAAAACATTCGTAACTTAATAAAATAATTTATTTCACTGAAAACGTCAGGCTAGAGGAGGCATAGCGAAACATTAAAATATCTACCACATATCTCAAGCTTTAATGGCTGATGATAAAGTGTGAAAGTTGTAAAAAAGAAAGCTAAATGAAGTCACTTTTTATATCAAAACTTTTCCTTTTGAACAGACTAAAGGCATTATTATCAAGGATTGATTTTTTTCTGTCCCAACTTGAAACATTCTGCGTTAAAATAAAAAATATATACCATAAAATAGTCGTTGAAATAACTTTTAACCCCAAGAATCGCCCTCATTCCACTTTGAACGGACGTGCCCGAATTATTACGATCCTCAAACTCAAAGCGAACTATATACCTGTGTGCTTTTATTACTAATGAACCGAGTTGTAGGGGAATGGGGGATGTAGAATGTTGTCTAAACGGCACATCCCACTTACCAAATGAATATTTTAAATTACATGTGCATCCCATCAAAACATGTTTTGCAAATATTTTTACGATCTTATACATTTTAATATACGAGGAGGGTTGCCAGTTATCAAAAGAATAGTTTGAATATCAAAACATCATTGTGGGTTTGTTACCGACATTTAAAATCATACATGGCTTTTGAAATGATGTGCTACATAAGTACCTATGTATTTAAAAATTCAAGAGTTTTTTTGTTTATATTTTGGAAATGCACTTTTAATGTTTATTAAATAAAGAAATTAAAATATTGTTATACACTGTTCAATTTCTACTACGTTCTCCCTGAAGATGCCTACAAGCATAGGCAGAAACGTTCAGATGTCTTCCATAAAAATTTTATTTAATGAAAATTAAATATGTACCTACTTAAATATAACGTGGTAACATTTTTCACTTTTACTTAATCTGATTAAGATTAGTTAAAAATGAAGTCTGTTACCCAGTTTGAATATAAAGTAGCTCTCTGTATGATCAATGACTCACCATTGACTTCCCATTTATGGCAGAAATTCATAGTATAGAAAGAAAATAATTTTGTATAGTTGCTCTCATGATGATTAAAGATTAAAGAAAGTACCAAGGTGCAAAGAGCGTTCGATCGCCAAATCGAGCGAACGAACGTTCACTCGGCGAACGCTCTATGCGTTAATGATGACGAAGCAAAACGTCGGACGAGTCGCTCCAATGCGACATTCATCACTCACTACAGCTTCATGTCGTACCAAGGATCGCTTGTCGTCGTGCGTTATTTTGCCCTTGTATTGTATTACGTGCTGCACATTTGTTCAAGACTCGCGAGATTTAAACTGCCAACGTTACAATTATTTTAAGCTTCAAACCTTACGCAAATCTCAGCTTTTTTGTCTTGTATGGAAGCCACTCCACTGCTGGATAGATAGGGGTAAGTCGTAACAAAATGTATGACTTATATATCTTATTACGACTAACACAAAGCAACAACATAATCCATGAATATTATGAAAACAAAATAAGTAGGTATCTATAATAGTTAATAATATTTTATACACCATCCTCGCGTAACGAGTCGTGAAGTAAGTGAAATGTTTATTGTTTTATGCTGACTACTTATTCACAGCGATAATAACGGAGAAAATAAAACAGATATTGTATGCAACTTGCATTATTATCATAGTTATAATATTTTCTCTATAAAATAGAAAAGCGAATAATTGAAGAACAGTAGCAATTTTTTTTTTTTTTTTTAATATATCTGGGTTTTGTTATAAACCCAAATACAACCTTATACACCTTTCACAGTAAGCTAAAAGCTCGTGTCGTGAAAGGGGAGTTTGCCGGCACCTGGTATCGAACCCCGGACCTCATGTTCATAAGGCCGAGACTCTACCTCCAGGCTACCGACGAACTCGTTAAAAATTAAATTAATTAAAGTGGTAAAAATCCCCATCCAAAGATGATCCAAAGTTATTTATATACTTTCATGGCAAAGCGCCTGTCGGTCGGCCAAAAGAATGAATATGTCGACTTAAAGCAATCTTGTAGAAGTTTTCGAAGGTGAGTTTCATGGGATTCGCAGCAAAAAATAGGTCTACCACATTTTTCTACAATTTTGAATTCCCAGTATTCGGAATATGTACCTATCTTAAAAAAATTGACATCATTCAGCGATGAGCTATGTCGTACCCTCACGCCTCATCCCAAGTGGGGTAGGCAGAGAAAACGGAGAGCCACAGATTAATATATTTAACTACTTCTTTCGCATTTTCTACATTTATACAATATTTCATCCACTCCCGTCGATTTCTCTTACTCGGCACACGACCATCATTGAGAATATGATCCACGTGACCAAGCCATGTAATTCCTGGATTTATTTTTCAGATAAGTATATCCTTTTTGTCGTCCTTTCATCATCCTATCGTTTCACATGTCAAAATTATTTTTACTTTTTCAATATACGCATTCTATCCACAAAACTCCTCTTGTACTCCTATTACTTAAAAATAATAACAAATTTAATAACTAATTTTACAGCTCTGTGTTAAAAGTACCAGTGACTCGTAATCTAATATGTATGTACTTTTCTCTCCTTTGTAGAGAGTGAATGTAATGGTGGATTATAATTGTACATGGTAAAATGAATGCGTGCTTTGTGCAGGAATAGGGTAATTTTAGCCGGTCAAGAATTTAAAAGCTCACAACATCATAAGCTTTGAGTTAATTAAACACAAAATTTCATAATACATTCAACTAGGTACAAAAAAGTCTTGTGAGCATGTTGTAAATTGAAAAGTACTTACTTACTAAAGATTTCTGAGAAAAATCCTTAGTTACCTTCATTATAAAATTATAGAAAATATAATAGCTGTTGATTAAAGTGGGTATTATGTTTTTAATTTTATTCAAGTGTTTTAATTTTCTATCACCTTCAAAAATCTTCCAGGAAAACAAACAAAACATAATTAAAATGAGGTAGTTGAAATATTGTGTGAGGACGACTCGCATGTTTATTTTATGCAGTTGGTCCGCTAGCTACCCCGCTTATGGGATATGCCATGGTAGTAAATATAGCTGAAAGCATGATGTTATAATAATCTTGGACTTACGAGCAATGAGATTATGGTACAAATTCTACTGAGAATCTACATGTTTGGATCTAAGAAGCTTTTGATGTATACTTAAATGTAGAAAGTATCTATAATATTTTGTTAGAAAATAAGTCAATATTTAGTAACGTACATAAAATACTAATAAAACTGTTATACATCTAAAATAGGTCGATTCACAATTACTTTTAAAATAAAATCATATGAGACTGTATAAACAATCTACCCAAAATAGCCGTAAAAATATAGTGTGTATTTTAAACTTTTACTTCATGAGCAATTTATCATAAAAGGTTTATGTTTTATATTTCTCAATCCATTACTACATTAACAATTACTCCACCTTGTCCCATTGTCTACCTCGCATTAAAAAACTTATTTTTATGGTAAGTTTGCTCCACGTGGAAAATTCCTCCAGGCTATAAAGTATAGGAAAATCGTCCGTATAATATACATAGAAGGTATTCGCTTGTCTGAGGTAGGCTGTCTCTGCCTACATTGTATATACAACATTGGTTAGTATTGCGCTATACAGTTTCAGGTATTGTCGCATGTGAAAATTTCAATTTAAACATAATCATTTATAATTAATTTAATAACCAACACAAAAATATACAGATCTTTGATCATATCTTTAAAATGGTTTTGTATTCTTTGTATGATATATTTTAAGTATATAATAAATTACTCCATAGTTTTGCGATTATTGGAATTTTACGTATAACATACTATAAAAGGACAATTCACACATATTGAGCAAGACCCAAACAAAGATATGAATTTTATATAACGGGTACTAACGCAATATACATATAAATAATGCACTAAAAATACATGTCACACTCAGATACACGATCGTTACCTCTGAGGCACTCCGGTCGCCTAAACATATTGGTCAATATTTTCTGTGAACAGAGGTGGTCTAAAGTTTAATAATAGAGTATCGGACTTCCAAGCGAAGGATCTGTGGTCTGCGTTCACTGCTGATGTCCTACGCCTTCAAGTTTCAATTGAAAAAAACGAAAACAACAATGACTTATTAACCTATGGAAATTGAACATATGTTTTCCAATACACAAAGGAACTTTTATGATTACTTAACTATTTATATATATCATCACAATATTTCCTACCGGTAGAGAGCTAGACAACCAACTGAAAATAATAAATATTATTAGTAAAATTTAATTCGACATCATAAATATAAAATGTGATAATTTCCCTTCTCGCCCCCTCGAGATGTGGAAACATATTTCACAGCTTCTCTCACTAACCGAAACTCGTTTATTTCCTCCTGATATTTCTCCTCTAATAACATTTAGGCCTATTTCGCATTCTCCCTAATATTATTTTATCATAGTATATGGATACCTTTACCAAACTTCTATAGAAACAGTTGGCAATACAGACATTTATACATACATAGTAGTGATCAGATTGCTTTAATTTATTTAAAGAAATAATGTAGAAATATACTTCATTTGATTCACAAACATCTAAAATTTCCGTGGAGTACCAGGATTAAAATATATCTCCACTTTTTTGAATATTTTAGAATAAACTGTAAAGACAGGTATTCGTATAAAATATTTACCATCTTTTTTAATTCAGCGATATTGGATACCACTAAATATTATGGATGTATCATATTTATATGTATACCATGTAAATGGTAGTAGACCAGATGATCATTACATGTTATTAGTCTATTGGCTACTCTGCTTCTGGAAGATTTCGTGATGATAAAAGTACCTTGATTTGATTGATTGTTTGTGACCCAAATCATTCAACTCCAGTAAGTGCTTACAAATCTCGACTTGTCATTTACCAAAATCTGGTCTTCAGAACTAAGACAGATAAAAGGAAATACATACAATCATTAATGTTGTTAAATTATTTCGTCTAGCGCAGTGTTCAAAGGATGATTTTGACAATAACTTTGTATAGCAGTATTTTTGAAAAAAAAAATGCGACGAGTAGGTATGAGGATGTTTATAAAATTAACATATTTATTTATGTAAAGAATAATTGATAGAATATAGGCAAAAAATATCGAAGATATTTTTTAGTACAAACGACAGTACATAAGTCATTATATGAATGAAATAAAATTATACCTCATCATATACATGGTGTTAACAGAATAAAGAATATAAAGGTACCTACTGTTAAAAAAGGTTCGAAGCGTGACAAGAGTGCTAATTCGTAATTTGAACAAATTTCTGTTCAGTTTCGAATGTACTGAGCCCCATTACACTTCCCCAAGGGATTTAAAAGCGTGCAATACACATTATATTACGTACTTAGAATCTAAGCAATGTTTAAAAATAAAGTTCATGTAGGTACCTTTAAGAATATCTATAAAAAATATTTGATCATGCCAAAAAGATGAAGCAAAAGTCTACACGTTGTGTTCCTAAAGATTAGATTAGAAATAGACCATAATTCTTAGAACTGTAAATGTCGAGAATTCCTGGTAAAAGACACTTTAATTTCGGTTCGTCGGTAGCCTGGAGGTCTCGGCCTCGTGAACATGGGGTCCGAGGTTCGATACCAGGTTCCGGCAAACTCCCCTTTCACGACACAAGCTTTTATTATCTTACTGTGAAAGGTTGTATTTGGGTTTAAAACAAAAACCCAGATATATTGACGACCGGTGTGGCGCAGAGGCTAACGCACTTGCCTCTGAGTCACGAGGTCCCGGGTTCGATTCCCGGCCAGGGCAAAATGAAGAATGACCTTTTTCAAATTGTTCTGGGTCTGGGTGTTACATGTATATGTGTAGTGCATTGTATATATGTGTATCGTCGTGTTATTTTAATACCCATAATACAAGATTCATTTCTGAGTTTGGGACTAGCTCGGTCTGTGTGAATTGTCTGAACATGTTATGTTATATCTTTAAAAAAAAAAGTATTAGGCAATGAAAATTGAAAGTATGAAAAATAAGATGATACTGTTGAAAGAATTGATAATAACATTTTCATGATAAAAGCAGTGCGAAAAGTTAAAAAAGAAAAATCACGTGATATTTCTGAATAAATGTGAATAAGTAATAAACAAAATGTTTGATTTTGTTCACCCCAAAAAAGTGGTATTTTCTATATTACAATAGGTAGGTACCAACTGTTTCGTTTCAACTCATTTTCATTTTCTTACATAAATAACAATTTTGTAGCTAAAAATTCATCAGCGTTAATGAGTCCGCTATTTCTGGAAATAATTAAGTTTCAGGATTATTCCCCAAAAACACGTGTTTTTTTTTCTTGAGAAAACGAAACAACTTCAAGGGGAGTGATGTATTTCTTCATTTAAATTTGAGAATGATAAATTGTCTAATTGAGGAGCAAAATGTAAGGAAAAAACTGAATTAAAAAAGTGTGAAATTGCTTTCATTTTAACAAGCAATTCATTTTATCTCTTGAGGGAAAGAACTTGATACGGGGCAAGATCTCAAAGAAGTACTATAAATTATAAATATGAACGTAATTATCCATCCCCCCTGGGAATCCCGGAATATTAAAAGGCTCTCACTACTTTCTACACTCTTCATCTTTCAATTATTCTGTATAAGGAATGATATTGTAAAGCCTCGCTTTATGAGAAATTTTACAAGTTCGGCATATATTTTATCCACACTACCAAAAAGACCTCTTAAGAAAGTTGAAGCAAAAATATATCAAATTCAGCGTTGAAAGATGAATGATTAAAAACTACATATTCATAATTGTTTGACGATTCCAAATCCCAAACTGGTGGATTACAAATATTCAGAGACAATAAAGAATTATGAGTGCAGTCAGCCTTATTAAACTCATACGAGAGAAATAAATGGATGAAATAATAATAATCGTAATCATTTTCCTACTTTCAAAATTAAGTTTATAATATTTAATAAATATATTTAGTAAAAGGTATACCATTTAATAATGTAAACTTTCTTACAAAATATCTCCGGTAAGAACCTAAATAAGATGAGGAGTTTGTTTGCCTGTAAATATTTCAAAATTCAAGACGGAAACACCTGAAATATCTTTATAATAATATTATCATTTTACCGGAGAAATGGTTGGTTCAATTTCAGAACCTTGAAGAAAATTTAATTGTTCACGGGTACTCTACTACTGCCGCTGTGTATACAAATAATAATAATTTAAGTCTGGTCATGCCGACGTCACGTTCTTGGCTACCAGACAATCTACCAACCAAACACGGAGGGTAAAAGAACAGAAAATATACATATAGATAGATTCCTGCGATGAAATTGGATGATACATTCATAAAGGGAAGAACAATATAATACACTTCGAATAACTTAGACACGAAGAGGTTTATTACAAGTACCCAATAGTTAGTTATAGCAGGTGATTTCAAATATCGTAATATACGTCTTGATATAATATATTAAAGTAAATACAAAAAGGAAAACAATTTTAGATTATTATTATTAGTAACGAACATTCACGCAAAACACATTGTTTTTATTTTTTATTTTTTATTTTTACAATGTATACAGGATCAGACAGTCGATTATAGTACATGATAACAATTTACAAAATCAAAAGGTGGACCAGTGAAGATCCTAAATTTACCAGAAGGGTTTCAAAAAATCATCAAAGTTAAGAACAAATACAAATATACAATCACCACAACATGCTTTTAAATTAATAAATAAAATGAAATTCAGGTGAACGAGTTAATTAAGACTAAGTGAACAAAAACAAGACCAAAAAATCAACGCAAGCAACAAAACAAAGCAATAAATACAAAAATGTACTAAAACAAATCAAATAAAATGAATGCATTCCAATGAATGTACAGAATAGCAACAAACGAATAAGATTAAAAATCAGACAAAAATGATAATATCTATTCAAACAATATCTATGGTGAAAGATTCAAATAATTTAATAAAATATTACAAACAAACAAAGTAAGATTAAAATTAAGTAAAAGTAATAAATCATGATAAAATGTAATCAAAAGAAACAAAATAAGATGAGCAAATTATAATGATAGACAAACAAGAATAATACGGCAAGATCAAAAATTAAAAATCAAAATAAAACGTTTTGTTATTATTAATATTATTTTCGTGTTATTCTACTCACATTTCATACAATCGCATGATACGTTCAACATTCCCTTCCTTAATAAAATAATTATTGTCTTATTACAAACTATCTGCTTACATTTCAGTAAACATGGATAATTTGTTAATTTCAGGGGATGATAATAACGTAATATGTATGGAAATGACATGACGACATTAGAATAATGGATAGAATATGATATTGTTTCAGTTATTCTATGTGAGTATTATTAATTCATGATTATAGTGTTATATTAAATATAATCATGAATTAATAATACTCACATAGAATTATCAGTGCGAACATTGGCGACATAAGAAGCAATGTGATTCTTCTAGCTTCTCTATTCCATATCAACAACAACACGCATAGAGCGGAGAAACTCTTGTGTGGATAAAAAATGAAGTAAAATGATATAAATAATAATAATAACTAGACAACTTATTTAAGATGCACCGTTTCGTGGAAAAACCACCGCAAGAGCCCATTCAAGAATCATAACACCTCCTGAACAATAGGGTTTTAACCTCGCCTTGAACACCTCCACACTCTCCAGAGTCCGCAAATTAGAGGAAATTTTGCTCCACAGCAACGGACCAGCCACACAGAGGGCACGGTCAACATAGTTGGCCAGACCCATTTTACATTTTGAAGCTTACTTTCTATATGTATATAGCTGAAAATCTACTAGATCCAACATATCCAAAGTAAAATTAAGTATCATTTCGGAGAAATAGAGATCGATTTCGTATTTAAATAAATAAATCAATATTTCAAAAAACAATCTCATGCTTATATTTACTTTAATAACGACTACAAAAATCTGAAACGAGCTACTTTTATAGGAAATCATCAAATCTTACTACACGTACATATATTAACACATAACTCTGACACCAATCTTTGTTATTATGTAGAGGGAACACAGTGAATCATCTACATAAGATGTGACATGAATTTAACATATTTTTTCATCATACAGAGGATGTAACCTCAAATTATTCAACTTAGTTAATTAGTGATTCCCACTCAATATACCTTAACATGGCATTAATATTACTTCTACGATATAACAAAACAACCCTTGGATATAAATATAGATAGTATCCATGCAAACTATAATAATTTAATAGGGAGTGCAGGATTACTAGAATGAAGGAGATCAAAACGTCATCATTCCGTTTGTTGTTTTTGTCAGCTGTAATGAAAGGAAGTAATCTATCTTAGACAATAAGATGTACTTCCTATCTAAAGCTTGTCATAGTCATAGAACGCAGACAGGAGCAATCTAGTTGCTGGTTGCAGTACTATTTTAATTAATTGATATAGGAAATCAAGGATCGGATTGCACTGTTATGATAATTTTCATAGCATTAATTATATTTCTAGAACGCGTACTGAATCAGCTTAATTAGGTCAATGTACCTGGTTTACATCTAAACATTCCTATTTCTAAATTCCTATTCATCATGCAGTCATGAATCTCTTAACTTAAATATTATATTTTTAATATAATTATCAACTTACTCGTCTCTACACACACATGAGTAAATCAAATACCAGTAAACCTATTTTGTATTTATTTATTTTATCAGAAGAAAATAATGTAATATTATCACAAACTTATTTGGATATGTGTATAAAATTTATTTGATATTTTAGCTCGGGTTTTTTACTTTTTTTAAGACTCACCTACTCACATTTTGCTAATATTTGCACAGATAAAAATTACGACGTGTGAATATGTATTATTATATTTATATTCATAGCAGGAAAATATAATATATATCAGAAAATCCCACAAACTTTATAGATACGAGTTTGTAAAACAAGTATTGTACACTTTCCCATGTCTATAATAATTCTATAATATATTACGAGTATTTATAATTCTATGCGAAAGTGAAGAAGTGTATGCAAAAGATAAATAATAATATGTGAAGATATACTAATCATATAATATAACACCTTCATCCCTTCGCTTAGAAGTAGATATATTGAAATGGGCGTGTGGGGATTAAACATTTCCCTTAGTCAGATAATTCTCTTCCTGTGACGTCCCTACTATAAGCAGGAATAGGTAAAGACGATAGATTTTGTAGACAAGACACCACTCCAAATGCATACACTCAAAAGAATAACACCCTCCTCCCAAACTACCTATACTTTATCTACCCTCTCCTTACTCCACCCATACCAGGTTCACGTTTCATTCGACTGTCAGCTTTGAATAATTCAGCACGCACCCCAAAGGTCTTCGTGCAACGCGTGGTCGTCTACACTCCATACACTCCATATTACTCTGCATAGTCGACACCATATCTACAACATACATACACTAAACACACAGTACACACAACCCTCACCGCCTCAACATATTACTAAGTTCTCCAATGTACAAAAACGTTACAGGGGAATATTTCATTCAAAGTTTATTTAAATACTACTTCTACTGTAATTTTATATCAAATCATGTGAATGGCATTTAAATTAGATACAGGTACTGCGATAAATTCCTTGCTCGCTAAGAACGAAACCCATATACTACTTACTTAAAGCGATGTGAAAAAAAATGTTTAGTTTATATATTGCATGGTTTAAGTAATTTGCGTTCACGTACTATCAGGAATGTGAGGTGATATTCTCTATAGTCCAACTGAAAGGCGTACTGAAATATTTTTAACTATTCTAATGTAAAATATTCACGTAACTGAAACTTGTAGTAGGCTATATTCCAGTTCTGATTATAGGTCGTTATCAATATGTTACGTATTTTTCGTTATAGAAATAATAAAGAAACGAAATACAAAATTTATTGACCGAGACTTGGAAAAATAAAAGGTTGTGCTTAATATAGTAATTATGATACATCGAAAAAGGCGGTATAAATATGAATGAAGCAGATAATAACACAGCCTGAACAGGCGATAACATAATCATGAAAAGAAATCCAAGTATAAATAGAATATAATATCTCTACACCTGCGAGGTGAAAAGAAATAACTGTGAAGCAATTTGTTAGTGGAAATCACTTTTCTTATAATTCCACAGAATTTGAAAGCTTCAACGATAATGTTTCGAATGACGTAGATTTTTAGAAGAACTCAGTCAGATTACACTAGATGAATATTAAAATTAGTGAGATATATATAAATAATATTTATCTAATTCAGCACACAATTCATTTCAAAATTTCTACTGAAACTCGTTAAAATTTTCGTGGTTCAAAATATACTTTTCTGTTACAGTTTAGATAACAATTTAGAATAGGATTGCTCCTTTTTCCAGTATTTATTTCAGTTCTATTAAACAATATGGTAACACAACACCATAAGTGTGAATTACTGGATTGTCTTAAATGCTGAATAACACGAAATCCAAATAAGTACGTGATATTACATATTACTATAAATATATAGGTAGTAGTTAAGTCTTTCAATGGTTTTATGATTGGATATCGTGCCACAAAGCAATTTGATAGTTATATTTACAATAAGTAATAGTAATAATTAAAAGTTGATATCAAACACACAACGAGTGGCAAAAAATATTATATGAGAGTAAACGAAAAATATTTTACAAAAAGGGTGATATTATTATAATGCACATAGCACTTCATTTATTTCATTGTTAGTTTATATGGTCAATGTTGTCCACCGAAAACCGTTGTTAGTTCTGGAACTTGAATTGTTTAAATAATAGAAGAATCATGTCTACTCATGCTTTTAAATCATTACCAAGAGCCTTTTTAAATTTATGAAAGAAATTTTAGATATCATCTTCAAAAAGCTCGGACGTTAGTTATTAATTTAATTAATCATTTAGAAAATTTCATGCGAAAATTCAAAATGTAGATATTTACGTTCTTAAATCTAAACTTCAAACAAAATCATAATATATTAAAATAATAAAGTAGATTTAAATATTTGGCTAACACGAGACTGAATATTGTGGAGTGTAGAAGTGAAATTAAACAAATATATGTACAATAAAAAAAATCGTTTACTTTGTTATCAAAACGAAACAAATATATTTCTAGCTCACGATAAATAATACATTTTTTTCAACATTGTGTGCTAGATTTGTATATAAATAATAAAAAAAATTGTAATCTGTAACATATTTTATAAAAATAATCTAAAACATTTCACATACCAACTTAACCCATGAAAAAGTATAAATAAGAAGTTCGCAATCGTATTGGACTAATACCCAACTCGCTATCGTAAAACCTACACGAAATAATCATAATATATATGAGTATAAGTTCTGCAATCTACTTTCCTTGTAAATCCTTAGAAAGAAAAACCCTTTTCAAAAAAACTCCATCTATCTATGTACGTACATGAAAAAGTTTTGCATTAGTTTTGTAAGTCAAATGTGTGGCAGATATGTATAAAGTAGTTTTAAGTACCGAATGAATATAATACTTATGTACATGGTTACATTATATAGTAAAGTAAGAAGTGAGTACTACGTACAACTCAAAAGGGTTCTTCAAATCTCATAGCGAGTGTAGGAGCGAGTTTTGAATATAAATTTTGGTTCATACAAAATGTTTCTTTTGAGCAAAGAATAGTACTGTAAATTACGGGAACATACCTACATAATATACAAAGACACTTTGATTTTCAACTAAACCTCTGTGTAGGTATTCATTTTGAGTCTTTCTAATATTTATTTTATTCTTCACTGTACATTGGTTAAAATATTACAAACTAAAACAGTACTTACAATAATATATTTATTAATTCATAGTAGAATATAATATATTTATTTATTAATATATTTTACGGCATGAGAGCCTATTGCATAACAATTAAATTGACAGAAAAAATATTCCATACATTACATAAAACAGTCAATGTATCTAATAGCTAAACGATTTGACATTATAACTAAAAAATCGATTGTCTTTTCAAACAAAAATTAAAAAAATATAATATGAGGATATTTAATTTGATTGCATTTCATTTATAATTCTTTCACGGATTTCAGTCAAATATTAATTAAAAATACGGTACTTTAAAAACTGTTACTACTACCACATCATCACGGCATATCCCACTAGTGAGATAGCTAGCAGAAAGGCTGCATAAACATGCAAGCCATCCTCTCCAAGACAAAGAAAAATAAGGCATTCAGGATGATTGGCAAACCTCATCACTGAAATAAGGATAAAGCACCTGCTTTCTGCAGTACTCTAAAAATCTTTCGGAAAAAAGTAGGAGACCAATTCTTTGCCGGGTGCTCCAGGAAACACTTGAAAAATAAATAATAAAATAACATAATACGTAACATAGATTTATATGGAGGGTAATTTTAATACCATAAAATTACTACAGTAGTCATATATGTACGAGTAGGTAGGTACATACGTATTTTACTAAGTACGTGGAACAGAGTAGATATTGGAATCTCTCCATTAGTGGTCGTAGGATTGTGGGAATGCGTATTTAATTCCACTCAGTGGTAAAAATATCTACCAAATTATACTGGATTATATAAATGTAGGTAGGTACCCATTATTACAGTACAGTACCCATTATTACTTACTACACAATAATGTGTTGGTTGACCATTTATGAGATATCTGTGGCGACAAGGTAAAGGGGCATAAGTCAGTTTTGCACTATTGAGTTATTCCCTCCACAGAAATGTAGGTATATGTCATACCTCACAAAGTGATGGCATCAAGGGTAGCTTATGTTACTAGGTAACCCTTGATGCCAATATTTGTGAGGTATGACATATACCTACATTTCTGTGGAGGGAATAACTCAATACTGCAAAACTGACTCACGCCCCTTTACCTTGTCGCCACAGAATAATACGTGAGCTTTCTGTATCTAGATTATTATAAAAGCGACAATGGTTTCGTCACGAACTTTCAGTTAGACGATCAGAAGTTTGAATTCAACAAACAACCTAATCTTAATTTCACAACTAAATGTTGATCAATAATTGATTTACATACTGAAAATCAATGTTAACTTTTACATAGAAGCTTAACCACACCTCATTCTTAATTGATAAATACCAAATTTATACACAAGTATGAAGTGATTTAGTCATACGAAAATTTGTTACTTTCCCTGATTAAGTTTTGTTTAATTCAAAGTTATATATGTCGGGCGATTTATTCGATACCGCGTGGATAAAGATGGCATAAATTTATTTCTCAAAGAAGTAATCGTGATAATTTGTTGTCAAAATAAATGATAACAGATTAATTTAATGAATATGAAAAATAGTTTTCTAAATTCTTTTGATTATTTTGCAAAAATATGTAAAAAAGGAAAAAAAACGGAATTGCTAAGCCATTGACTTAGTGTTGGGAGGTGAAAAACCAAATTTATAGATGGTTCAAATTATTACCAGAAGTAAAAACAATGGGAATATGTAATTATATTTGCATACAATGCATACAACAACCACTGTTCCGAACACGTCGATGTCCTATGGAATTGCACAAAAGAAATGGTGAAAGAAAAATAATAATGAAATAAAACATACGTACATGTATGTATGCAGACAGATGTACACAAATTTTGCAAGTTCCCGTTGAAATATTTACCGAATGTATCAGAACTGGAATTCCAACACTGCTAAGTAAAAATATGTATGTAGATGTACTCATTTATCAAAGAGATAGTACAGAAGTATTTAAAAAGAAGAATTTGAGTACCTACTGCGAGATATTATTATTATTATCGATAATTAAAAATGTAAATGTTTCAATTGATTATGTCTTAATGTGATATTATACATAATATATTGAAATCATTTAAAAATAAAAATATTGAAGATTTAACAATGGTTTACAACTGATTTAGACAAGTTCTATTGTACTTTAAGGTCTTTAAGCCATGATGAGCTCAGAATATTAACAAATCATTGTCGTGTTACAATTTTTAAGTGTTCCTCAATTATTGTCGTAAAAATATTTGATTCTTATTTTAAAACCTGTGATTTTCCCCATTGTTTACAAATTTATAGCTATTTACAGCACAGAGAAGATGAAATAAAATGAAAGACTCTCATTTGTTCAAAAATCGTTGGCGTTCAAGAGAACCGTAGAGATTGGTATTCTTCACGTTTTGATAATAATAAAATAATAAGAGGTAATGCTGAATATAACGTTAAGTATAGGTATGGTAATAAAGTAATAGAAATGTGATTAGGTGTATATCTACTGACGTTATTCTCATAATAAACACATTAAGACAGCGGGCACAGTAGAAGTAGCACGCACTCTATCCCCTCTTAACCTTTGTGTTAATCTTTTGCAAAAAGCAACTCAGCAAATGAGAAAACGTGCAAAGAATGCATAATATGTACAGATAGTAGGTTAGTATATATATACAAATAAAGCTTCCATCCAACTCTGGTGCATTGCATCCATCGATTAACTATCATCATCGCCTCTCTCTTCTCATACTAATGATGTGCTAAGCGAACATTTCAATAATGCCACCGAGTGATTATAAGAATGTCAAAGGGATAATGGATGATCTGAGATGTATGTACCTGCATCATTTATATTATTATTTTTACTACCTTCAAACTCTGCTGAGATCAGGTAAATAATTAAAATATTGGAAAAATAGCAACACCGTACGTTTGACTTTTTGAGAAGCTTGCATTTCCTTTATATAAAAAAATGTAAATAAATGTAAATGCGTAGCTTCATCTCGCCGTTCGGATTTATTACAAAAATTACAGATTTTAAATATTTCTAAAAATTCCAAATTTCCAGATGCATAATCATTATCGCTAATATTTGTTAATAAATAAGATATATCTATCTATACCATCACGGCATATTCCACAAGTGGGGTATTCAGTAGACTATCTGCATGCAAAGAAATATGTATAATTTTATTATTCGGGAACACGCTCAAAGGATGTTGTTATAATATAAAGCATTTCCTTTTACTTTCCAGGTAAAAATGGTTTTAAAGGATATAAGTATATAAACGAATGGAGATACTTGCATATTGACACACGTGCTAAAATATTTATGCAAGTGTGGTGGATTAAAGAGATATCTTAATGTAAAGTAATTCTCTTATAAATTATCTCTAAAACAATTAGCGATTATACGCTATTTCTGACGAGATAAGTCATTAATATTACTGACTGCATTTTTTCCTTCAAAAGTAAGAGCTTTCTGGAGCATCGAGTAATTATATATAATGAGTTACAATCCACTGGATTGGTCTGCAACGAGTTTTGACTTTCTTCTCCTTAAATCAATATTTGGGGATTCCAATATCTTAGATTTTTTGTTAGAAGCAATCCTTGCCTGGTTTATTCTGCTCACAATTTCCGATTTGGAGCGTCCATCCTGATTTATTCTGCTGCCCAAGTACACGAATTCTCTTACTTGTTTGATGCTCACTCCATTTATGGCAATGTTCGCAGTCGCTTCCTCCCTTCCAACGACCATACATTTATGATCATACATCGAGTAATTAACAGCAATTAAATAATTGTTAAGGAAAGCAGTTCAAAAAAATACATCGGTCTCTCCCGTCGTATCCTGGTCACTCCATCTCATTGGTGCACGTCCCCTAATTCTGTTGCCCTCTACACTGTCGGTTAGAACCTTTGGGCTCGTAGGTACGTACGTACCTAGGTAGGTACATACGTACCTACGTAGGTACTCAAAAATAATAAAATAATATTACAACCGAGATCTAGTAAATAAAAAATCAAAAATAGGCAAAATTATGCATTTGCACATAAAACCACATTTTTATGAGGTACGCTGAGAGGACTAATAGCCCTTTCTAAACGCACCCTATTGGATCACATTTATAAAAATCCTCAAACGCGTGTCTTGTTAATTTTTCATACTCACTACACATCTCAAACCAATAAAATAGCAAAGGTGAAAAAATAAATTAAAAATTAAAACGGAAACAAAAATTCATTACATGCCTTATATTGATTCAATGACGAAAAAATCAATGCAAAATATTCAATTTATAACAAGAAATAAAGTACCTAATCATATTATTATTACCATCAACATCGGTCAATACATTCCATAGAAAAATAATATTCTGTATGATAGATCGGATTTGACGTGACACTTATGTCACACAGATGACACCAACTTGTCTACAATATAACCTTAATATAGTTAGTGCGAACTTTCTGAATATTTCCAAAACGTGTCAGACTAAACATGATATTAGATAAAAGTGTCTGGGAACACTTTTCTCGAGATAATCTTTAATAAAAATAATAATATTATATATTGTAAATGTTTCCAACATCTTATTATTATCCCAATATATAAGAAAAAAATACTCGTTTCATCCCTGTCAAAAACGTTACTGTCAAATATGTAATGTATAGGAGGTATCGATATACTTAAAATATATTATATTTCAAAAACTCACATCTTCCTTCATATTATATTTAAAAATGCTAAAATATTATGTAAATTGACGTAGATATACACATAATTATTTCGAAACATTATTGAAAATATAGTAAAAAATATCATCGCACAGTTTTCTTTTCGAGTCATCCAACGTAGGAGGAGAAAATTAAAAGACATACACATTGATCATAATTTCATGTGACAATAGTAAACGCAATAACGCCATTTTTTAAGGAAAATGATAAAGCTATTGTGAAGAAATAATTGCTGTTTTACAACTTCCACAATTCAGCTACTTTTAGTAACGATGCACTTAGTAGTAAAAAACTGTATTAGATCTTCTAATGCATAATCCTTTGGTATTCACAATTTTAGAGAGACTTCCGTTAAAATCAGAAAAATCTTGTCTCTTTAAATCTTCCATTGCACATTTTTTCCACATGATGAGAACACTTCATATCTCTTAACATTTTTCCTAAAATGTTAAGAGATAGGACTTTTTATAAAACTAGAAATAAATATACATTTTTATTTATTTATACGATAACGAAATTTCATTAAATATAGTTGTGGCGTTTTAAGCAATATTGAAATGTAGTATGTCATTATTTATTGAAAAATAAATGAGGAAAATTTGTTCGGTAGTTTACTATAATAATGTATGTTGATACTCGTGCCTAGGTGAATACGATCGTCAGAATGATAAGCACAATACTTATTATGTACTTCCACTTTTTACTGATGATTTTTTAATAACAAATTTCTGTGATAGTGAAAAATCACATTTTTGTAGAGTAATAATAATAAACCTTTATTGCACAAAAAAAGAATACAATAGAAAAGGAACATGACAACATTATTATTGAATAAAACATTTTAATAATTTTGTGCAATGGGCGAGTTATTCGCAAGCGCGATATCTTTCAATTAACCCAATTATTTATCAAAATATTATTTAACTGCAATTAAACTATTTACATAGCTCCTTTTACATATGAAACTCAAGAGTAGAAAAACGTTTAAAAAAATTGATATCCAAGAAAACAGTTTCTCTGATTGATTGATTGAAGGATTGTTCCCCAATATAAAATACATTATATATCGTCAAGGTGAAGATAAAAAAAAAGATACATGTACATAGTTTTCTACATTTTCTGCCGCAGATAACTGACATTATATTTCATTTCATACTTATACAACAACAAAAATCAGTATAAGCAACTGATTTGATCCTAAAAATATTATTCAGTTAATTCAATCATTATTATCAGACCGACAACATAAAATACCACCAATTTTAATGCACATTCCTTGAAAGACAAATAGAAAGCAAAACTGAAATTTATTATTCTAGTCTGATGCCTACTGCCATAATAATACAATAATAAAAAAATGTGTATTAAAATGCTGTAAGTGGATTAACAGAAAAATAATTTAAATAACCCGTGGAGCACCCGGTAAAGAATTGGTCTCCCACTCTTCTGCGTAAGTTTTCGAGTGTCCTGTAAAAGGCAGGTGTTCGAAAAAATTGAGACATTTTACATCTTAAATTCAGCGATGAGGTTTGCCACCCATCCTGAATGTCTTGATTTTATATTGGCACGGAGAGGACAGTTTGCATGTTTCTTACATGCAGCTGATCTGCTGGCTACCCCACTTGTGGGATGTGCCGTGATGGTAATAAAAAAAAAATTAAATAAAAATAATAGGAAATGTGCTGTGAGCGGATTTTTTAGAAAGTTCATGCATTTCATTGACGACCTTCTGTAGCTTTTATATTCATATTTTTATCGTTACAGTAATATGTTGATTATTTTGTTTCATATATGCTCTATACTGTTATTGTACTAAAAAGGCTGTTTTGGTCGTTTATTCTGTTAATAAATAATACAATAAATATGCTTTAGAGTGATTGAGTGTGTATAACATTACAATAGTGTTTTGCTTTATTGATTATGGACAGCAGTAGTGTACCTTAATAATATTGAATTTATGGCGCCCTAATAATTGCAGGTACACAATAATATATATATTAGATAGTAGGCATGGTTAAAGTCGGAAAGGATAATAACATTATTTGTATTGTTTCTATAATGAATATAATACCTCTGTATAAAGAAATATATTGTGAGATATTTAAAACAAAGATAATGATGTAAATGTTTATAGACCCATTTCAGTCCAATCATAAAATGTTTTTCTTTTAATTTGTGTTGGATGTTGATCTTTAGAGACAAAATAAGGAAGAAAAAAAAACGATCCGAAAAAAGGCAAAAGTTGTCGACATTGTAGATAGAGTCTCCAAGCTGAAATGGCAATGGGCTGGTCATGTGGCACGGCGAGAGGATGGCAAGTGGACTTCCAGAATTGTTGAATGGAGGCCGTGGGAGGATAAAAGAAGTGTTGGAAAATCCCAAAAAAGATGGGTCGACGATATTGTCTAAGTGATGGGAAAACAGTGGTGTCGAGTTGCTCGAGATCGAAAAGTATGGAAAAGTTTTGAAGAGGCCTATACTCAGCAGTGGAGAGAAGAAGGCTAGCAGTAAGTAAGTAGTTAATATTGATCTTTAATTTTGATATATTTTTTTACAATAATAACACGGTTCTCCTGCAAGCGGTACAGTCGATGGACAAATTGCAAGTAATTAACATGCGGGTTGTTCTTGCAATGTCAAATATAAGATATCAAAAATGGGTGACATACTTTAGTTAAATCAAAAATGTCTAACGTCTTACATGTGTTTTTATTTACAAATACATATCTTGGCATTTACAGAACAATTATAAATTTACAGAAAGAGTGGGAGATTTTTTGTATTCTAAAGAGTTATACAATTGTTTTAACTGGAATGTCGTAATGAAAATATATTTAATTGTACCTTTGTCATAAAAACACAATAAAATATACTAAAAATTGATTTATAACCAATATAATAAAGCGTAATAAAATCGAAGAATATTATATACAATGTCAAAGGAATTGAAAACAAGTATAAATTTATCGCTCGTTTATAGTCGAGAGATATGAAGTAATGGCCACATAATGGTTTTGAATAAAATCACGATTTGCATAAATATTATATGGATATATACATACGTAATAATAATATATTATATAGTTCGTCACATTCAGATAAAATGTAAGGGTTCGAAATTAAAACATTTTTTATACGTTTGAATACATCTCAGTTCGATCATAATATATGTACTCTAGTTTGGCCCTTTCTATGTTTCTTTGTTTAGAGAGATTTTGATGATCAATATCACTTTAGTTTTAGATGTGTTAATGAAATAAGTCTACCACTTAAAAATAAAAATAAAATCTCATCATCATCACCCTCAACGCTCCTCTTCGGAGCATAGGGCAGAAACCAGAGTCCTCCATTCAGAGCGTCTCTGTGCCAATCGCGTCACCTCTTCCCACGACATTACTTGCGCTCTGATGTCGTTGTCATAGGAACGTTGTATTGTGAAAAAGGGACGCCTGGGCCGACGAGACCTTTGCGGACGGAAAAGCTTGCGGACTCTTTTTGGCCAACAATCATTCTTCTACTCTTACTTCTATACTTCTTTCTGTAGTATACTAATTCTTCTATTATACTAATTCTTCTACCATAATATTATTTTTTGAGAGAGACGTTTTCGTATTATAAGGACATTGTTAATATCCGATTAGTTTTTTTTTTAAATCTTATTATGGAATTTTAATACCTAGACACCGACACAGTAAATAAATCTACCACTTGTTTCTATTTTTGAGCACTCTATTAGTAGGTATATATTATTTATGTGAAAATCAGAAATTAACCAATGAAATATTGTTTCATTCTATTCGTATATCGGAGAAGAATTTATCTATAGATTTATTGACTAGACATATAAATTAATCATATTGTTTATTAATTTGGCGGTAACGTTGTGGTAGTTTCTAAACATAATTACGAATATTTGGAGTCAAAAAACCTAAATTTTTTTAGTGGTATTTGTAAAGTTTTTTGACTCCAAACATTCGTAATTATATAAATTAATCACCTGGCTATCAAATTGGGTAAGATACAGTAATCAATAGTAAGATAGATTAAGAGTTATTCGAGTAAATAAAACTAGTAAAATCATAATATTTACCATTCAACTCAAACAACCTCATTTTCTGCCGCGCCTTTGATGCGGATTACGTATATCATTTACATACCGCCGCGCCGTATGCCGGTTTGTCAAAGCGAATAATAATGGCATGACACTGCGAAGTGACGTCTTTGAATAACACTAGGATATATCATTGAATTCGCTTATTTCTTAACAGCAAAACTGATAATAATTAAACTCGTGTTCCGTGAGGTCGCCGGTAGGGCATAGATATCTCAGTCTTTTCTGTAAGTTTTTATATTTGCCTTTAAAGACAGATTTATTTGTAAAACGTGTCCACTTATCCTGAATTTTGAATTTTCAATTCTATTGGCACGATTGGGCATCCTGCTTGATTTGTTTGATCGCTGGCTACCCCAGTCGTGGAAATGGCAATAATTAAATTTTATGAAGCAGAAAATACAAAGCAGTTGAATCATTTCTAATTTGCCGTGAATATACGAAAACATGATACGTATTCAAAATTTATTTTGTATAATACAAAAACATTTATTTTGAATGCATGGTGCGGACTACAAAACGCACTGAAGTTTATCTATTCAATAAATGGACTGAAAATATATTTTGCAAAGATGTTTTATCATACTTCAACCACGAAGCTATGCATTATCAACTATAAAAATCTTGACAACCATTAAATTAGATAAAGAGAAACATACATATATAAATACTCTCAATTATTTTCCAGTTCCATGTTAAGTAAGGCTTCTGCCTATTATAATTGACTCACTTCAAAGGAAGGTTTAATAAGGCATATAATATTATGTAATTGCATGTTATCTGAATATTTCAAATCTCCAATTAATGATTACACCAAAAAAAGCCTAGACAATTGTGGAAAAACCACAGCAAAGGCCTTTTTAAGAATTACAACAGCAATTCCCGAACAATAGGGTATTGCTTTAAATACCTCCGCAATCTCTATAGTTCGCAAATCATATGGAATTTTGTTCCAGAACGACTTTAAAATTTATGAGTTCACTATTAGATAATATACATGTGTATTGTGTTTTTTCTAGCATATTGTAAAATGGGTAACTAGAAAATGGTACTGTATCATTCCAATTTCAGTATGTGTACTGCCGGAGCGAGTGTACCTACTATAAAAAGAGAATTTATATTGTCTACGGTGTTGTTAAATTTCTCGAAGTATCCAATACCAGAGACCGTGAGTATTTGATTTGCTCGCCGATCTTTTCCAGCGTGAGAAGGTTTACAATACAGATCACGTTAAAACGAAATCCCGAGGAATGAGATATCGGAAAAATGTCGACGAGGTATCATTTGATAACATATGACCTCGCAACGTATTATGGAATAATAAAATTTATCGGCAATTCAGATACGCTATATACGTTTATGTTGCTACTAGACCTAGCGAAATATGAAGGAAAAAATATGTTATTGTCAAAGAAATTCTAGGAAAAAGGTGCGATTTTGAACGTGCTCGTCTTCAAAATACATATTTCATCCAAATCGTAAAGAAACACGAAATGTTTTAGAGATTTTTGAAAAAAAATACTTGTCAAACTTTTTCGGTAGATTTTTACTTTTATAAAATGTTTTATTGAAATTTTATGAAATTTTGTATATTTTATATCACAGACATCCTGAAGGATTCTAAAAATTGTCTTTTTGATTCACAATCACATATTTGAACAAATTCAATATTTTTTACGTAGTTATTTTTTAAATTACGAAATTCACTTACTCACAATGTTATTTGGATACTGAAGGTAAAAAAAGTCGGTAGCATTCTTACCTGAAATAATAAGAAAAATAAATATTAGTTTATTTAGATTACCTACTTCAATTGCTAAAATCTACATAAAGAATATATATCTGTTAAATTATTATTTATAATAATAAAAACAACGAACTGAAAAATATGACAAAAGACCTCGGATGTCTAACAAAGGTCAGAGAGATCACAAAAGAGATGGGATAACAACATTACTCTAATCACGAGACGAAAATTGATACAGAGGGCAAAAGATTGTGACGTTTGAAAAAAATTGGAAGAGGCCTATATCCAGCATTGGAGAGATGGTTGACTAGTGAGTGACTTTAAAAATGAGGTCATCTGAAATTGAAAAGAAAACATTATATTATGTTAAAATAAAGTTGCAGTTAATTGAATTGTAAATCAATTTAAAACATTTCTTAAAACTGAATTATAAAGAAAACAGGAAATAGGTGTTTGGTGGGAGTTTCTTTTACTCGTATCTTAAAAGTAATAAATCAATGCTCCGATAAAATCAAGTGTGATGCGCCATTTTCTCGCAATGCACCAATATTATTAATATAGGAACCTAATAGTTGAGTGGTTTTGTTTAGCCACAAGCACAGCAAAGGCAAGTCGTTACTACATGTTGGGAAATCACACCTGCATATTACATCATATTGCAATTCATTCAAGCAAGAAAAATCATTATCCCATGATATAATTCACCATTAAGATAGTTCTATTTAACGAACAGGGTGACCTGCACGTCAACAACATGCCGTAAGTCCACTGACTTGTGGGAAATGGCGTCAAAGTACAAAACGGTCGGTGGATGGCGCTCGTAGTAGCTGCCTGAAACTTCTTACGTCTCATTTTTAAAAATTAAATATTATTATCTAATAACTGATTCAAATTCACAAAATTTTAAATGCAATAGTTTTATTAGTTTTGGTTGTTATAACTTTTAAACTAGTTAAAAATATCAAATTTAAAAATGAATGAATTAGTGAATAAAATTTGTGACAATTAATAATACCTACAATCGGAACTCACACAAAAGTCTTGCATTTTTATCAAATTTGTGACAGTTACTAGTGCTTTCAAAATTTTATAATACCTAAATAAAAATAATAGGCGCCCTTGAGACGGTCTAGGGACTGTTAAACGGCGTTAAAAACAAAATCATCCGGAATCATCATCATCGAAACAGAGTAGAGAGTATTTAACGTATTTAAATATAATATATTTGACAACCTTTAAACGTGAAAAAGATGAAAAAAGAAGTGAAAACAATACTATAATATAAATATAAAATAGGTCATTCTCGAATATTTAACAATATTTACAATAATAAAGAATGAAGGCTAATAAGATCAATCATTTTTACAATAACTTTCAAGTTCGTCATTAAAAAGTTAATTAAAATTATCAATATGGGCAAAATAAGCTATTTAATGTTGCATGGAAGAGTGTTTTCAAATTTCAATTACGAAATTTCTTATTGTTTTGACTTGTGTTTACTGCAATGTACATGGTAATTACTTTTCAAGGCCTATGCTCATTAAAATAAAGTTATGACTTGAAATTCTCGCTGAAGTTACGAGAATTTCTTCATGAATAATAATATAATTATTTCATGTCATATATCATTAGTATATCTATAACTACCCTCGTTAATTGTATTAACTTCAAAGTATTATATTAAAGTGGAATAAATTTTGATATTTAGGCATCAACACTGTAATCCGGATTTCAATTTCGTTCACTGGCTGAAAACTTCTCGTGAAATAATACTTTATTTCTATATTTTTTTTAAATGGTAAGTTGTTTAATATAACATATTAGGTTAGGATAAAATCATGTGAAAGGAAGGGTGCTGCAGATATTCTAAAATAACGTAAAAAAATTACTGATTTGGCGTTCCGTTCTTTCTGCCTAGCTCACTGGGAATACGGTGTGAGAGTATGTACCTATAGCAATAACTAGGATAGACTTTTAAGTATGTATGTATAACCTGTTTTTCATCATATTTAAATATTTTATCAAAGACAAGATATCATGATATATAAAGCTTTAAATACATTACAGGTAAAATATCGTGCTTAATCCTTCTTAAAATAATTTACTAACACCATTTTAAAAAAAAAAATCAATTTAAGATGTCAAAAGAACAACGCTTTCATGATTTTATGAAATTTATACTTGTTAAAACAACATATTTGAAAAGTGTCAAAACAATGAGCTGTAGAAATATTACTGGCAATTTTTTCAACCACCCATAACACGCTCGCATTTTTTCATTTAAGGAAATATTACTATGACTACCTAATTTATCATTATCTCGACATATCGGACAAGTTAATAAACCAGAGAACGAGTTGCATGCAATAAACATGCAAATTGTCCTCTCCGTGCCAACAAAATAAAGACATTCGGGATAGGTGGCCAACCTCGTCCCTGAATTTAAGATGTGTAAATTTTTTTTTTTGAACACCTTACTTACAGGACACTCAAAAACGCACGGAAAAGAGTGCGGGACCAATTCTTTGCCGGATGCTCCAAGGAACTTATTTATTTTTTTACGTTATTTCTTACTTCTATTTTCTAAGTACAATAATCACAGCTTGAAATGTAACTTTTATTCATAACTGCGTTCAATAATTTGGTTCAAAAATTATACACTTGTAAATAAATAAAAATATATGCATTCATGAACAATACCCTTATTCTTTGTATATACCTAATAAAACCTTTCGATATGTGCTGCTTCGTGGAGTCTTCGACAAAGATTTTCGACATCTTCAATTTAGCTATGAAATGTGCCACTCATCCTGAAATTCTTAGCGATCATTGGTAAGGAGAGCGCATGTTTACTACAAAATATATTAAGTCCATTGACTGCCACAATTGTAGAATAAAGCATGATGGTATATTATTCTACAAGATAAATTTATATAAATGTTGGTAAAAAATAACAATGAAAAATCCCATTCGAGTCACTTAGTTTTAAAGTCCTACGAACTATATTTAGTTGAAGGTAAGCAATCATGTTAAGTAGGTACTACCGACATCATACAAAGTTCAGGTCAAACGATATGTCATATTAGTTGAAACATGACATGTTAGAAATGGCATGCGATTGTTGTATTAATATTGCGAATGTTGTACCCACTCTGGTATGGTAATAATATGCAGATACTAGTTTAAGATATAAATTTAGTCAAGTTTGATATCATACTGAACTGAAATTAACCTTTATATTTTGATAACATTTTAACATCAAACGGTGTTTAATTGCATCAAAAGTAAATTTATAGATAGTATTTTATCAAATCTAAAATATTTTTAGTAACTAGTGACTGCATTTGACGGGCTTATTTCAATGGTTGGATAATGTCTTTCAAAAGAAAAATTTAATTCTAAGTATTATAAACAAAATACAATCAAGAGACTTTTAAAGTATTTCTAGTAGAAATATGTTTTATAAAACCACACAGATGGGCCGTGTGGCAGAGAGGTAAAGCTTTTGCCTCTGAGTCATTAGGTCCTGAGTTCGATTCCCGGCCGGCACAAAATGAAAAATGGTATTTTTTTAAATTGTCCTAGGTCTCGGTGTTTTTGGTGCATTGTTTATACTCGTATGTATGTATGTTGGATGATTTATTCGGCGCTGTTTAAGCATCCATCTCAAGGGCGCGGGAAACTATGTTGGAAAAGTGATATCTTCAACTTGCTCCTGAACGTTGTTATCGGCTGGTTTTTACGGAGGTCCTCGGGGAGTCGGTTCCAAATGAGGGGTCCTGCGACGCCAAACGCCCCATCATAGAAGCAGGACTTGTTTACTCTGTTGTTTTCGTCCAGCATGTTGGTGAATGTCTTAGCTGAGCGTAGAGGTGTCGTATAGTATTAGTATCTACTCATAATACGAGAAAAAAACTGAGTTTGGGACTAGTTCGGTTTGTGCAAATCGTCCATATGTTTGTTATTTAGAGGTTGATGTGTAACAGATGGTTAAAGGGTCAGCGAAAAAGTTGTCTGAAGGGCATCGTGACGATATAGAAAACACATAGATTGACATTATACGATTATTATTATGTATGACCGTTACAAAGAAAATAAAGCACAGAGAGTACCTACAATAAATTACACTGGGATTGAACCACATCGGCCGTGATTTGCCACAGTGCCCTTTGGCCACGGGCATGTCATGAGAATCTAACAGGATAAACATGAGAAAGTAACGTCCATTGTAAGCTATGATATAAATTTAGCGGGGGCTCTGAGATAATTTGGCACGAATTTCAGAGAATACTCAGCTCTTCAAATTTACGGAAGAGAGATTTATAAGGGTGTTTCCAACTTAAAAAAATCAATATCTTTAATCCATTACGCGGAATTCCCAAAAAGCGCAGATCCCGGGCCCTAGTCCGTTTTGTCAGCCGTACAGTCCGCAACCGAATGAGATCATTCGACAAATTGTATGTGATGTTTTCCTTTTGTGTCATAGGTATATTTAGATAAGTTGGCATTTCCAAACCATTAAATAAATAAGTTGTTAATTCTCTAATAAGTTAAGCTTTCAGGATATCAATCAGATTTGGAAAGCTTATTAAAAAAAAATCAGTAAAGTGTATCTTCGTGATTCGACATACAAATGTTTCATCACGGAAAATCGTTCGTATGTATGTACAAACTCTATAAATATCCATATTTGCCATCGATTAGTCATAAACACGAATAAATATAAGAGATACAAATTATAAACAAAACAAATTCGCTTGCGGGATATATCTACATAAATGAAATACTCGATATGCCAAACGTACAAGGAATGACATCGTAAACCAAACACATTAAACTGCTTGACATTGACATGAAACCAAAGCAACAAATCGGTTGAATAAAATATCTTATTATGCTAAAATTTATGCTATTATAATGATGTCATACGAGAGTTTAATATGTGATATTAAAAATGCTGTTAATCATCATTGAGATACTTGAAAAATTCTTCAAATGCCTCGAATGAAGTCATGCATAGTATACAAAGTAAAGCCATATCCCAATATAAAATTTGATCAAAGAATTGAGCATAAATCCACTTCATCGATAATATCTACCAATAAAGTGTGATTCACAATGCTATAAATGTGGTCCTGATTTCGATATTTGCATATCAAAACATTGAATTAACTTTAAAATACAGAGGCCAGATTCCATTTAAGCTACTGATTGTATAAAATTAAACTGATTAAAATTTTATCAAGCAAGTGCAAATTTAGAAATTGTGTAGGAGGCGATAGTAGTATAGTACGTATCATGATCAAGTGTTAATACATATTTGACTTTATTAGTATTGAATGTTCATTTCTCTACATTGGAGAAGAGTACTTAACATGATACATTTAACTATACGCCTTGAAGGATTTGTTATAAAAATCAGCTGTTGTACACCTATTTGGCAGGTAAGTGATTATTGTAATTTAAATATATAAGTAAAATTACCCGGACATGGATGATACGAACGAAGGTATCACAGAATATTTGCGATCCCCGAAGCTTGAAGAAATATCTCGTTTCTTCAAATCTGACCTAGTTCGTGACTTTAAGTGTATTTGCTCACACGATCACAGAGCAACGCTTCCAGCTAACAACAGCTTGTGTGACATTATTCTATTAGACATTCTATATATTATTATTTTCTACTAGATATTTTTAGTACTACACGGTGTTTGTTTGCTAAAATTTATCCTTTTATAAATTGCAACTGCATTGCAAGCGCGGGTTGGGTAAATTGCGAAATTTTACCCGGTAAAAATCGTGCACAGTTTATTTTTGTGGTTGTGTATAGAATAATATTTATTAACACCGACATTAGGAAACAACACCGAGCGATAACAATATAAAAATTCACTGAATTTAAATTCATTTGCTTAATACAAAAGCCAGATAATATTATACATACAAATGGCAATAATATTTATATTGTTTGGATCTCGTGGAATGGTGTTTTATGTCGTTGGGTTTAATATACAAAGCTGTGTGGTTAGCTACTTAAACAGAGTTACGACATTTGGTTTTGGTAACAAAAATATCAATACATTTTGTAAATGCACAGTAAATTACAAAAGAAAAAGTGTTGTAACGATACGACTCATTTACAATATCGAATAATATGTTAACTTTCGAGCAAGAGTAATTTATATGAAGTACATATAGCAGCAGGAAACTGTACTATTGGAGTATAAAATATCTAGGTTCTATAGATATATATTTACAGAATTGACGATATTCTCTCAATTCAAAGACAGTAACTATAATTTGAATGGATGCATATAACATTATGTCCTATTACAATTGAAGATATAATATAGTTCCCGCTATTGGAGCACTTGGCATATCTTCGATGCTGATGTGGCGCTTCACTTGAGACAATGGGTGATATAAATAATAATAATAGCAGAGCTAGATAGAACAAAGGTTACTAGCTGACTTGATAAACTCCTCGCAAGTTATTAATGTCTTTGTTCATTAGTTCAGTAGAGATCAGCTGTAAATAATTTATGTTATGTATTTGTTAATGCGTTGTCAGGTCAGACAATCGGCTGCTAAATTATAATATAATTTTCCCAAATCAAAGCCAAACAACACATTTATGTACTTACTCTGTACACGCATTTCTATGAAACAATAGAGGAATGTAGGATAGTACTAGTATACTCCTAATAAGAAGCTGGCGGCTAAACAATGCAAAGATCATAAACTATTTCGCGGATAACGGAGCAAAGTCTTTACACCATTGAAGAAACTTCAAAGCTCTCTTCCTTTGTTTGTTAAGGTTGATGTACAGAATAGTTGTGTCTTGTAAACATTTGAATGACGTAGACTCGTGAACATATTTCAAATGAATCAACATATGGTTTAATATAAGACGAAAGCTTATTGTAAATTCATTCCATTAAAAGATGAATAGACAGGATTTACACACACAACTACCTACAACAATGAGGAAATCTAAAACTATAGACGTAGTTACTAGATCTATTGTAGACAAGACAAGCGTGTACCATTGCAATAATACAAATGAAACCTTAACAGTGTGCAAGAGGTTACAAAATCACTAGAATACATACACCAAATAGAAATAGTACTCAACTATGGGTAGGCACTCTATATATGTAACATGAGAAAATGTTTTGTGTTACAGGAAAATAGAAATATTTACATGTTATTACTAATTTTATTTTTTGCAAAAATACAAAATGTACCTATGTGATGAAAAGTACTACTTCTACTATACCATCACAGCATATCTCACAAATAGGGTAGCTAATGTTAAAAACATACAAGCTGTCTTCTCAAAGCCAACAAAAACTCGAGACATTCAAAATAGGAGACAAACCTCGTCGCTGAGTTTATGATGCAAAATTTCAAATTTTCCGAATACCTCCCTTTTAGAGAACATTTTCAAACTTATGAAAATTTAAAATTTTCCGAATTCCTCCCTTTTACAGAACTCGCGTACTTATCCCCATTTAGATGTTTTTAATATAATTGTGACACGAGTGAGATGATCATAGGTACTTTAATTAAATCAAATTTCGATTCACAATCGACTGAAAATAACACTGTCATTTTTCACAAGATTACTAACACCTGGAAAATAATTCATCACAGTTTTAAAGATAATATCACGGAGTGGTAATGTGATGATAAAATAAAACACAATTGCTGGAAAATCGTTTAAAGTGCTGAAGTAAAGTTATGACTTATGTTTTTTTTATATAACTAGACAAATCCCACAGATCCATCTAGTCCCTGACTAAAAGATGAATCTTGTATCATGGTTACTAACACGATGACGCTTCTGTATAATTCACCAAATACATATACATGTAACACCTAGACTCACGATAATTAAAGGGGTAATTTTTCCAAAAAAGAAATGTTAAAGAAGAAGAAATAGGGGGGTTTTAGGAAGTACGGAAGTCCAAGCACCACGTGGCTTGATTACGTAGATCAAATTCTCAAGGACGGTCATATTTTGAGTAAGAGAAGTCGACGTGCGCGCACGAGAAATTGTATGAATGTAGAAAAAGCAAAAGATAGTTCTATGTGGTTTTCCTTTCTCTCTTCCTACCACACTTGGGATACGGCGTGAGTGTTTAGTATAGTACAGTTTAGTTTGATTATTTATTTAAATCAGTTGCAATTTAGTGAAATGATAGAAAGGATAAAAGATCATTTCATAAAAGCATCAAAATGATAGCATGTTACATATCGTTTATTCCTTTTTGAGAAAAGCTACATTTATACGTATGTAGTTCCCTACTGCTACGTTAAGGAGACGTTTAAGATGCACGATCAAGAGATTTGCGGTTCATGTGATCATTTCTTTTATGTTTTGTAAAACTATAAAATAAAATGTTCCACCAAATAGTATCGTTGGAAATTCTATACGGATAGGGTGCACGAGAACTTGTACTGAAAATTCCTACCCACTTCGATACACATGCATATCACCTATTATGCGAAACATATAGAACTACATATGTAGATACTGGAAGTAATAATATGATCATTTCTATGCGAATACCTACATCAAGATGTCTATTTTTATGTCTCTGAAGCGTTTAGGAATCAGCTATACGTGGTACTAAATTTTTTATGTGGGTCATGATTACTTTCACTGACCCAATTCTATATTTGAAATCCTTACAAAGGTACCTAAACACTCTTTTCATTGTAAAAGTTTTTTACTCAAATTTACCTCCAGTACTGGTGTAATGTAATATGGGTATTAATGTGTAATCCTATTTGATCTTGATTGGAAAAATAGCATCCATACATCATATTTATCCAATGATAGGTAGTCAAAAAGAGCACTGTTCTTCTATCCATAAGGTTTCTGATAGCCTAAACCCCTCTTTCAAAATATTTTGGTTCTCTGCAATGACATCATCAGGACGTAAAAAATGACAGAATCGCATCGAATGAAGGTAGTTTATCTCCACCCAAGGCTTCCGAAAAGATAAAAGGGCGAAAAAAGCATAATTTAGAAATTATTGAAAACAGAATGCAATTGTATGTATCTAAGCATATTTATGTGAACTTGAAATTTACCAATAACCTAGTAAATAGCCCAACACAACATACATATTCCTAAGATACATAAAATCTTAATAGAGTAATGGAAGGAAGAAGCAATACAACTTAGTACCAGTAGAATATTATATAAGCTGGAACCTCGGGAGAAGAAACCACAAGACTCTAAGTAAGATGTTTAGTATCAAAACTTCAGATGCCCTGGGGCAAGTTTAGTATGTTGTACTGTATTACGTTTCTAGATATTTGTCACAACGATATTATTATTATTAAAAACTCAGAAGATAGCTACACTATCTGATTCATAATATCAAGTAAATATGAATGTACGTACACATGCATTATAACCATATCTGAAAAGAAATAATGTAGGAATTATTTACATACTTATCTCATGAATTCCTTCATGCTCTGTTAGTAAGAATAATTCTGATAAACGATAAAATTTCGATGTTGGCGTCATTCAATAAATTAAGTAAGTATCGACATATATTTAATAAATCTTGAGATTAGGGGCGAATAGAGAGAGTTTCAGAAACAAGCTGAAGGTGGGTTCATTTGCTATGAGCTTCGGACAATAGATTCATCACAATACGATGTCAGTGATGTGATAAATAAACGGCGCTAAACAAATTTTCAACGTACATTTTTGGATAATTATGTATTTAAAAGCACACCTATTTCACTTATAAAAGTTTCATATTGGTTTAAATCATAAAAAAATATTCAATATTTTGAGTAGTAGACTTCCATAATGATAGTATTAAAAACAAAAAAAGGACATTGTCAAAAATGAAAGCCGTCTTTCTCAGGAAAAAATCCATATTGTGGAAAAAACATTTTTTTTAATTTCAACTTAGAGAAATATTTCTATTATCTGCACCTCATGTTTGTTAGAAATACTATAAAAGCTGATATTTTTAAACAATGTTTCAATTATCTGTGAGCACAAATCAATTGTCGAATTAAAAATACATTTAGTTTCGTGGAGCCAGACGACACGTCTTAAATGGACTAGAAACTATCTTTGTGCACCGATCACCAACAAGTAAACAATGAAGAATTTAAAAGAAAAACATCTACATATTACTTTAAAGAAACTCATCTAAAAATAAATGAGACTGAAACTGCTTTCGAGTTAATCAATTCGAACAATCTAAATGATTTCATTAATAATATACACGTTTTCTTGTTCTTTTTTAAAAACGAACGTTTGATGAAAAAAGTATATATTATTTACATATTAAGGAAAAGCTGTTATTGAGACATGACTTAAATATAAATGTCGACATCAATTGAAGTATATTCTGTGTTAGTTAAAAACATTTTCGAGAATAAAAACAATAAAAATCTCGCATGTGTGATAAAGAATTGAAATTATACATGTCAATGTTTCTTTAATAGTAGGTACGTAATGTTACACCTAAGATACTCAAATAGGTTGCGTCAAATTGAATGAAAGTAAGCGTTCAAAATATTCTTAAAGCTACGATGTTGTGTGGATTTTAGTTTAATTCAAATATGTGGTTTTATAATAGATTAATAAATGAATACGGATTAAATAAATATTTGAAATTCTTACCATTATTATAATCATGTTGGTAGCGAAGCATATAATATTATGACATCGTATCTGACACAAAGAAAAAGTGACACAAAAATACAATAAGTTCTTATGAAGTGAGAAGTACACTACAAAAGTTTAACTATGTTTGTATCGAAATATTTATTTTAATAACATCAAGAATATTTAGAAACCCCACATACCTAATCATAAATTCTAATAATATTATTATTACTATTATAATTATAATTACAATGTATCACAAATAATTACTCGAACAATTAATTAAATATTTTATAAATGATACGTGAAAATATTTGAAATCTGAAATGGATTGATTACACGATTTAATTACAATTTCATTTCAATTCAAGAGTTTTGATTACAACAAATAATAATAATTAATCCACGAAATAAATAACGTAACTTTTTTATTATATTATTTACAATAGAATTAATTGGATACTCATCAATGCATTTTATGTGTGTCATTTTCTATTGTTTCATAAAAACGTTTACAGTAACGGGAATGATATAATCTATCTTTTAATAACTGTGCTTAGGTCGCTGATTACTCAGATTTTCATTAGAAGAAATGCCAAATGGTAAGAAATTTTAGTTTTGAAGAAAATAATGTTTATGTACAGAAAAAAGTTCATATTGAGATTGTAAATAGAGTGAAAACAAGTGCCTAGTATTTGTATTATTTGAACTTTGTTAATATACCCTCACACCTACATTAATTCAGCAATGTGACACTATAAAAACTAATGGTCCGGCAACAATGCGCGGCCTTTACTACGAAGTCATGGGTAATAATACCAGCATTGTAAAAACAATTAAACTCCAATATTTGGTCAGCTGAAAAGGTGTCCGGTATGTAAGGGATGAAATAATAACCTCGTAATTTTTAACATCGTAACACTGAAAGTTATATACCAACATTCATTGAAAAATGTTATAGTTAAGTTCCGAATCCATGAAGTTTCTCTGAAATAAATAAGTTTAAAGTAAATCCAAGATATTATTTATCCAAAAGTTTGTACGGGAGAAATAAAAGTAGGTGAATGATAATATTAAAAATATGGACTGAACATGAAAGCTGCAACATGAGAAATAATCTTAAAACTTAGAGCAGAAAGAACGTTCAATCAATATATAAATTATATTCACTGTGTCGGTGTGTAGGTAGTAGAATTCCATCTTCTTCTTCTTCAAGTGCCTTGTCGGGTCTCCCCAACATTGGCGATCACCTCGGCGAACTTGTCCCTGTCCTACGCTGCTCGGAACAGCTCTTCCACACTTCGGATGCCGGTCCACTCCCTTATGTTTCGCAGCCAGGACATCTGTCTCCTACCGGGACCTCATAATGAAATTTAAACGAATGTTTTTTTTCTACATTGATTTCTATTAACAAAGACGTCTTTCATCTTTTAAGGACATTTCCAATCAATGTTAATCAATATTGACAACATCATACCACTAAATTCAGTTTAGTAGAAAAACATTTATTTTCAATTTTTTAACCAACAATGAACAACTTCATACCACTGTAAAGACATAATTATCATAACAAAAACATTATCATATAGTATCAAATAAATACACATTATTACAACTTTAATTCACTGACAAGAGAAATAAGCCTCTCATAATATATTTGTCATAGTCGTTTTGTTAACTTTAATTTTGATGTATGTGAAAAGAATATTTACACGAATAATTGTTCAAGTTTATAAAGGTTAAGCCATGTAGATAAAAATCACGAATTCAGTTCGTTGTCTTGTGGTTAAAACAATTAATATTGATGACAGAAGCAATGTGACCTTTGTAAGCTATTATCGGAGGAATTTTGACCAAAATGACTCGACGAACTGAAATGTCATCGAGAGAAAGTACTCACTATACGAGTATGTTTAATTACTAAATAGTCTGGAATATACTCTACATCACAAAATGCACAAGATTTATTAAATTCTGCTAAGTACCTACTGTATTTAATTATCTTATTTGTGTTTTAGTACATTTAGTGTGTTACATGACTTAATTGACGCAGAATCACTCAAAAATGAGCTTTAATGAGCGAAAAAAGGAGCATTTTTATGTTACTTTTTTTTGATATTCAACCAGGCCTAGGATTAATTCACTACTGTATCACTTGTGACTTGTGATCAATAATCAAGCGCACAAATATATAGGAGATCTATTTACAATTTTTTACAGCCTAACTTCTTATATAATTTATGTTTTCATAACATTGTACATCAAAATCTTTCAAAATTTACTGTAGATTTCCATTCATCTTAAGAATTAAGCGTTTCAAGGTCCTAGTTTACAAGATTTTGGTTTGTTTTAAAGTTTTTTGAACTCCAATTTAGATTGCTGAAGACAAATACACAGACCAGGGTGTGGACAGTCAACCCTGAATCCTGTAGTAACATTTCTTAATTAAGAATTTTTCGCTAAAAACATCTATTAAATCAAAATACTTTATGTTGTTTTGATACATTTTAAATTATTATTTAGAATACGGAAAAAGGTGCTATCTAATTAACGCTAATAAAAACTCCCACTCCCCGCTTAATTAAGGATATCGATCTTGTATTTTATTGTATTTACTTACTTTATATCTGAAGTTCTTTTTTCTTAATTAAAACTCACTGAATTGTTAAGTGCGTAATAAGTTATTTGAGTGTATATTTTTTTTTGTATTTAATTAAATTCCAATACAGTTTTGTAAATAAATTTAAGAAATAAGTAAGAATTTACATTTCGATAAAGAATTTTGAAATGTATTTATATTAAGTTAAAAATTACTCACGTAGAGACCTATGTAATTCACTGTTTCTAATTCAAAAATAAAGATGAATCACAAATGCATTATATGTATAGGCGTTTTATCCTGTTTATTATATTTGGCACAATGCTATCCATGATTGCATGTTTAATATAAGCAGTTAGCCCGCTGAATACCCTGCTTTTGAGATATGCCGTGATAGTATTAAAGAATACTTTATTTGAATAAAAAATTAGAAGAATGAGTGGATGCTAGAGGAGGGTTGTGGATAGAATGCGTGTAAATAAATTGAGATGGTTTGGTCAAGTGGAACGAATGGAAGAGGAAAGAATGACAAAGAGGATATACCTGGCTGACAGGAGGGGTGTGAGGAAGCGCGGGCGTCCAAGAACTACATGGCTTGAACATGTAGATCAAATTCTCAAGGACGGCCGTGTTTTGAGTAAGAGAAATCGAGCAGTGCGTGCATGAGAAATTGTATGACTGTGGAGGAGGCGAAAGAAGTATGGTAGGACAGCAGGGCTACTCTTGACAAAACTAAACACGATCTTAATCTAGTCTTGATCTTGATCATACGACGCACGAAGTGACTATTGGCCAAAAATACACGCAAACCGATCGCGCGTTAGCGGTAGCGCGGTGTTTTTGTATATAGTCCCTTCGTGCGTCGTATGATCAAGATCAAGACTAGATTAAGATCGTGTTTAGTTTTGTCAAGAGTAACCCTGCAGAACTTATTGGCGTTCCGTTCTCTCTGCCTACCCCATTTGGGATACGGCGTGAGGGAATAGATAGATAGATAGATAAAAAATCCAATACAATTAATTAAAAGCAAAAAACCTTGGGATTTTCATTTCAATAAGGAACATGATAATATGGACAATTTGTTTACCACCGTTTACTAATAACGTGACCTCAAGGGCGCCGTATACCGTGTCATCACCCAAAACTCCCAGCAAAAAGGTGAGTCTTCAGCCTTCTTATAAAGCTCTCTCCATTCAACTCCTCTCGCAGACCTAGAGGCAGCTTGTTCCAGCATCTAGGACCCGCAAACTGAATGCTCTATCTTCAATGTTTAGTATTACTTTCATTATAAGTATTAAGTACGTATACCTATGTTATTTTCTTGAACACATAAAAATTCTTCAGGAAAGCGATGTAAATATTATGATAAAACACATGTCACTTTCTCCAGTCTTAAATTGATTTAAGTTTTCCATTAAACAACAGCGGAAACAAGTTTAAACACAATGAGTGAGTGGATGCAAGAGGAGTGTTGTTGATAGAATGCGTGTAAATAAATTGAGATGGTTTGGTCATGTGGAACGAATGGATGGTGTAAGATTGACGAAGAGGGTGTATTTATCTGAAAGAGAGGGTGTGAGGAAGCGCGGGCGTCCGAGAACCACGTGGCTTAACCACGTGGATCAAATTCTCAAGGACGGTCGCGTGTTAAGTAAGAGGAATCGGCGTGCATGTATGAGAAACTGGATGAATGTAGAGGAAGCGAAAGAAGTATGTAAGGATAGAGCGACATGGCGTTCCGTTCTCTCTGCCTACCCCACCTGGGACACGGCGTGAGGGTATAGTATAGTATAGTATAAACAAGTTTAAATTATACACAATGACATTAGGTATAAATAAAGGAGGTTCTATAATGCATAACATGACTTAATGAAATTTTAACTTATTCAATAAGCAAAGTGGGTAGTTGATTTTCACCACTCAAGTAAAAAAGGTATCAAATGTCGGCTTACCGTATAAATTATTAATAAGGTGTATTGAAAAACGAATGTTTGTAACTATAAGTAGGGTAAATATTATGGACTAAAATCCTATAAAATGAAACTAGTATTATTTGTATTTTGTAAGCATTACATTACCTGTGTAAGCTTTAAGCACTTAATCGGATGAGAAATTAATAAAAGGTGTGATGACCTCACGGTTTTGTGAGTATTATTCATCCAACTATTATAATATTATATATTAACATGTGACGACTACCTTTGATTCATTGTTACCTAAGTCATAATCAATACAGGTATTAAATTGAATACATTTTGTGTAGGTATTTATTCAATTACAAAACAGATGCACGCTTTAATAAGAAGAATTTTAATATAGAAATATTTCTAATTTATACATAATATCATTAAGTAATAAGCTTTTTTAAATCCTTTATTCATGATTTTTTTTTCTGATCAATAAAGTGTTCTTATTATTATTATTTTTATTATTTTCAGATACACAAATATTTCGAAGAAAATCACCCACAAAATTAAGATTGTCATCTTTCGATCTAATCAAACTGAAAAATGGTTTAAAATGTAAAAAAATATGTACCTAATTCATTTTATCACAACAGGAAAAGCAGTGTTCTTGACTTACTAAAAATATTAAGCTTAGCAAAGTAAAAACGTTAAGTTCATTTCATCCTAAAGGGAATTCTAGTACTTGTGGACCAACAATTTTAACAATTAAATTCAATTATTCAATAAATTTTATACGGCCATATTTTTTCGAATAAGAGTACCCACATGTATAAAAAGAAAACACTCATAATAACTTCACATAGCCATCTTTATTCAGCAAGACCATTTTTATTTAGTCTTAGGAATTCATAATAATAATAATAAGAAATCACATAAGAATAATAATATCTTCGCTTCAATTGAATAAAGTTAAATTGAATTTCATGTGAATGGGGAGAGAGGAAAGAGAGAGATTCAAAAGTTTTATTTTAATGACTTTACAAAACAAATTGACAGTGCTTCCCTGTAGAAATATGTAACGTTTAGGAATTCTCATTTGATTCAAGTATCTATTGGTTACAATATAATCAAGTAAGTTTTTCTGAACTTCTTAAAATAAAAATAAAGTTTCATCATAGTGATGATTTAGTTTAATGTTTGATTTGTTCTAGACAATTAAGTGTATATAATATATATAAACATAGTTTTCTCCAACTCATTTTGAAAGGAAAAATTGAGGGTAGTCGCGGTGTGGGAAGGCGGCAGATGTCTTGGCTGAGAAATATTCGAGAGTGGACCGGAGTCCGGATGGTGAAATAGCTGTTTCGGTTAGCACAAGACAGAGAAGCCTATGCCAGGGTGATATCCGACGTCAGGAGGACCTGACATGGCACTTTAAGAAGAAGAATTAAGTGTATTTTCCATCTATGCTTTTTTTTCTTATTGGTAAATAAAACACTTTTTCAGGCTAATTTAAAAAAAAACACGAATATTTATGCAGTAATTATGTAAGCACCCCGCACCATAATTACCTAAGTACCTATGTTTTTTTCACATATAGAAAGCTCAGAAACAGAAGAACTAGTACGATCATAATGTTTAAGTATTTAACTCTCTCAGCACCCCATTTGTAAGAGAAGGAATCTATGGCCCGTCTGTGTAAAAAATATATAATCATACCTAACAGAATTTCTCACATATAAGTTATTCAGCGTTAAGACATTCAGGATGAAAAGCATATCTCATCGCTTAATCGAATATGTTAAATGTCTCAATGGTAATATTTTATTATTTATTATTTATTTATTTTATTCTTCACTGTACATTGTTTACAATAATACAAATTAACAAAGAAAATATCATTTATACAATTCAATGCACAGAGGGCGAGTTTATCGCTAAAATGCGATGAATACTTGCCAGTTATAAGGACACTAGAAAACTTACTGAAAAGGGTGGGAGGCCAATTCCTCCACAGAAAATACATACGATGACTTTTATCACTGGTAAAAACTGTATTGAGGTGATATGGCTTAAAACTTTGAAGCCTATGAAAGAAATTCAATTAACCGCATAACTGTTCATAATGTAACAATAATAATAATATTTTAGTTATTATGTTTTTGAATACCTTCTCATGGTGTATGTAGGTACAATATTCACAATGTAAACATTTACTCTGCGGAATAATCTTCTGCCCAGACAGCTGTTTATATTGCGGTTATTCAAATTGTTTTAAACTCGACCATGCTAATATACATACGTACACACTTATGCTCCTCTTACTTCTTTACCTTTCCCGTCTTAAACCTGTTCCCAATATTTAAAAAAATGTTGTTTATCAGCTGTACGTTCAAAACAAGGTACAACAAAATGTCAAAAGTATAATAACATTTCCACAGTGATAATTGTGAATAATGAGACACGTTTAACCCCTATTACTCAGGGCAATTTGAAAATGTAAATTCCGAAGCTTTTTTTCTTGTATCTTTCGTCTTTAGTGTGTAATATTATTAATAATAATAATTCGAACGAATTTTGTTATGTAAACAAGAGACAAAGGCACGATGTAAAAATGTTACATGTTGTAGGTTTTCGTGTTAAGTGTGGGTTATAAGTTTTATCGGCCCTTTTGATCTGAAATCTATAATGATTTCAATAACCAATGGAGCGTAAGTACGATATGACATGGGTTGAAATTACCTACATATTGGGTTACTACGGTTTGCCCTGAGAACATAAAAGAAGAAAATATCAAACATTTCATTTTGAGATGGCAACATACACACATTAAATTAGATTAAAAACTAAAATATTCCTAACATAACAACTAATCTTCCCCATTCTTGCCTATCCAAAGGCTCGTTAACGAGTAATCAGTCTTAACAAAAACTTTGGAAACAGGCTAAAAATTAAAATATTTTGTAAATTATACAGCAGATTTTCATAAATTAATTTTCATTAATACACGAGATGGAACCGAGTACCAGCAAGATGGAGCGACCAAATTAAGGAGGCTACATAGAGCTCACTACACGGGGACTTGCACACGGCGGAAGATCGCTCGAGGTGGAGACAGATGGCCTACAGAAAGAGGCATGATGATCACGATCCTCATAATTGAGGGACCGACGGAGATGATAATGATACCTTCACATCATAATTGTACTGGATACTATTGGATGACTTTTTGTATAAATTGAACAATCTAAGTACCTAAATAGTTTTTTGTTACGATCTGAAATAGATTCTGAAATGAATTCTAGATTCTCAATGATTTTTACGACTCTCCTTCATTATACACCGATCCTAAAACCTAAAACTACCACAATTTGAAAACAAAGAAATATATTCCATGATTCAATTATCCATTTAGAATCGAAGAAAAAAGTTTTAAAAGTAATTTTATTATAATTAAATTAAAATATGTATATAATATAATATAGATAAATGCTTAAATGGTTCAACTGACGCTCTCACTGGTTCAATCTCTAACCCACTGACTATTTAATTCTTTTGATTTACGTACTAATTCATCCCCTAACTAGGGTGTATGTTATCTTCGTTTGTTTGTATATTTTTTTATTTTTGTCAATTGTTTTTCTGCCACAAGTTAAATCAATTGTTTTTCTGCCACAACACAGCCTTACGGCTAGTGTGGTAGACATCCTTGTGCATATTTTAATATTATACTAAATTGTAATCAACATTTCAATAAAGAAAGATAGATAATTATACGAATCTAGTATAATGTCTTCAGTATTCGGTAAAATCTATCTGCGTGATAAGCAGTCTAAAACGATAAAATAAAAAGACGAATACGAAACATCGATTGAGAATTCCATATAAGTTGGTACGTATTATTATATTGATACTTATTATGTTGTCGTATTTAGTGGGTGACTAGTTAGAGATATGAATGTATATATTATATTTATTAAGGACTTGGAGAAGGTAGAGGTTATTGGATGTACTTGTACATAATATCTTGTAGTAGAAGAAGTAGGTAAGTGTGAGATACTATCACATAGCCTGCAGGGGACAGGACCACCTGATGTGCAATGTATTATTTATTTACAATGGTCACCATTGACCACTGAAATTACACCAGACTCGACTGTTGAGACTTAAAAGCAGAAGAACATCAATAATTCAATGTATCATATTGTGTCTACCAATATGTTGTCATTTTCAGTGTAGTGTTTTTCGTGGAATCTCCAACAAAGAATACGTCTACCACTCTTTACTGTAAGTTGTTTTGGAGTCCCCGTAAAAGGCTAACATTAGTCAAATATCACGTATAGGTATTTGTAAACTTTAAATTCCGTGACGAGGAATGCCACATATTTCAAATGTCTAATCTTTTAATTGCCACGAAAAAGACGACATGCAATTCGTACGTTGGCTACCGCACTAATTGTAAGTATCTCAGTGGTATTATTTTTATTTTATTTAACTTATTGTGTAAGGATCCGTCCCAATTATAACGACATCGGTGAAAGAGTGATTTTATTCTGTGATAGGTTGTTGATCAAATGCATTGATGACATATTATTTATTATTGGATTTATATTTGAGTCATTACGTTAGAAATATTGGCACAGTGATGTTCTCAATGGAGGAGTCTGATTTCTGTCCTGTGCTCTTATGGGAGTAGTATTAAATATCGAACGAATGAATATAAGAATTGTGAAATATACAAACGTGATCTATAATATAAAACTAAATGCGACTTCATTCATCATTTTATGCCATATTTTTACATACCAACTTGTCGTCCTACAATACCGATATCATGTTTTTATTTCGTATCATCTTAAGTATTGTTGATTAATTTACTCTTTTTCTATGCACGATTATGTAGGTATACAGTGATCAAATATTATTTATCTATTAAATAAACGGCTAATGCCTTTCTACAAAAAAAAAATCAAATTAAAAATAATGATACATTTCACATTTAATTTAGGTATTAACAAACTATATAAACTAACCCAAATAATGATAGAAGGTATCACATTCCCATCTTCAATTTAATACAATCAAAATAAATTATGTACATAACTACATACTAGAAAAGAGTAAAATACTAGAACGACAACTGGAATTGAAAGCAGAAATGAAAAAAAAATGTATAGCATAATATTAAAACATTTTGACATATTTTTAACAGTTTCTCGAGTGTCAGCTTGTTCAGGCAAAACTTTACAGATATTTTAAGAAGTCTAAGAAACTAAGTACAAGGAATTACAATAATGTAAACTTAGATAAATAGGAGTACTTGTCAAAATTATACTGCTTTACATTTCGTGGTATTTTCCTTTGCTTACATAAGCTGTAATCTCAAAGAAATACTACAGGTACACATTTTGCGAAGGTAAAGGGCTGAAATCATGTTTAATAAAGTTTGAATTTGAATTTCCAAGAAGAAATGTGGAGTAAAGAGGTCTTTGTATATTATACAACCAACAACATCATCTGAAGACACTATTGTGTTCAATTTTCCACGTAACGGATAGAACTGAATTTTGTGTGGGGTAATTTTTACCCCTGATATTTATGAATAGATAAGGTATATCAGTTGCATTTCCCGTTCAAAATACAACCCCTTGGGATGTTAAAATACATATTTTATGATAAACTTTCAAGGCAAACGTTGCTGAAAACTGAAAACGATGCCGTAACGGATATCTATTTACTGCTACCATCACGCGAGCTTTCATGTTTTACAATGTATAGAATAAAAATGGATAAAACCCCAGCCTGCAGTGCATTATATGAAGGTAAATAAACATACAAATTTATTGTATAGAGATCTAAATCAAGTGATATAGGTAATCGACAAGCTTAATTTTATTCAGTACACAGAATCGTAATATTATACGTATTGTTTTAAAAAATGTTTTATTTTTCTAAATTAGTTCGCAATGAACTTACAAAGTATATTTTTCTTATTGCAGGATTTTCTTTCTAACAAAACAAATACGCCATGTTTTGACTCGTGATTCATTCCATTGAACGGTAAATTAAATCATATAAGTTCTTATTTATTACATATTTCATTTAAATCACAAAATAACATTAAATAATAAAAATCTTGTTGATTTATATTGAGACAAAATAAATAGGTCTTGTGAGATACAGTAGTTTATTTAATACAGTATAAAGATGAAATGTAAATTGAGACCAGAGCAATATTGTTATTCTGTAGACATAACTCACTCAACTAATTTAAATATACGAAATCTTCATATTTTATTAATTGTATGAATATTTCATGAGCGGCAAAGTATTAGGCACTCAGGTATTACTTTTTTTTCTTTTGATACCTTTTTTAATATATTTGATATTGAAATGTGTATATTTTGAAACAGGTAGATTTTTTGTACAGTTTTTTCACGAAGTATCGCGAAATGGTTCATTAATTAAGTTTAGATGAGGTGCGTCGATATAAAATACTATTATATTAATATTGGTAGAACTAGCAGTGTTTAAAGTATTATAAACGTATACGTGATATTGGAGTAAAAAACTGTACAAAGAGTAAAGATAATTACATAATATGTTACAATCACTACGAAAACAGTGATCTTAAACTCTTAAAATGAAAAATATGTACGGAAAAGAAAAGGTGTTGGCTGGGTCATATTTTTATAATTCCAATGATAGTTAAAATAAAAAGTTTTATATTTTGTGTTATAAACCAAAACATGCATTAGTTGATCGGTGAAGGTACTATAAAAATAATAATAATAATACTCATGCATTTATTCAAAGCTCACATAACGAGCTTAATGAGATTACATGTATGCGGTCATTTTAATTCTAATACACATTAAGACTTCTCTCAACATAAATTCAAATGCTACTATAAGCTACCTCTGTTGTAGAATAAATGCCAAATGAATTTACATAACCGTATGTATATATAATTATACTTAATGTTATCGCTCTCATTAAAATAGTGTACTGTTTCAATGAGACGGAAACGATACTCACTTTACCTTAAGTAGAGATTGAGAAAATCATAAATAGTATAATGCATACGTAGAAACTGTTCAGTAATAAAATAATTAACATGTGCTTTGCAGTTTTTATCAAAAGTACAAAATATTAACAATATAAATTTTCACAAGGTTTGCTCAGATACAGAGTTTCTATTTTTGCATGTCAAAATAAAAAAAATATAAAGACATTGTACCTACATAGTTAAATTAATTCAATACAGTTAGTTAATTTTGCAGAAGAAAATCAACTATTATCCAGAAATAAACTAACATTTCAACTCTTCCCGTTTGAAACCTTTTATTTTATTCATTGAAAAAGTGATCACTGACATAAACATGTTGGCAGAATTACTTCAACTATAGAAGTCCAACAGTAGATTAAACCTTCTATTTGAGTCGATTCAACAGCACGAAATTTAATTCCTATCCAAGAATAATTACTATATGAAGACTAGCATTACTTTCCATTCCTACTATAATATTCAGGTTGAAATGTCAGATGTATTACACAAGTACACAGGTAGACTGTCAGTTCAGTAATTAATGAACATTTAATGAATGTTAAATAGTGATTTTCTCTCGTTTACTGTTGAGTTGAGAACTGCAATGAACAAAATAGCATTTAATGTTGAAACTATAGAAATAAACACCTACATACAATGAAAAAGAAACCCAATGAAGTAAGAATATTAGATTGCAACTTGTAATATAAGCTTATCTCTATTTGTTTGAACAAACGTAAATAGTGTTAAAACAATTTAATGAAACAAATAGTATCAAATGTTATAAATACTTGGATCTGTTTTCTACTACTAATCGCTTTCAAAATAAATGTACGTAAAATCTAAAATGTACTCAAGCAAATCAGGGAACTGTGATTTCTGGTCAAAAACCTAATCATTGTAAATTATTTAGGGTAGACTTTATTTGGAGTAGCCAGAGGTCCTGGAAACAGCAATGGACTTGGATCTCTGGAAAAAGTAGCTAGTCGCAATGGACTCGCTTTAACAAGTAGAAGGAGATGTATGTATATAATTATGATTTGGGTTTTTCCCTTACCTCCAAGGGAAAATATTTTAATTTGTTACATAAGACAGTATCAGCACTCGAGTATTCACATACAAAAGAAGATGAAAATTATAATTATATGGTTTTGTGTTGTATTTGATGAAAAATTTCAAATAATTGTCAGAGTGTGTTGCATTTTGTAAATACAAAGTAAAGTGTACCTACGTCCTACATAGTTGTTATATAGAAGTACGTAGTATTTATTTGTTCATGAGAACTCGGAACAGGATGCAGTAACTGCGACCAGGCAGGTTGGATTTATAGCACCGATTACACAGTAAGAGTAATAATATTATAGGCACCATGATATTCATAAGAGAGCACAAAAGCGTAGATGCCAAAGCACCGCGAACCACCGCCGCTTGCAAAGTTGGATAGAATACGAGTATACGCTACGTTTTGATTGCGATTGTTAGAACTTTGAAATGAACATTTATGAATGCGACGAATTGAGCAAGCAATTTTAATCTATCTGCGCTCACAAACAGGAAAATATTTAGCATTTGTAGAAATCATCTACCAAGGCCACGATAACTATGGGTATTCTTCTGAACACCATGAACAAATTTTAATGCCTCTTTACAGGAGAGATCACAGGACAGAAACAATTCGTCTGTGTTCGTTAGTTCCAAGCGTCTTTGAGTCAAATTAGTAACTCTTCCTAACGCTCTGATAAAGATCTCGTGGGAACGACCAGGCTGTTGAAAATTATCTATACGAAGAACAGTGCTTTTTTGGCCAAATAAAGAATTTCAAAAATACCAAATTCTAATTATCCCGTGGAATACCCGGTAAAGAATTGGTCTCCCACTCTTTTCCGTAAGTTTTCGAGTGTCCTGTAAAAGGCAGGTGTTCGAAAAAAAAAGGACATTTTATATCTTAAATTCAGCGATGAGGTTTGTCACCCATCTTGAATGTCTTGATTTTTTGTTGGCACGGAGAAGACAGCTTGTATATTTGTTATATGCGGCTGGTCTGCTGGCTGCCCCACTTGTGGGATATGCCGTGATGGTACAGAGAGAGAAATTCTAATTATTTTTATCGAATTACTCGTATTCTAATCACTCATTAAACTTTATCAGTCGATACACAAAAAGAATATCATTATACTATCATCGCACAGAAAAAAAAACCAGAAATATCTATATTTAATTTTAATCTTGTTCACCTTTTGGACACTAAAAGTTTCTTTAAGACGATAATATGTAAAATTAATAATTAGCGTTTGATAAATGTAATTTATTCGAAATTATTTTAATATCCACAAAATACGAAATAAAATATTAAGACGTTTGAGCAATGAAAGGGATAGTTACGTAATCGTTAATGATAAAAAATGAACAATCGTTTTATTATTTGTTTTGTGCATATCTTTACTATGAGAATTATTAATAAAACGTTATGTAAATTCTATGATAATTAGAAAAGACTTTTGAATAATTTTATTCATTATTCATATTATTATTATTATTCAACTGGTAATTATTAAACATTTTTTTTTATATTTTACTAGCTTAAATACCCGGCGTTGCACGGGAATACGGGAAATATATATAAAAAAAAACAGTAAATAGGTATATCGTTGCCGTGGAGGTGATCCAAGCCACACTTTTTTGAAAAATGGGTTTAGTTTGCAGTTTTGTTCAGAAAACCACGGAGAACATAGTGGTGAAGAGAAATAAGTGATTTGATATTCCTAAAGGGCATTTTTGGAAGTTTGGAAGATTTTGAAGAGATGTTAAGTGTTTTTACAATCATTGCAAGTATGTTAGAGCATTTCAGTAACGCATATAGGAACAAATAGTTCAATTAAATTATAGAAGTGAAAAGATCTAAGCCGCATAGCGCGTAACTTTCCAACAATTTTTTTACAGGTGGATCTTTCTCAGCTACAGTGGTGAAATAACCCAAGTGATAAATTCGTGTTTACTTCTAAAATATATAAATTCTTTAATATTTTGTTATTTATATTAGTGGAATATGTGATCAGGAATATTGTGTAATTTTTTTAGCGAAATCCATGCAAAAATAACTTGGTTATTGTAAGATTAGTATTTTCGGATGTAACAGCGTAACTTCAACACCCCTTTTCTCGGAATGTCTGTCTTGTGGGTTGGATCACTTCACATCCACGGCAACGATATATAAATAAAAATTATTTTATGTAGGCAGCAATAATTTTTGTATCAACTATATACACAGTGTCACATTAAAGTAGAGAACATAATACCCATTTTTTTAAAATTTACATAAATATGAGCTGAAAAGGATGTGTAGTAAAAGTCTGAGAGATTGTGTGCGTAACAGTAATATACAAAAGGAATGTGGAATGAAAGTTGGTGTAATTACAAGGATGAATGTGAATAAGTTAAGATGACAAGCTCATTTAAATCAAATCCTACAGGACGGTCACGTGTTGAGCACATTGAACAGGAGAGCATGCATGAGGAATTGTATGACAGTGACGGAAGCGAAAGATGTATGCAAGGATAGAAGGAAGTGGCTCTCGATCCTTTCTGTCTACCCCGCGAGGAAAGCGGCGTAATGGTATGTATGTATGTATGTGTATGTAATGTAGGTATATTGTTATAATTTTATATACTGTTAGTCTCACTAACATATATTCTATTATATTATCAATCATATATACAATCTCTCAGACTTTTACTACACATCCTTTTCAGCTCATATTTATGTAAATTTAAAAAAAATGGGTATTGAAATCTTGAAGTTTGACATCCCACACGGCCATATTTCAATAAAAAAATGGGAAGTATCTACGTGGATAAAGGTACTAAAATCCTCGTCCCACTGTAAAATCTTGAAGTTTGACATCCCACACGGCCATATTTCAATAAAAAAATGGGTAGGTACCTACGTGGATAAAAGTACTAAAATCCTTTTCCCACTGTAAAATATTGAAACTTGACATCCCACACGGCCATATTTCAATAAATAAAATGGGTAGGTACCTACGTGGATAAAAGTACTGAAATGCTTTTCCCACTGTAAAATATTGAAACCTGACATCCCACACGGCCATATTTCAATTAAAAAAATGGGTAGGTACCTACGTGGATAAAAGTACTGAAAACCTTTTCCCACTGTAAAATCTTGAAGTTTGACATCCCACACGGCCATATTCCAATAAAAAAATGGGTAGGTACCTACGTGGATAAAAGTACCGAAATCCTTTTCCCACTGTAAAATCTTGAAGTTTGACATCCCACTCGGCCATATTTCAATAAAAAAATGGGTAGGTACCTACGTGGATAAAAGTACTGAAATCCCTTTTCACTGTAAAATCTTGAAGTTTGACATCCCACACGGCCATATTTCAATAAAAAGAATGGGTAGGTACCTACGTGGATAAAAGTACTAAAATCCTTTTCCCACTGTAAAATCTTGAAGTTTGACATCCCACACGGCCATATTCCAATAAAAAGAATGGGTAGGTACCTACGTGGATAAAAGTACTAAAATCCTTTTCCCACTGTAAAATCTTGAAGTTTGACATCCCACACGGCCATATTCCAATAAAAAAATGGGTAGGTACCTACGTGGATAAAAGTACTGAAATCCCTTTTCACTGTAAAATCTTGAAGTTTGACATCCCACACGGCCATATTTCAATAAAAAGAATGGGTAGGTACCTACGTGGATAAAAGTACTGAAATCCCCTTTCCACTGTAAAATCTTGAAGTTTGACATCCCACACGGCCATATTTCAATAAAAAGAATGGGTAGGTACCTACGTGGATAAAAGTACTAAAATCCTTTTCCCACTGTAAAATCTTGAAGTTTGACATCCCACACGGCCATATTCCAATAAAAAAATGGGTAGGTACCTACGTGGATAAAAGTACCGAAATCCTTTTCCCACTGTAAAATCTTGAAGTTTGACATCCCACACGGCCATATTTCACGGATAAAAGTACTGAAAACCTTTTCCCTCAGTAAAAGCTTGAAGATTGACATCCCACACGGCCATATTTCAATAAAAAAAATGGGTAAGTACCTACGTGGATAAAAGTACTAAAATCCTTTTCCCACTGTAAAATCTTGAAGTTTGACATCACACACGGCCATAATTCAATAAATAAAATGGGTAGGTACCTACGTGGATAAAAGTACTAAAATCCTTTTTCCACTGTAAAATCTTGAAGTTTGACATCCCACACGGCCATATTTAGATAAAAAAATGGGTAGGTACCTACGTGGATAAAAGTACTAAAATCCTTTTCCCATTGTAAAATCTAGAAGTATGACACCTTTCACGCTCATATATCATTAAAAAAATGGGTTGGTACCTACTTGGATAAAAGTCCTAAAATCCTTTTCCCACTGTAAAATCTTGAAGTTTGACATCACACACGGCCATAATTCAATAAATAAAATGGGTAGGTACCTACGTGGATAAAAGTAGTAAAATCCTCTTCCCACTGTAAAATCTTGAAGTTTGACATCCCACTCGGCCATATTTCAATAAAAAAATGTGTAGGTACCTACGTGGATAAAAGTACTAAAATCCTTTTTCCACTGTAAAATCTTGAAGTTTGACATCCCACTCGGCCATATTTCAATAAAAAAATGTGTAGGTACCTACGTGGATAAAAGTACTAAAATCCTTTTTCCACTGTAAAATCTTGAAGTTTGACATCCTACACGGCCATATTTCGATAAAAAAATGGGTAGGTACCTATGTGGATAAAAGTACTGAAAACCTTTTCCCACTGTAAAATCTTGAAGTTTGACATCCCACACGGCCATATTTCAATAAAAAAATGGGTAGGTACCTACGTGGATAAAAGTACTAAAATCCTTTTTCCACTGTAAAATCTTGAAGTTTGACATCCTACACGGCCATATTTCGATAAAAAAATGGGTAGGTACCTATGTGGATAAAAGTACTGAAATCCTTTTCCCACTGTAAAATCTTGAAGTTTGACATCCCACACGGCCATATTTCGATAAAAAAATGGGTAGGTACCTACGTGGATAAAAGTACTAAAATCCTTTTTCCACTGTAAAATCTTGAAGTTTGACATCCCACACGGCCATATTTAGATAAAAAAATGGGTAGGTACCTACGTGGATAAAAGTACTAAAATCCTTTTCCCATTGTAAAATCTAGAAGTATGACACCTTTCACGCTCATATATCATTAAAAAAATGGGTTGGTACCTACTTGGATAAAAGTCCTAAAAAAATATATGTATATATAGGTACCTATAAGGAAAACAGTTCTTAAAAAGGAACGAAACAATTAATGTTTCCTATATAGGCATTCCCTCCCTGTATTCCCAAAAGAAACCTTGATGAATGAATGTACATTCTTCAATATTCTGAAGTATTATATTTTTAATTGAAATACTTCCATCAGATTTTTTTTAAAGACTCATGAAAATATTAGGTCAAAATTAATACTACTCGTTGATTGAGAAAAGTACCTACCTATGTATTTATTGGAAAACGCATACCTACAATATTGTCTATGAATTTCATAATTCCATTTTCACAATTATTTTTCTTTGTTTTTTTTTCTCATGTGTCATATTTAGTCTGTCATATGTGGTCTATGAAATTGAATGAAAATATGCCGAAATTATGCAATTCTAATTTACACAAATTAGTAGTTTTCATGATGTGCAAGCATGATGTTTTAAAACCAAAATAATCTCCAAGCTTTAAGATTCAGTTTTGTTGTATTTTTTATCACTTCCATTTTGAAATTAATTCAATATGATGAAAATGTTTTGCTTACGATTTCGGCAATCAGGAAGTCAAATTTTCATTCATTACCTCATTAAAATGTTGATATCTTTGTCAATAAATAAGATATTTGAAATATTTTTGGCCTGGAGTCTGTGATTATGTATAGAGTTTATTATTCAACATGCCTTTCCTAAATTAGGGATATGTACGGGCTCAAATATTTGTGCCGATTCCCACAAATACTAAGAAATAATAAAGGTCTACTATATTTTTGAAATCTGAGGCTTAAAAGCATTTCAAAATAAGTCAAAATTTTCATCTTTCCACACAAAGCATAAAGGGAACATTAAAATAGAAGAACAATACATACCTTCTCCTTTTTTGTAATTAAGATACCTACTTTGCAAAAATATAAATCATGTCATGTCACATCAAAAAATATAACCAGAACGTAATCATTGCAAAAAAATAATGGATACTCACCTATTTTTTCTTAATTTCCTATTCAACTACATATTTTATAAAACATCATAGGAAAAGAGAAAGTTTTATTATGTTAATTCATTTATTGCATCAAAAATTCATAAAACAACTACTCGATCAACCTTCAAGATTTTCCTGGGAACGAAGAGAAGAGAATACAGTCTTTTCCTTTCAGATTCTTTGCAATGATTGTCACTTCTTCCCACGACATTCCTAAAGCCATAATGTCGTTGTCATTAATTTATTATCAATTTAATTTCTAATTTCTTAATCATTAATTTCATCATTGAAAAATGAGCATCCAGATCGCAATGCACCGTTTTGTGTTTCTGCAAAAAAATATACTGTTAACTCTTTAGTAATAAAAATGTAAAGCAGGTTTAATAGATTAGATAGAAAAATTAATTAGATAGAAAACGTAAATTAATTCTCACCTGATGTTAAATTAAATATTGAACGTACTTTTTGACACATCGTTCATTAATCGCCATTTTGGAATGTTATAATGACACAAATAATTGCCAGACGAATAACATATTGTTTTTGGCTTTTCAATTAGCACGTGCTTAATATTTTTAAATTGGATTATTTACGCAAAAAATATTTTAAATGTGTTTATTTGCACGAAATTAAAAATATTTTAAATGTTTTTATTTGCATGAACTTAAAAAAGTCTGATTGTGCTTATTTTTTAGAAATTAATCATAAATATTTATAGTACTTTTCATAATTAATTTTAATATGGCAATATCTTATGGCACACAATTTTGGCGGTAAAGAACATTTTCTCACTCTTTCAAACTCACGCAAAAAACGTATTTTTTATCTCATTCACACTTTTTTTTTACACTCTTTTTTGCTGTTTTTCTCGCTTCTGTAAAAGAAAGTACGGCATTTAGTGGGTTTTTATTTGAAATAGATACCTCATCTTGAAATGGTCAGGTCAATGGAACGCAAATTCCTTGAAATGGGCGAGTATAGCCCGGTCTTCGTTAGTATGTAAATTCAAAAATCATTTTTATAAGATATAAGGATTATTCTCTTATTAATTCTCAAATATATGCGTTGCAATAAAAAGTTTCACTAAAGATGTGAATATATATTTTTATTATACTTAAACGAATTTGTAAAAAAAATATGGCAAATAGAATAAAAAGTTAAACACATCCGCTTTCAATTCAGCAGTCCAACAGAGGAATTACGAAATATCAAATCATAAACAAATTTTGAGTAACGTGGTGTTGATCATTTATACTAACCCATTAAAAATATGCAAAACAGAACACATTTTGAATGTAAAAAATATGCGTTTATCTTTGGTACACATATTAAACTACTGATATAAAATTTATTATAAATCGAAGCATAAAAGCCACGTAGTTCTCAACGCCCTCGCTTCTTCACATCCATTCTTTCAGAGAAGTATATTCTCTTTGCCACCCTTTCCTCATCCATTGCATATGTCCAAACTATCGTAATTTATTCTCTCCGCAACATCCTCTTGTATCTGCTCATATTTCTAATATTCTCACTCCTCACTCTATCACGCAACGTTTTACCAACCAGTCTCCTCAGCAATCGGTTCTCCACGGCATTTTTTCCGCTTTCGTCCCTCTTCAATCATGTCCAAATTAAACTTGCATACATAAATGTCGGTGTGTTTGACACATTATTATTGGAGACAACTGGTCGAAGTCCACCATTCATCCTAGCAAAGATCACTTTTCTTCTTTCGATATCCCTGTCGCATCTTCCATCCTTTACAGAAATATAGTATAGTACAATAAAGTGTACTCCAGCAAGATGTTTATTCATAAAGTTAAAAAATTTGCAGCTGACTACAAGGTAGACTAATTCATATAAAGATCATAATTAAAATTGCATCATTAGAGCGATTCAGCAACTTAATACGTTTAACACCATGGAATCGCAATTAAAATAGCCTTAACTCAAAGATTGTAATCGCAAATTAATAATTACATCCTTATGATTTTTTAATAAACGGCTACAACAATAAATGATTGAAAATATTTACGAGACTTTTTCGTCGTTAATATTAATTAAATTAGGTACTTTTTGAAATCACACACACTAACGCGATATAAAACGCTAAATAATATCTGATACATCGGCGACTCTAGCTTGTCCAATAAAGTAAAAAACATTAACCAACCACTTTACTGCGAATATTGAAAATGCATATTCATATAAATTAGATGCCTTTGACAAGAAACTACTGAAATACAACGATTTTTACAAAGTGCCCCATTGCTTTATAATATAAAAAATAATATGTTCGACTACATTGATAGAATCATCATTACTTGTTATGACAATGGTTGGAGTTATGTAATGAGAATAATATTTTTTGAAAAACACCAAAGGTATTAATGTTTATGAAATAAAAGAGATTGGAATCTCCGATGCAAATCTCACCGTGTGTTAAGCACCCCAGAATATTTTTTAATAATATAACCGTGTTCTTTTTACGGCAGATGGTGCATTTATTACCGTCCGCCAATGTACAGGTGGCGAACGTGCCTTGCATTTTTTTTTTGCAAAAAGCTATTTATATAATAATATAATATGCAAATAATTATGTATTTTTGAAAGATATTATTTTTTGGCTCGGGCGATGTAAATAATAACATTTTAATATTCCCATCCCGTAACATGACTGCGATTCAGCGGGATATTGATTTTTTTCTACTTTTGATAAAATTGGTGCATTTTGTTATTCTCATTTATAAGAGCGGAGACAATATTTTAAAATGAATTTTTATTTTTATCATAAAGCTATTGATTGCTAATAATTATTTAGACATAACAAAACTAGATAAAATGTATACTTTATGAAGTCTTGTAAAAGAATCTTGTTTTTTGTACGAATAATAAATCCGAATACACTCTCACAGTCACTAGTACTCTTGTACCATACTTATATCTACACTCACACCGTGTGTAAAGTGGGTTCGGCAATATGGGGTAGGTTCTTGTATCTATCAAGAATAACAATCTTTACTATTCGATGCCATTACGACATCTCCCTCCCTCAAGTGGGGTAACCCGACAAGACCCTTCACTCGGCATATTTATGTTTGTACATAACATTAACACATTTTTTTTATTATAAATATTGCAGACACTTAAATTATTTTTATGTATTGACTTTAAATAAATCAAATGCTTTATTTATTTAATAATCTTTACTTATCTCTTGGTGTACAAAAGTTGTACAGTCGTGAAATAAATAACATTTTTATTTCATAAATGTACAATAATAGCAAAATATGTATAGGTATTTATAATAAAACACATTCACATGTATACACATGCATAAATAATAGATTTACACATATAAATATGATTAACAAAAACAATGAAATGTCATAGCCACAGGTAACAAAAGATCTCTCTAGGCAGAGACTAAATGTGTTTAAATTGCTAAATTAATAGATGATAATGCTAAAATCTATAACACACAAACAATATTGTATCAATGTGCAACATATTTACTTAATAGAATATTAATTTTATAAAAGTATACTACATACAAAGTAGGTACATACGTGTATTAGATTTTATAATTGATATCAGATCAATTTGTAAGAAACATCAGAATGCATGTTCCTATAACAAGTTTCAACAAATAATAGTCCTTATAGCAGTGGATTAGTAGTACACACAACCACGGTACCTATGTTATATAATATGAGTCGAGCATATATCTATCGGGCGAACAAAACGGAGAGGCAACGACGTATATACCTATAACAATATGAAAATTCTCATAACAATCACTAAATATATATATATATTTTAGTCCGTTTGTCAATGTTTTATAAAAGTGTTGAATTAATTTAATATTATTGTGACAAATCATTAATAAAAAATACATAAAACAATTATGTCATATTGTACCTACTAGACATTCTACTATTGTTTTTGTGTCAAGATAATAATAAAAAAAACTATTTTACTACGTAAAACAAGCCAGTTTTTATGTCGTCAAAAGATATTTGTAGGTACTCAATAATCAAAAATATAAAATATCCAGTTTGACTTTTTTTACATTATACTCGAAATTCTCACGAAAGTATTGATATTAGCCACTTATGTAAATATTTTTTTAATCAAAGTATTAGTAGCTCATCATGACAATTCTACTTCGAAAAGATTAATGAAATGTATGTGCGTTTTCATCCATTATTAATTATCGGTGATGATACAGGTACAGCTACACCTAAAGTCCATTTTTAATCAGCTTTATACTTCCACCACAACTGACACATACTTCGAATGCTAGTATAATATTAATAACGTGATCAGATTCAACTATGTTTGCATGTATATATATGTAAGTATGGATAGAGGCTTGTGCATTATTATTATTATTACATATTACACACTGAACTAACATAACATACTAACTAGTAACAATAACACGGGCAAGTTTACTAATAGGACACCGCCTTTAGGTGTTGTTATCTTCGTTGCACCGGTATCAATATCAGCAGCTTTGTATCTATCTATCTATAACTGCCGATATAATCTTATAGGCACTATTATACTAACTATTACAAGTAAGAACTAGATGATCAACTTAAAATGATGCTCATATTGTTAGGAAAACGAGCAACATCATAACAATTACGATTCTATTGAATTAGGTACGTAAGTCATATAAAATTGTATAACTTGATGGAGCCACCTAAATAGAATAGGGTTTCAACTCATTTTGATCGTTTTCTTGTGCCCAGGAACCCGTAAAATACCGTAAATAAGACATCTAACATCTTCAATTCAGCGATGAGCACAGGAAGAACAGTTTATTTACTACCTCGTTATTTACAGGTAATGTAAATAGTATAGACGAAAAACCCAAACTTTTTATATTAAAAATCCCCGATAAATTGCAGGCCAACAAATATTGCCCCTGATTACATATCCATCTCGTAAATACTGAACGCTGGTCTTTTCTATATTCGCCGTGTTTCTCTCTACTCTTGTATAATCGCTACCGGTGGCAGGAACAATGTCATCATCAGATTTGTGCTAAAGTCTAAACTTCATAAAGAAATTGATATAAATATTTTTATAGGTAAAGATGTGATAAAAGATTGTGGTGCTAAATACAAGTGAGATTCCAAACAATTAAGTACTAATTCCTGGAAGTAACAATACGCCACACGTATTAAATTGGATGTACAGAGAGTTTTAATGAAGTGTTGCAGAAGTAATTGAGAATTTTTCCGCTGAATTGTCACAAATAGAAAGTTTGCTCTATATCTATTTATTTATCGAAAAACAACATACAACAAAATATATTTCTAGAAATATACAGAATTAACCATGGTTAATGCACAAAGATTTTGTCATGGGACCCTTATAATTTAATATCCAAAAAATGGTACTTGTGTTGCCATCTATCGAAGTCCTGTGAAAGCCCTGGCCCCTATCTAGAGAAATCGTAAATACCTTTTGCTATTATCATAAAAACAGATTCCTTCTTCTTGATCCTTTTCCGGGAGTCAGCCATTTTGGCCAGTCTCCTGCTATTCGTTTTACAATAGACATAGCAGGGGCTCGCTCCAAAAATAAAATGTCTCTTCTCTTCTACAAAATACTGTGAGTGTCGCTATAATAATGTAATTCAGTATTAAAAACTGTTAATTGTTTTGTTTGGTGTAATAATAATCTGTGTAACCATATTCTTCGTCAATAAACCGATCATACAACATCATGCTAGTGTTTCCTTAGCACAACCACCACAATAAATTTACCCAACGATAAACCCTGAGAGAGTCACTGAAATCTGCCGACTATGGGAGAAATGTTACAGTTTGAATGTTACAGATTGGCGCTCCAACGTGATGCCTAATTATTGTGGTTTTTGTTGTGTTTGAAGTGAATTTAACAATGCATAAATGATAACATTAAATAGTGCGTAGATAAGTTCGTTACGTATCACGTGACCCACCCATGTTTCCATGCATCACCAACACACACACACTTCTCTAGAATGTTCGATCAAAAAACGGTTAAAAATTCCATTACCATCTCAACAAGACTGTACAACTTTGCTCTTCAAGAAATTTCACCGCGTAACCAATAAAGTTATGTTAGTGCTGCAATGAACATCTGAATTGATAAATAGTGTAATAATAACCACATTTTAATTAATAAATAATCAAGTACGAACAGATATTGTTAATGAATGGAGAATTTAAGAAATATATACAACAAGAAATTGACAAGATTGTGAACAGATACTCCAAACTTTCCTAAGACGTCCAGATAATTTCCTTCTGACGAGATGAAGATCTCCAACATTGCAATCTCTTAAGAAGCCTGCTACCACCACTACGAAGGATGTCCATGGCGGAATTTCCTTCCTTGACGGTTCCTGACCTCCAATAGAAGGATGTCCCATGTTTTGTCATCTAGATCTGACGTTTCTTCGAGGCCTTCTTTATCTACACAGAGAACCCTTGATGCTTGATGGTTTTGAGGATGAGGAAATAAATGCTTCCTTCACTAGTAATAGACAACCTTATTCGTCTGACTACTACACAGGTTTTTATGGAAAAATATGGTGTTGTTGTGTTCATTTTGTACTGAAATATTTTGTATACCTACTATAGATACAGTTTTTTTTTACATGTTGTTCCATGCTTTGCCTTTTGTGCCAAAGAGATTGTAAAAATTCCAGTTTCAATTTTGCATAAATTCAAGTCATACTGGCTAGGATCACTTTGCAATTATTTACGGAATTATTTGTTTGTTAATGTAAGATTCTACACTGAGGGATCTACAAAATAAGAATTGTAAATTTATAAATGTCTAGTTTGTGAAATATTCCAAGTAAAGTTTTTCTATATCTGGCTAATTACACTCAAAAGTAAAGAAATTAAATTTAAATTCATTATACTTGTACCTACCTAGCGTGCGTGTCACGCGGGCTGTGGATGTATTTATGTATGGTTTGAAGTGAAATGATCATAGACCTCAATATTGCTGGAAGAGGCTTAACAGAACAGATTTGAATAATTACCAATAATTCTTTACTCATATGCTGGAATTGTTAATTTTATGATATGTAATGTATGTAATGTTATGTCTACGATATTTCCAGGGAATGTCAAACTTTCCAGCGGTTTCCAAACTTTAACAATTTAAAAAATATTGTTATTAATTTTTTTTTTCGAGTCTTATCGAAGGACAAGACTTCCAAACATTTTTTTTAGTATCCAATGGTTCCCAACTGTTGAGGTTTGATGTTACAAAGGTTGGCAAACTTTTTTTTTGAACACTAAACAAAAAAAAAAACAGTAGAATCTCAAAATGTCTGAATCATCGTTCATAGCAACGCTGCGAATTATTTTTCAAAGAAATTGGCACCTCGTTTCATCAAGTCTCAGGTTCACCGAATCATATCCCCTAACGTATACGAGCTATGCGATGTAGATACTGGAGCAATGGGAAACTATCATGCTAAGGATATCATTAAGTTCTGAGTCCTAGGTATGTGTTTCTCAAAAATTTTGTTGTTATATTTCATTCTGAATGTAAATCCATCAATGTAAACTTGAAATTTTGGTAATGTAAAGAATTTATGTAAAAATATAATGTTTTCTTGGGCTGCAATTTAATGAATAAAAGGAACTATGTCTATACATCACAGGTCAATGTTAATAGTGAATTTTGTATGTAATAACAATGTTAGACTCACAAAAGAAATTATATTTACAGTCATAGTAATGTCAAAGGAATTATCTTTCTTTCTTCTTTAAAGCAAAATAAATTATAATACTGTTAATAGTCAAAAATTTGGTATTTCTACTCTTCAAGTACTTGTAACTTTTGCAGCCCATGTTATTGTAAACTTTTAGTTAAAAAAAAAACTCATAGAGGCTCTTCAAGGTTCCGCTTCTGTGAGAATTTTGAATTGTTCGAACCTTGTGGCGCCCTTAAATAATAATTTTTGTATGTTTGATCACCTTTTTTTTTTGTTTGCGCCCGTGGATGCATGAAGTTGCCTTTATCATCTCATATGCTAGCCGTTTTCATTAGCAACGTGTTCACAATAATCTGAACCCATCCACTGTCGCAGGCAAAAGTCATACAACATGTTAGTTTTAAGGAATTTTGTACTGTACAACTGATGTAATTTTGACCCTCCAGTATACGAAAGTATACGAATTCTTTTGTTGTTTTCCTTAAATTTTGTGTGAACTCTTGAATCACTGAGTTATGTGGTAACTGATGAATGACTTATGACAGATGATGAATGCAAGGTACGGAAGAATGAAGTATACATGAAAAAACGGCCGATAAAAGATGAAGTATGAAAATGCGTGAAAAGCTACCACTAATTCCCGTAGTTTATCAAATCATTAATGCTAAATCTTAAATTGAGGATCAAGGTCGCATCAGTCAAATTAAAAAATAAGTTTATTGTTTTTAATCTTTAGTGTGCATGGTTTTGTAATTAAATTATATGGCAAGGTTTCTCACATGGTGTGAACCTGCTGGCCATTTTGCGGCAATTTTTCTGTATGGAATGCGTACCCTTACAGTAATTTCTATTTGCCTAGTATGAATGTTAAGGAGTCATTGGATGATTCGCCATCTTCCATGTACATCTCCTGGGTTAGACTGATATAGAGGTATGACTAAGCGTCCTACCCTAATACAATCAGTTCTAACTCAAATTTATTTTAGTAATTATCAATTTTTTAATGCCCGACAAGCTTATTGTCCAAGTGAGGTTTGAGGACGCTCAAACAAAGAAAGTTCATACAGGTCGCTTAGAGAAGCTCTGCGCGATAGGTTTGGTACCTGATATTAACCATTTGCCTGTATGAAATTGGTGGGAAGTTTCCACAAAAGAAAAATGCTATAGGGTAAAGGATTACCGCCCTTATAATAGAGGTAGATCAGATATAATTGTAATGGATACCTCCTCTTGGAGTAAGGAAAAGTGTTTGGGAAATTGTTGAAGGTTTTGTTATATAATGTAAAAGAATTTTTTTTTGTTTTGTCTTAAGCATGTAAAGGTTTACCTAGAAGTATGGCGAGAACATTGTCTACGATCCCGTTTCCGCGACCTGTTCTGTCGGCGCATCTTCCTGGTCCCTTGCTTGCTTGAGACATGTCTATTTGTAAGGAATAATTAAGAATTTGTTACTAATGTCTGTTATGATAATTTGTATCCTTGTTTTGACACTCACAGTGTTGTAAAATCTATCTTGTTTTGACACTCACAGTATTGTAAAATCTTTCTTATCTTTGACACTCTTAGTTCTGTAGAATCCTTCTTATTACTGACTTTGAAACTTTTCTTTTTTTTTTATTCATTTTTTTTCTTTAAAAGACAACTTGAGATGGTGTCATGGGACCCTTATAATTTAATATCCAAAAAATGGTACTTGTGTTGCCATCTATCGAAGTCCTGTGAAAGCCCTGGCCCCTATCTAGAGAAATCGTAAATACCTTTTGCTATTATCATAAAAACAGATTCCTTCTTCTTGATCCTTTTCCGGGAGTCAGCCATTTTGGCCAGTCTCCTGCTATTCGTTTTACAATAGACATAGCAGGGGCTCGCTCCAAAAATAAAATGTCTCTTCTCTTCTACAAAATACTGTGAGTGTCGCTATAATAATGTAATTCAGTATTAAAAACTGTTAATTGTTTTGTTTGGTGTAATAATAATCTGTGTAACCATATTCTTCGTCAATAAACCGATCATACAACATCATGCTAGTGTTTCCTTAGCACAACCACCACAATAAATTTACCCAACGATAAACCCTGAGAGAGTCACTGAAATCTGCCGACTATGGGAGAAATGTTACAGTTTGAATGTTACAATTTTCAATTTAGAAAAAGAGAAACAAAATATCTGTTAGTAAAAATAATCGGTATACACCGACACACATATTCTTCATAATTTAATTCTTCATTTGAATCTCAAATATAATTAATTAAGCACTAAATAATTGAGAAGGTTTTTGGTGTTTCTTTTATTTGCTCTTAAATTATCGATCGATTTTTTTTCAATAATCACAACACTTCAATTGTGGACTTGAACGATACGAACAAAAAATAAATTTAAAAAAAATGCTTGTTTGGAGACAATATTACAGTGACAGAGCTAATGAACCATTGGCGTGTTTTCGTACATTTAATTAGTGGTGGTAGTACTATACTCCTTTGTAATAATGCTTTCAGTCACAACAACAACAACAAGAACAAAAAACATTTTATAAACACTAATTCTATATACCTACTCTGGAGGAATCTCTTCACGAGACACGTCGCCGTTGCTGTCTGAAACTCCATTGTAACAATAATGCTTCGTTAAGAACATCTTAGCAGAGGAACGAACCTAATGCTAAATACGAGTACAAAGTATGCAGAGTTGGAATATGGTTCAAAACAACAGATAGATAATATATAACATGGAGTGTATCTTCTTAATTTCATTGCATCGCAAAGGAAATGCATGCAATGCCGGTTTCACATAATAATACTAATAATAATGTAATTTTGTACAAGGTGCACAAAGATGTAGACAGAAAACACGCTATGATGTTGTACAAGCAAGTAGTCGTGCCATCCTACAATAGTTGTTCCCATGAACAACTCATCAACTATCTTTCTCGGTAACAAAACGATGGATCCGATTTACTTTGTTCGTACCTACTTGCCGAGTGCCTGAATTGTTGATCTAAAAACAATTAGACATATTATTATCGCAAAATAGTAAACATGAAGCACATATATAATAAAAACTTTTTTTGTTTTTCTGTACTAGGTATCCGATGGACAGGAGACGCTTTTTTACGATAAACCACTTCGATGACAATAATATTAGAATGAAAGAATGTAGAGGAAAATGATGACTCAATTGCTACGTTACTTTTTTGAACGGAGGAAGATTATTTTTGCCTGAAGATGAGAGCGGAAGCCAGCTAGCAAAATTAGTAAAGTCTACAGTGGAATAACTATATATCTTGTTTTATTAGTAAATTATAAATATGAACTTCCACCAAGAACCGTCGGTCGATAAATTAAACTTTATTATATCTATCATTATGGTTAACTATTAAATTTGTTATCTGAATGGTACATAAACATATCAGTTTAAAATCGTTGTTTGTATGAGTGATTTAGATAATCAATGTACGGTTTAGATATTGTGAATGCAAAATCTGAAAAAAAAATCAGAGTGCCTTCTTGCATAAATTCTGAAAACTCTTAAATCATTAGACATTGGCATCAGATATCATTACGAGTATTGAAATAAAATACACGTGTTTTCAAAACAATAATCAAATGTATGTGTACAGTACAGTACAAATGCATGCACGTATTAGTCAAGACATAAAGTAACATTATTTTTCATGTCAACTGAGAATCACATCTCAACACGTTGTTAAAGCGTAGAGTTATTTTAACAAAACGTATCACAATAGTTATTCATACATTGTTATTAATATGAAATAACAATATACTACACACATACCTTGTACAATGTATAATAAAGTATGACAAAAGTTTTAACAATAGGCGTAAGCTTCATATGCCGTGAGTATGATTAAGTGATGTTGAGGTAATGTGAGAAACAGCCATTTGAAATGGTACTAAAATAAATTGTCAAGCGTTTAATATAAAAATTTCATGTCGTTTATATTTGAATGTAACTTTAAACATAGATGGATTTGTAATTTATATATAGAAACTTTCAAACACCCGTATTCAAGCATTCGTTCAAAATATTAACATAATATTAACAAGATAATTGAGTGTGTAAACTCAAAGTTTTTTCCACGATTTCAAATAATTGTCATTTATAAAAACTATTTTGATGACTAGGTACTATTCAATAGCCGAAATGTGAACTAGCTTATTAATAACCTATTTTAATTTATTTTTACAGGCTTTTGAGCTAATCTATTCGATGATATATTTGCGATAAACCCGCCCTCTGTATATTGATTTTATCTAACTTGAATGTTTACCTTTTATGTTATATGTTTGTAATCAATGTACAGTAAAGAATAAATAAATAAATATATATATTATAAAGATTGTCAGTTTTGTGCTTGTAATGAATGAATAAATAAATAAATAAATAAAAGTACGCGATGTTACCTCGAATATTTCCAATAATAGCTTCAACTTAAAATAAAATCATACACATTTAAAAGTGTATAGTGCTATCTAAAACAATGAGAGTTTCGAGTTTTATCGTATCTAAAATTAACCTTGCTTTATTATTGCAGCAACTTTACAAGATACATAATAATATACGAGATAATGATTGTATTGTAAGGTGCTAAATCTTTGATATCAATTCTAATAATATATTATCCAAATAGACCTGACAAGGTACATAATACAAAGTAGGCACCTTTCCATATAATCGTACGATACATACCTACATTTCCCAGAGTTCATCGTTTCTTGTACATACACATAGAGAAAGGTTGATAGATATTATTATTTGTTAGGTTTCACGCAATAAAATAAGATAAAATAGAATCTTATTATTATTACAGTTATATTTGGTATAATAATAATACGAAGTTTGATATATTGTGTTGATAGGAATATCTACCCATAATAGGGATACATTGTGTACCAACTTTGAACCCGATTTATTTCAGGCATCGTCAAATTGAAAAATACATACCCTTCCGATTTTCCACTTGTACTCAACCCCTCCTACCTGTTTGTTATAGTCTTACTTGTGAATTAGTTTAATTTCGTTTGAAAATGGCAGACGTACCCACTGAAACCGTGGTAGCGATATATGTTTTCTTTAATAAATAACAAATTAACTTATGCACTAAAATGACCAATTATGAATAAAAATATAAGATGTAGGTAGCATATGCAAACGTCCAACGTTTTTATTTAAATTACCAGAGAAAATGTTGAGTACTGAAAAAAACGATTACCCATCCTTCGCAAATACACAACTTCAAATTCAATGTATCTTTTGAAGAAAAAATGGTTAATAAAAATAATAATAATTCTGATAAAACGCGAAGTATGATATTATATGACTTTTCGTCCAGAATAAGATATCTTCAGTCATCGTAGAAAAATATTTTTTAATGCATGTTGTTCATTTCATAAGAATATATCCAAAAGATGACCGTTCAAATATATTATTAAAAATTTATCTCATCGAATATTACGATCTTCATCTCAATAATGAAAGAACCAAACCAAGGTGGTTTGGATACGTGGATTTTTGGGAACGGCAGAATGACTGAGGACAGAATGACAAAGAAAATATATATGGCTGAGAGGAATAGTGCTCGGAAACGCGGCAGTCTAAGGATTAAATGGTAAGAGCATTTAAACCTAATCCTCCAGAATAGATATGTATTGACCACATTGAATAGGAAAGCATGCATGTGCAGTTGTATGACAATCACACTCTAAGCAAGGATAGGAGAAGGTAAGTCGCAATTGATTCTTTCTGCATAACCGAAAGAGAAGTGGCAATAATGATGATCTAATGATCTACGCTACTACATACCTATGAACAGACTGAAATGTTTATATGCGGAACAAATATATGTTATATTTTATATAGGCCACGAACAATGTGAATGAAGAGAAGTGTATTTTGATTCACTGTTCTGACAGTACATAATACTGCTAGTATATAGAACACACTCTACCACTACCGTCCACATCTCTATTGTGTTTTATTCCATATATAACATATCAAAGAGACAAACTTAACACAATATTATGTTTTATTATCATAGAAAATACTGAGGATATACCTTATATTCGTTTTAGTATCTGGTGTGACCTGAAATGTTTTTCAAATATTTTTATTTTTTTATTTATTTATTTATTTCAAACTTAAAGTTACAGCTTATATAACATAATAAACAAAAAAATAATAGTGCAAAATTAAAGCCAATTACAACTTAAGTTATATAATACAAAATGTTAGTTAAAAAACAAATTATATAAAAATTATTATGATGAAAGATTATAAGATAAATGTATAAGTACATGTTTAAGAATATGAAAATAAAGAAGAAAAGCTATGAGATAAATTCAATTACATGTGAGCATTTTAGGATTGAGGGGAATACATTGAAGGAGACCCACCGACCACCCGGATAGCGCAGAAGTCTGGGGACTTCCATTTATCCGAATTCTACACTGCACAAAGTTTGTCCACACCGGAGGCGCCATAGTGGGCAGCCTGAGGGGCTGGCCGGCCAAAAACAACCCCGTGTGTGGAATCTTTTGACTACACTCCTTCGATGTCCCTCTAGCCGAGAGAAGCAAATACATTCATAATTTATTTAAAAAAACTAACAATATATTTATAAAGGCATTTCCTTAACCTAGATAACAAATCAATACTCAAAACAAAATAATAGAAATAAAAATTAAAAGAAATAAAAAATAAGCAGAGAGCCGAGTTGAGGTGTCCGGAAACTTCTTTAGGTATTCATGCCGGTGAACCCGAGGGTCGCTGATACTGGAGTCTTCACAGACACGCTTCCCTCCCCAAGGAACATCCCTCCCAGACCTAAGACTCTCCACCAAGGGAGACAGGACAGCACAAAAGACGAAGAAACGAGTTCGCTCGCGACAGCCACGATCACACAAGGCAAAATCAACCATCAAGCTCATCCAGGTAAGCCGGGGGTAAGCCCGGCTCACGCAGAAGGTCCCACCGAGATACCCAGACATCCGTAAATTCCAAGAAGGCCCTGAAATTTCTCGGACTAATCATTAATTCCCCAGACCAAATAAGGATTGAGGGGAAAGGAAAAGGGAAGGGAATGATTTTGTTAAAAGATCTGAGTAACTTGAGTAAGTTATTATTGTGTATTAAACAATTATTTACACGCGCCTCCGTCAGAGATTTTTCATGTAATTTAGAAAGGTACTTACACCAATAAAGCTTTTACTGCTATTTAATTATTTCAAAAACTTGTTAAAATTTTATCCTTTCGCTCTTCAAAGTGAGTGCAAAGCACACAGTCCAAAGCACACAGTTTGGAAGCAAACCTCCTCTTTTCGAAGTAGTTTTTAAAATGATACCTACACAGTATATAGATTATATTGTAAAGAAGAGTTTTTAAGCAATCAAAAATACTAATGTACCTATATTTTGTTATTTTTTTTTCTTTATCGCCATGAAATTAAAAAAACTTTAAAATATCGCTGAAGTTGACAATTTTACAGAGAAATAAAACAACTACGATGTAACTTGCAAATTAAATGTTCATATAAATCTAAAATAACGTCACAGTAACTTTCTCAACACCGCAAAATTCAAAAGCAGAAAACCTCTTAAATTACACAATCACCGTAGGTACACTGTACATTTATGTAGTTGTGTGTAGTTTTACATTCAGTACTTTCTGTGTGCCAAACGCGATCTAAAAATAATGAAGACAATTTCGGACCCGGTGCACCAGTTGATATTTGAATAGCAAACTTGCATCATAAATATCCTTGCGGCCTTCCGTGTCTACAGAAGTCTGTGTGTGAAAGATAAATAATGTCTCGGCGTTGTATTCCATACTACTATGTACTATTTACTATACAGTACGATCTGTAGATATGTATGTACTAACTTGCTACTACAATACTGTACAATGCATTGCAATGCACCATATGTTGCCAATTGGAAGTGCCGACTGTATTTTAGTATGACCGTACGATTTCCCAAGTGTAAGCAGAAAGATCTTAAGTACCGAATTTATTTTTTTACATAATGATTGCTGTACCAAAATACTCTGAAAGAAAAACAATGGACATGAAAAATGTCATCTATGATACCGGTGGAGATCACCAAGGCTCAATGCTGAGACTATATATATACATAACTCGACAATATATGAAAAACAATAATTTAATAATAAATAATACACGAAGCAAGCAGCTAACTCTCCAGATGAATCTTCCACACTCTTGTCTCCTTTTTATGCAGACAAGGAAAAAAATAAAAGTTTATATCGTTCAAAAAAATTATAAATAAGCCACTTGATATGTGTTGACAGACATAATAATTGGTTATGATTTCATTAAGTAAAAATGTTATTTATTTTAAATAGAGAGTTTTAATAAATTTAAGTAATTGCTAAACTTTACTATATTCATGCTATAAACACGTTTATTATCCGTTTATGATTACGAAAACAGAAAATTTGGACTTTATGTCCTTTAGCTCACACGTAGAAAACCAGTGAATCATATACCAACTTCATAGCTACGTATTGTACTTGTTATGATCATAGTTAGTTTTCGAGACATACACGGTATGTTATTTAAACATTATAAGTTATGATTTTCTTAGAAGTGTATGTGTAATATTTCTTACGAAGGAAATAATACAAAACTTAAATCACGTTCCTTACCTATATATAATTCGTTTTCATCTGCCAATATACTTATTCCTTAAAATCATTGTATGTAGATAGGTACAAAGAAACGTGTTATAAAAATAATGTATTGCATAAATCTAATCTATTGCACTTCAACGCACCTCCTTGAAGTACAGAGCAGATTTCACTCTCTACCATTCAGAGCATCTATGTGCCAATTGAGTCACGTCATCATACAAGATTTAAAGCGCTCCGATGGCGTTGTTTAAATAATACGATAGGTAGTAGAATGCCATAGCAAAATAAATAAAACAATTGTTTAATTCTACTATTGATTTATTTAACGAGAGAGACGTCTTTCGTCTTATTAGGATATTGTCAATCCTCGTAACAATAAGGACAATTTGTATTTGACGCCGTTTAATGATCCGTGACCATCTCAAAGGCGCCATGACTTTTCTTGAAAAGCAGTGTTTTCACCTTACTCCTGAATGTTAAGAACGTTATACTGTGAAAGAAGGACGTCCATGCTTTCCACAATTTCATAAAAGATATAAGTTTTTTTTAATAAACACATATTTTTTAACAACAAACTTTAATAAAACAATTTAAAAGAAATATTACGTAGGTGTTTAAATTTATCAATAAATTTAATGTCTATCATATAAAACTGTCTAGATGCTAAAACGACGATTATTCCGGTCTGTAAAGTATTCCAATTAATTAATAATAATTAATAATTAATATATACATTTAGCAGTTATAATAGTACATTTAGATTGATCCTTATAATTTAATTAAAGAGTAGGTACCTACATAATATTAGATGATACGTGTAGAATGTTTGGATATTATTATATTATATGTATATTATCTAATGTTAGGTATGGTATGTGATAACATTACACTTAGGAGAATAATATTATATTGCTAATTATATGCTCTACGGCAATATCTAATTGATTAAGTTCGTGAAATTACTTAATGAAATTCCCACCGAATGGTAGATACATAGTATGTATATTATATATTTCGCATACTAAAGCAGCGCTAGAAGTTAACTTAGTACAAATAATGCCACATCTCTTGCAAATTTCATGGAGAAAATGACCGAATCTTTTAACGTTTAGCACAGCAGCATACCTACGTAGGATTTCTACCGAAACCCAAAAAAGGAGAAACGTTAATATGGTCTTACAATTTGACGAGAAGGACTGTCCATCTGAAGGGTTTACCGACATGTAAATGAATTGAACCAAAATAAACGTATTGGTTCAATGTTTATTTCGGTATATTTATTGCAATCATAGAGCTCATTAAGAGACTGTAAATTTTTTAAACTCAACAAGCTTTCAAATTGGAAATTATGGTGTTCAGAAATCAGAAAGTCCATTCATTTAGTAAATTTACAGGATAATCACTTTTCTGAAATAATCTCGTCACTACATATCACCACAATCAATACACATAATTGATTTATTGAGTTCGTAAATCAATTGGAAATTTGGAAAAAAATTTGATCATATAGCACGAGTCTGTATAGTCTAACTTACTTGAGACTGGCCAGTAATCTGGCGAGTCATGGTTTACCTTTGCGATCCAACAGAGAGCGTCTTCTAGCAGTACCAGCACACAGTACGAACTTTCTGTCCAACTCATTTCTTGTTCATGGTGCTCGCTGTTGGAACAATCTTCCTTCGAAAATCAGGATGATAACAACTTTTCCTTCTTTCAGACAAGCTGTCAAAAATCACTTCCTTTCTCTGAATTTAGCATCTGACTCCTAAAACCCTTTCCCCTATGCATGTGCACGCTGCAATATATGTATGTTATACTTTTTCTTATTATTATGTGTCCATGAATGCATTGTTGCCTGCATGTGCCTTTCTCATTTGTTTGCTTTATGTTATGTCTTCGTTTTTTTTTTATATTTATAATATTACTGTAGATGTGTACATTTATGTCTGTTTCGTTTTTTTTTATTTTAATAACCGGGTTAGTTGGAAGACATCGCATTTTAGCGATAAACTCGCCCTCTGTACATTGAATTGTATAAATTATATTTTCTATGTAAATTTGTATTATTGTAAACAATGTACAGTGAAGAATAAAATAAATAAATAAATAAATAAATAGGTACATCTAGGTTAAGGCCATTAAAAAAGAATAAAGTACACGTGTAGTAAAAACATTTTTATGAATAAATAATATTATAACACGTAAAATTATAAAATAAAAAAGGATGTACGTAAAGCAAGATTGATAAGTACCTAGAACTTGATGAATTCATTTAATCACGGAAGATTCTTCCATAGTAAGAGTAGACATTAATAAAACAGATAGTTGGATGTATTAATATAAGAGCAACAATAATGTATTTTGACATGATTAAATGTGTGTTATTAAAAACTTAACAACCCTAACAGCATGAGATATAGATAATCTACCCGACTACTTGACTGAATCTACCTACATATTATATATTAATTAGGATAGTAAAACATGTAATTATAATAATACACAAAACAAAATAATTAATCATTCTTTTATGTTGGCATAAGTAAATATCTATTTATAAGTTTGTACTATAAGCAGTTATTATTTGTGTTCCTGATAAAGCTTTTAAAATCTGTTTATTATTTAAAATAAAATAGGTACCTATATGTTATTAAATAAATAAATAAATAAATAAAAACTTTATTACACATAAATTAACATGTAAAGGGCGGATTTATCGCCTATTGGCGATTTCTGCCAATCAACCCAACTTTGACAAATAAGTGAAATATAAATATAAAAAAAACGTATAATGTACTTGATGTACGTGTTAAGTATAATATATACATACATAAATATAGATAAATAATATAATATGTAATACATACGAATAAATACATACATGCATAGAGCCATTCACACACACGCACACACACCCACACATACAAATATACAAAGGAGAAAGGGAGGGGGGGAAATGGAACAGGAGGATTAAAGAAGGGAAAATCAGGAATTTTGTGAAATTATGGCGTGGAAGTAGGAGTGAGGTAGAAATGCTTCACCTTATTCTTGAAGATTGAGATAGTTGGTGCGAGTCTGATATGTAAAGGAAGACCGTTCCACAATCGAGCAGCATGTGTAGTAAACGAAGTTGTGAAAAAAGAAGTGCGATGAGTTGGGATAGATAGCGTGCGTTGGGCACCAGAACGGAGAGGTAAGCCATGAGATGCTAGTGGGGTAAAATTAGTCTTGAGATAATTAGGAGAAGATGGGTTAGAAAGGACATTAAAAAGCAGAGAAAGAACGTGAAGATTGCGTCGTTGTAAGATAGTTATCCATTTAAGCTCGTTTCTGTAGGATGATATATGGTCAAACTTTTTTAGGTTGAATACAAAACGAATGCATATATTTTGCAATCTTTCAAGATTGGAATTCAGTTCATTGGTGAGATCCATGTAGGCCACATCTGCATAGTCTATAAGCGGTAATAACAATGAATGACACAAGATAATTTTGGTTGATTTTGGAAGGAAATGTTTGTGGCGGTTAAGTGAGTGAAGGCTAAAGAAAAATTTACGGCTTATGTCATTGACCTGCAGACCCCAAGACAGACATTGATCAAAAAGTACACCAAGATTTTTTACTTTCTTTGAGAAAGGGATAATTGTGCTGTTAAGAGTTATAGTAGGGAGAGAAGAGGTATTAAGCTTGGGAAGTAGGCGGTGACTGCCTATTAGTATTGCTTGGGACTTTGATGGGTTAAGAAGGAGTCCATTTTGCTGCGCCCAACGAGCGATGCGGTCCAATTCATCGTTCATGTGATGGAATGCGATTGAGGCCTGATCCGGGTCGAAATGTGAGTATATTTGAATATCATCAGCATAAAGATGGTATTGGACAGTAAGGTGTTCGATCGCAGAGTTGATAAATAGTGAAAATAATAGAGGGGAAAGAATTCCTCCTTGCGGAACACCTGCCAACAATGGCAACCAATCAGATGTCGAGTTATCGGAAGATTTGATACATTGCTGTCTGTCCCTTAGATATGAGTTAAACCAAGAGAGTGCCGACTCAGAGAGACCATAGTGTTTGAGTCTGGCAAGAAGTATGTCGAAATCAACGGAATTAAAGGCGCTACTGAAGTCAAGTAATATAAGCAGTGTGAGTTTTTTGTTTTCCATAGCGCCTCGAATGTCATCCGTGACCTTGACGAGGGCAGTTGTTGTACTATGGCCAGTACGGAAACCGGATTGAAACTGAGAAAGGATGCTGTTGGATGTAAGGTGATTCGACAGTTGTTCGTGCACAACTTTTATTATTATTATTATCGTTATTCAGTACACAAGGAATCTACTGACTATATTACATAATTTAAAGATATAATTAAAATAATATCGTGATTTTGGAGGTAAAATACTACTATGTTAATCGACAACCGGAAATTTTTTACTCTCCTAATTCCAAGACACTCTTTCACAGTGCACTTATGTAAATAAACCGAGAATCAATGGCAATAAAATTGGGTATGTTGGAAGAATGAATGAGGACAGAATGACCATAAAAATAATGTATAGCTGAGAGCAATGGCGCTAGGAAACATGGTCGTTCGAGAATTAAATGCTATTACTATCCCATCACAGCATATCCCAAAAGTAGAGTAGCCAGCAGACCAACCGCATGCAATAAACATGAAAACTGTCTTCTCAGTGCCAACAAAATATGTTGACATTCAGGATGAGTGGCAAACCTCATCGCTGAATTTACGATGCAAAATGTCTATACTTTTGTCAGAGGACACTCGAAAACTCGCGGAATAGAGTGGGAGACCAATTTTTTGCCTAATGCTCCACGTAAAAAAAAATTAAATGGCAAGTCATATAAACCGGATCGTCCAGGACAGTTATGTGCTGAGCACATTGAATAGGAGAACACGCAAGAGGAATTGTATGAAAGATTGTTGATCAATGGTAATAAATTCAAATTTATCTTATAAATTAAAAGGTGCGTTTGTGTTATAAACATGACGGTAAGTTAAAAAAATCACTAGCAAATCAATGGGCAGATAATGTTTTGGCTACACAGGCTTGGCTAGATAAACAACATGTATCATCATATTGATAATGGAGTTGTAGGGTTATATTTCAATTATGTAAATGTAACTTTGTTATTTCATAGATATCTAATATAAAAAATATATTATCCTTTTATTAATTTCAAAAACATCCATTTACATATATAGGTGTAACATCAACGTAATTATTCACTGTCAGTTTAATTGAAACTAAGTTCATATTATTCTTACTTTTTTATTTAGTTTCATTTTATACACGACATGATCCTCATTATTAACTGTACACAATTACATCAGACTGCATGTTGTAATGTCTCTATTAATTGTGATGTGTCTTGTTTATATATAGGGTAATGAGCAATTTAAAATATTAAGTTTAAAAAATGTTTCCCATGAGGATGCGCTCGATGGAACCAAGTGGAGAAACAAGACAAGAAAGGCAGACCCCACCACTATGTGGGACTAATAATTGCCCAAGGAGAAGAAGAAGTTTAAAAAAATTGCTTGCATCTTATTTTAAAAGTAATATTAAATTATTTGTAAAAAGCCATTTGTCAATCAAAAAATTGCTGAAGTTTATTTTAAAACTATGTTTGCCTTACACTCTTGGGTTCACACGTAGGAAAACTAGCGGTTCCAATATATAATTAGTGTGGCTCTGAGCCAATCGAGTTATTTTTCTCACGACACTCCTGATGCTTTGATGTCGTCTTCATAAGAATGGTGTATTGTGAAAGGAGAAAAAGAATCGTCCAGGCCGTCGAAAAACTTATCTATAACCAGTATCTATATTTCAATTCGTCCTTGTAAAAATTAATAACATATTATATAAATGTGTTCCATGCAATTCCCTGATAAAGAAAAGGTCTCCCAATATTTTCAGTGAGTTATATGCCCAATAATAGTTGACCAAAAAGAGCGCTGTTCTTCCGTCCACAAGAGTTCCGTCGGCCCGGGTGTCCCTCTTTCACAATACACAGTTCCTATGACAACGACATCAGAGCGCAGCGAATATCGTGGAAAGAGGTGACGCAATTGGCGCAGAGACGCTCTGAATGGGGGAAGCTGGTTTCTGCCCTGTGCTCCCGACAGGAGCGTAAGTATTTGCAGGTATTCCTTGTAGGACATTGACTATCTTATATTTAATCTATATTGAATAACTTAACTTTTGTTGGCACGAAGAAGACGACTTGCATATTATTACAATTTAACTAAGTATTTGCAGGTATTCCTTGTAGGACATTGACTATCTTATATTTAATCTATATTGAATAACTTCACTTTTGTTGGCACGAAGAAGACGACTTGCATATTATTACAATTGTTTGGTCCACTAGCTATCACACTTGTAAAAAATATTGTCATTGTATGAATGAATTATATATAAAAGCTTGCAGGATTGTTTTAGTATTAATATAATTGTTTGCAAGTTAAATGAGTAATAACAAATGAAGATAACAATGATATTATTATTAATAATAATATAGAATCATGTAGTGTAGGTATGTTTGTTTAAACAATCATTCATTTAATTAATGAAACATGACACGAACTATTTAATGTAACAATATAATGTTATGTCTATATCTCATTATAGTTTAATAAACAATGTTCTGCGTTAATGTAAATTTCATATTATAATATCTTTACTGTATTTTCTTACATAAAAATGTAGGTATCTAATTATTCATTAAAACATGATAAAGGTGTGTTAACAATACAAATTGTACAAACTTTGAATACTCTCATATATATGTCATAAAATGTTGATAATATTATTATAAATACATCTAGACTACTCAGTAAGAAAATATATCTCCCCTTTCCCATCACTTTTAAAAACTTGTAAATTTGATTGTTTATACGAAATAGTCAAAAAATATAAATTACTGATTAATTATCGATGATTAATAGTTTTCGTATTATAGATTTATTAATCACTTCCGCAACGATGAGAATAGAATAACAAATTTCGATGAAAAATGTTATTTAAAAATCGTTAATTATTTAAGAAATATTAACGTTTGTTTTCACTTGATACAAACAAAAACGAATCGATGAAGAAAATTCTGTGTATTGTACATTACAGAGCACTGAAAGTGGTTTAAAACAATCAGAAAATCTATGTAGAATGTGTAAACTTGTGCAAATCTAGTAAGTAAATCCAAGCATGTTCGTGATGTACAATATCCGATTCTGTGCCAACAAAGCTGAAATCTGTATTTGCATATGAATGCCAATAGCTTCAGGCGATGCCAATGGTGAAAAAGAATCAAGTGTGAAAAGTTTACACTGATACGCTAAATTTACTTCTAAGCCTCGATGTAAAGAGATCGAGACGAGGCGATAAGTTCACTGCAACTGCGGCTGAATTCATGTCAAAAACTTATCCTATTAAAGCTTTCGCTATAAGGTAGCAATGTAATAGTACGGTCTATTCTAAAGACAAAATGACGTTTCCTATATAAAACATTTTTGCAAAGTTTAAATCTGTTTTTAAAAAGATAGCTTCGAGTAACCTTTGGAGTCCAATTTTGCTAAATCATCTTTAATATCCTCTACTACATTACTATAATAATACAAGAGTATTGTGCTGAATATACTACATTACTATAATAATACAAGAGTATTGTGCTGAATATACTACATTACTATAATAATACAAGAGTATTGTGCTGAATATACTGAATTTCAAACTTCTAACAAGCTTTTCTTTTCCATGTCGGTTAGAAAACATATTTCATTTTGACGAAGGGGTATAATAAAAGAAAAACTCGATACGATGAATATGTACTTCTACAAAATTGCTGCTGATAGTCTATGAAACAATTTACTTTCTTGAAGGATAGAATCGTGCTGGTAATCCATAGAATTAATACTGAAATGAATTTATATACCTGTATGTGTATGCTACTAACCTTTCAGGAAACCTTTTTATACCATTCGATAAGACAGGTCAAGAACAGAATTGGTATTTATAGATATCCAATGAAGATCCATAGCGGTGTTAAGAGGTTCTAATATTCCTGAATAACTATGTATTTCATATGACTAAATAAGTAGAAAACGTGCAAGCACAACATGCGAGTTTCAAAGGAAGACATTTTGCCAAAAAAGCAAAAACATTTGTTAAAAACGTTCTCAACCGTCTAGAAAAGACAATTTTCAAATGTCATTATGTGCCAAAGCACCTCAAGCACGCTGTTAAATTTATCAAATTTAACGGATTACGTATTCTCTATAGGAGCGTTATAATTCGAAAAACAAATAACAAATTTAGATTCCTGAAAAATCCTTGCAACATAAAAAGGGTGATGACAAAAAGCACATCTATCGATTCCAAGAGATTGTACTTAAATCAGTTCCTCAAACTTCATGCGACAAAATGCTTAAAAAAATGTCTCATATTTTGCGTTACAACGGTGTCCCCATTCCATAGCCTTGTATATTATAATGGTAACTGCTGAGACATAATATTATTACATAATATAACAAGACGCTTCTGTTGGTAAAAAAGAAACATAAAGATAAGAGATAAAGTCATACTACTCTTCATAAGAAATTAAATGGGTATCGTAGTGAACAAGTCACTTGTGAAATTGATATCGAGAAATCAATGAAAGGAAATCACATTATTTCACTTCAAATCAGTACATAAATATTAATGATTTTTTCCTTTATATTATTTTGTATTTTAATGATGACATTAGAATGATTGCCTAAATCATGATATAAAATACGAAATACATATGTATAAAACAGTGTTCTTGTATCAGTCTTTAAGTACCCCAAGGACAAAACTTCATTAATAAGCTATGAAGTTATAATACAAATGCATGTCTTCCTCTATGTTCCAGTAAAAGTAAGACATTCAGGATGGGTGTAATAGATGGAAATATATTTTAAATTGCATCTTGGTGGAAAGTTTCTCTATGTATCATATATTTATAAGAAATATCATAATGACGATATAAAATACAATGATAGAATATGGAAGTACAAGCGAATACCTTCATAAATATAATGCGTAAGATAATATAACTTCATGTAGGAAAGTAGATAATATAAGAAATGATGAAAAAGTGATAAAATATTCATAGAGCCTCCACTGTTCGCCTCCGTAATACAATTTTACGGGCATAAATAAAATCGAGATAAATGGAATAGGTACGTTAACCATGACAATACTAATATGGAAAACACTTGGATTATATGAAAATAAATAAAGAAAGAAAAAGAGATATTGCGAATTACAAAAGCATACTTATACGAAGTAAATAATAAGTTACGCAAAAAAGCCTTTAGAGGAAATATTCCCCGCAGAAATTTATGATAAGAATGAATGTATGAAACAGGCTAACGTGGACCATTAATTTGGCAGCTTTCAGAATACCACTCGCTTGTCAAATATTCTGCATGCTAGTTTGAAATATGTGTATTTAAGTGCCACATTTACAAAACTATTATAATAAAAATTAAGATACGGAACTTTTGCGAGAAATGCGTAATAATGTAATTAAAAAATAGTCTAAATTAAGCTCCTTTGAAATAAAAATAAATACCTTTACCAATGCTTCCTTTAAAAACCCACAAGCGTAGTAGCGTATATTCAATATATTATGTACCTACTGTGTAGTCCGAACATTACGATAACGTATAATATAAATTGTACGAAGTGGGGTAATTTACTATTCATATTTTTGGAACGAGTGTTTAAGAAACACCGGAAAGTAGATGTATGTGTTTCTCAAATTTTATTACGGAACCTATAGGCGCAGGAAAAATAATCTCCGAGCGCATATTTTAGACGAGGCCATAAAAACGATACACTACCGCAAAGAAAATGGGGGTCTGGAAACCGATTTGAAAACTTTGGCCGTTAGTGTGAAAATCTGGAAAATTCTTGCTTCAATGTGTTTTGTTCTTCAAATATTAAAGTTAAATGTTCACCCACACATACCTACACGTACTCGGAGGTAATGTATATAACTCAAACATAGCTTTCAACAGACAAACACTCGCAAAAGGTTAATATTACCATTATTTCCATATGCCTACTTGGGTAAAAAAGCTAACGTTCCTTTTATTTTACGTATAAGCCAACTAAATACATATGTAACATAAATATGAGATATTTACCAAAAGTAGAACAAATTTACATCGCTTTTTATTGTCTTGTACAACAATAAGAATTTTTGTTTTTCTTTAACAACGCAAGTAATATTTCACGGAAATGTTTATAACTTGGAATATAACTAACTACTTTACAATATAATAACATAATAAAGTTTTTCTTGTGAATACTTAACTTATTATTGTATAAGCGACCACGCATTACTCAGTATAAAAAGTTTACACCCGTTTTCAAATTCATTAAAGCATAGAAAGCTTGTATTTGTTGAAATCTTTTGCAAACTGATGCATTTCAATTTATTTTTCGAACCGCTTTAATTTACATGCACAGATTTGTAATATACGTACGTAGATTGTCGGTTAAATGAGTTCAAAATAGGCTGTAAGTTAATCTACATTTTAATCTTAAGTTAGATTATAATAACCTTGTTAAGAACATCCGTTCATTTGCTTTCTTAGACGTATTTCTCCGGATACAGTCATCGGGTTTGAAACTTAAAAGTTTGTAAAACAACAACACGCGAGGCTGTAGTTAGAGCAACGATTGAAAGTATTTATATAAAGCTTGATTATTTTGCGAAGTGAATTGAGCAATTTCGTAATACAAAACTAACACAACAAAGTACTAACAAACAACGTGAACTGTTTTAAGTAATTCGACAAACTTTTCCGAAAATACATTCACGAATTGCTTCTCATTCAAACTTCAATAATGACATTATTTTCTGAATTAATAATCATGATAATTATAATTACTTTAAAATAAAAGGTCTCCGGTTCACAGTTTTATCATCAAAGTTCGAAGGGTTATCATCAACATCATCATCACGCAGCTTTCCTTTCGGGGTAGACAGAAAGACTCGAGCGACATTAGCTTCTATCATTGCATACACTTTTCGTATACGTCACTGTCATACAATTTCTTATGCATGCTTTCCTATTTAATGTGCTAAACAACATCCGTCCTAGACAATCTGGTTAGCATTAATTTTTGCCATTTCCATTTTGCCATTTCCTCGGACGGTCACGGTTCCGAGCACCATTTTTCTCAGCCATACTTCTAAAGTTTTACTTTAGAACCCATTTATATGTTAACAAAACCAATATTATTTTTATTTATAGTAAAAATAATTATATAAATTTGTAAAATACGCATTAAGTTTTAAGATATTTGTCGAAAAAGGAAATATAACGGTCTTATTTTGTAATTAATCGAACCAATCTTTTTAGCCTAATTTTTTAAACATAATAAAGTTTTTTCATATATAATATTAGCTTAATTTGAGGTCATTTTGTAATTTGAGTATTTTGAACCTCATACCACTTTTTACTTATATTATGATTTGTTTGCAATTAATTTAGCTTCGTGTTATGTTTTCTTTGGCTTAATCATTAGATTAGAGTTGTATGTAGGTAGCCGTACCGTAATATATAAAAGCCTTATTTTTCTCGTTTACCTTACTACATTACGCAGCCATGGACGAGTCGTGAAGGTTTATATATGTATATCATAATAATATTATATGTAAAATGGTACTGAAAACACTAAATCAAAATTTCATCACGTTCTAGGAAACAAGGGAAAACTTTATCCCCGGTGTTTTTATATAGGGGTTGGAAGGTGATCCTTACAGGAAATGCGCGTTGAATTTACAATTACAAAACATAATAAATTTAAATAATATCTCTTCGTTCGCATAACAAAACGCCCGCTAAGTTTCTTTAAATAAACATTCTTGCAGAACGGAATTAGTTTTACCTGTCGTATAGATAGTAAGCAATGAAAATAAGCAAATTCAACACTGTTAAATGAAGTATGTACATACCATATTTTAATTAAATAAAAGGCAATAGTATTATTGGTATTTTACTAAGTAATTTATCACTCCATTTATTTACACAGGAACCTCGTTATAAATCATTAGTGTCGGTGTAAATTATAAAATGTTTTAAGCATTTGTACAAACAATGAAACGAAGAAAACCTTTCAAATTTTATGTAGAATAAATTATTCCAATTCCGAGTACCTATCATCAAGTTAACGTTGTTGTATCTACGCATAAACTGTTCTGTTCGTTTAATATTTACATGGGTCCGACGGGAATCCATCAGGACGAGGACCAGGAATATTTTAACTTGGATACTACAACTATTACAGAATATAGTTGGATCAATATTTAGAGAATATTGTAGTTACTTTAGTAACACTCTGTAATCCGGTTATGAGAAATTTTAAGACGTTGCCTATATATGTATAGAATGAATCCCAATAATAGCTTTAATAAATATATATATCCAAATTTACACGATAAATCATAATATGTGGGTAGATACTAATAACTTGTAACAATATTGTTATGTAATACACAAATTCAGACAAATAATTGTCTGAATGAAGGGGTGTGAGGAAGCGCGGGCGTCCGAGAACCACGTGGCTTGATCATGTAGATCAAATTCTCAAGGACGGCCGTGTGTTGAGTAAGCGAAACCGACTGCGTGCATGAGCAATTGCATGAATGTGGAGGAAGCGAAGGAAGTGTGTAAAGATAGATAGGTAGGGGAGAGGGAGGCAGATTTGGACAAAAAATTTGACATGCAGATTTTGGCATCTCTGAATAAGGCTACAATATCTTTTGAAATTAAAGTTAAAAGCCATGTTTATGTTCTTATATAATTAGTCTTTAGAATTAATAAATATTGATTATTAAGTACGGTATACTAGTTTTAGCAAACATGTAACTTTCGTCCAAATGTGCCCCAAGTAGGGGTACATTTGGACGCCTAAGAGGCAGATTAGGACAGACTAAGGGGCACAATTGGACAATAAGAAAATTGACCGTGTTTGATTATTTTACTTTATTTAAGCCAAATAAAAAACAATAAATGATAACAATAAAACAAAAACAGGAAATTTAATTTGCTTTAATGTCTTGTTAAACCAATGTTTTTCAAAGTAATGTGAAGAAATAAGAGAAAAATAAAATTACAAAACATTCAAAGAACTTAAATCTTCATTAAACTTATACAGTTCTCCCTGACGTGAAGTCCCATCTGTGTTCTTTATCACCGAGAGGGACATCACTATATCCTCATAGGATACATCCCCTACATCTGGTCTTATTGGAAAAAAAAATTAACCTTCATTCTTCCTTAAAAAGTTTATTTTGTAATCACAACCTGTTTTTCCCTTGACTTGACCAGCATAATGATATACATTTTTCTTTGTCGTAAATCTCACAAGAACATAATCATTAATTCCATACTTTGATCTACCTGAAAATATGTCTCCATCACTGCATTCAGTAAAAAAATTATCATCAGATTCACCTGACGTTACTTCAATGCTACTGTCTGAATCGCTTTCGATGAGTATCTTTTTTTTAATACATTTCTTTTTACCTTTCATGCTTTTCTCCAACAACCGTTTTTTCTTTTCATCTTTTTCTTTTCGAAGCATCATTATTCTGTCCTTTTCGGGAGTTGATGTTAGAATAGATGATTTCCCCTTTTTCCTTCCACGTGTGCCCGTTCTTGGCCTCGCTTTAGGGAATGGCCTAATCATTTGAGGTGATATTATTGTTACCAGAGAGGTCGTGGCTGGTGAGCATATTGTTTGTTCTGTACTATTATTACAATGAGGAGTAGATTCGGTCTCAGTGTCGGTCGCAGTGTTCCCAATAGCATTACTAGAAATCGGTTCGCTCATAGGAGTAGGTTGATCTGATACGTATGCAGACTGGAATTCCTCATCAGTGTACTCGCATCGGTTAACTGGCCAAATTCCCGTTTTTTTAAACCCCGATAAAATATTTTTTATTGAAAATGCTGATGTGTATGCGGTATTGACAAGTTCAGGGATATTGTAAATGGTAATTGTGCGTCCAGGATTAGAAAGTAGCCAGTTATTGAACGATGTTCGTAAGTATGATTTAAAAGGCCCGTATAAAGCCACATCCAACGGTTGCATTCTGTGACTGCAGTGTGGAGGAAATGAAAGTAATTCAATTCCATTTTCTCTGCCGTATAATATGGCTTCAAGGGATGTGTGGGACTCATGATTGTCCATTAATACCAAAATCGGGTGTTCTTTAGAACATCTCGTGTGCAATTTGATGTGTCTCATGGCTTCGAGAAAACATGTGGAATTCATCCACCCGCTCTGGTTCGCTAGGCCTAAGCTCCCAGCTGGGGCTCCGTTAAGGAATACGTGTTTATAACGCATCCGAGGAAATACGAAGACTGGAGGAAGTGTTCCACCTAGCGCGTTTATTATGCACATGACTGTCACAAGTTCTCCCCTTTCTGCAGATACGGCTTGCCCAACTTGTTTCGTTCCTCTTGTGGCAATTATTTTTGGTGGTGGTAATACTGTATGAACACCTGTTTCATCCAAGTTGTATATGGAACTGGCTGTAAAGTTATGTTTTTTTAACATCTTCTCATAGTTTTGAAAAAAATCTTCAACATTCGTTTTATTTAAACTTGTGGCACGCGACAGGCTCGTACTCTCTGGCTTACGCAGAGATAACTCTGGATTCCTCTTCATAAACCCTTTAATCCATTCCACCCCAGCCCTTTTGTGGGATTCCCAATACGGAGGAAGTGTTTTTTTCAGGACAACTGCATATTCATAAGCCAATTTCCGAGCCTGGTAAAATGTCAAACCATATAATATTTTTGACGACGTCACGAAATACCCTGTGAGTAAATCTTCCTCATTTTTATTAAATACACTTCGGCTTGCATATTTAGATGTTAAGACGGGTTTCGGATTAGATAAAGGATCCCTGTTTTTTTTAAGCCTGTAGTGTAGTGTTGATTTCTTTATCCCATATTTTGCTGCAGCATCTCTCAAAGATATATTTTTTTCTATTATTTCCAATAATGCTTCTTGGATTGTTTCTTCATTTATGTCAGACCTTGCTGTTTTTCTTTTGTACGTGCGAACCATTTTGCTGAAAAAAAAGAGAAAGAAACGTTAAAAATTAAACATTATCCTAAAAATATTATAATCTATTCAATATATGATATTCAATATTTTCCAGTAGAGACACATTTGGACAGTGTCCAAATGTGCCCCGAAGTGTTTTGTCCCAATCTGCCCCGTATACCTTTTTTTTAGTATTAATGTTCTAACTGCAAGTGAGGTTATGTATAACAATAATTTACATTAGAAAACAAGAGCTAAAATATATACCAATCATATAGTTTATACAGTTTTTTACTCACCAGTCACAGAAGAAATATCAAGGCTTACGAAAAACCTCAAATCTCATATCAGGAACCACTTTTTTTAAAATTTATTTCTCACTTGAAACACACACGGCGTTTGATCAACCAACTGACAGTTTAATGTAGGGGAACAGCATTGCCATCTATACAAAAATGCTTGAATTTTTGAGACATGGTTATGGCGGTGAAATTCAAACTGTCCAAATCTGCCTCCGTCCAAATCTGCCTCCTTCTCCCCTATATTTGACGCTCCATTCTCTCTGCCTACCCCACTTGGGACACGGCGTGAGGGTAAAGTATAGTAGTAGTAATACATAAATGTTTATGTTTAGTTTCTAATTTAACCAATATCGTAAAAAATAAAGGAATGCATTGAAAAAAAAAATGATTATGTATAACACCGAATATATGTACCTATCATACATTTATTCATCAAAATTGTACAATTATCTACTAACATACCAGCACGAGAAATCCTACGAGAGGGGTAGTCATAGGATCCATTCCAATAAAAATTAAGTCAATTAAAATGGGTGACACGTTTTATCGCTGAATTTTAAATGTTAATATTGCCTTACACGTTAGGTTTTACAAACATATGGCATTTTCAGAAAAACTTGAAAACTGACAGAAAGGAGTGGGAGACCTACTCTTTAATGAGAACACCTCATACAATAATGTGAATATAAAACAATATATTGTGTAACTCTACAATGATATTAAATTAATTAAGTGGGACATTATAATACATTATGTTTATATTCATTTAATTATTATTTCATTTCGATTTAACCTTAAATGTTAAGACGGGTATCAGTGATAATAATTAAAATTTTCTTACAAATTTAGTTAACTGTGTCGTGGTTTGAGTCTGCGAAGGAGATATTTCTTTATCGGGAAATTTCCAATAACCGCCAAATTCATTTATTTATTAACAAACACAGTTAGGGTGTGTCACGTGGATTTTATTAAACAAGTATCGAAATGAGGGCATATCCAATATTATACCCAAGGTGTGTATCGGAGACGAACCGCTATTATGGATAAGAGGGTTTCGGTAGTGAAAAGTAACCCCATTACGGTAACAGGTAAGGCTTTGGCGTAATTTCATAATTTGTATACAAGCCGATCTGGTTCAATTATTACAGGAAGGTACAAAGATTGAATTTTCGATTGTTATTTGATATAAGATTTAATAAATAAATTGAAAAGAAACATTAAAAAGCAGCCAAGTTTTTTTACAGTTATTCACACTGTTGAGTACTTTTTGCTGACATTTTATATTAAATTCAGCGATTAAGTTTGTCACCCCTCCCAAATGTCTTATTTTTATACAGGCACAGAGAGGACGGCTTGCTTGTATGCAATAAATATGCAAGTGCCGAGATGGTGTAGAAGTAGTATACTAACACAAAGAAATATCTTTTGCATTTTTCTATGACTTTCTTGCCATAAAACTGTATTAATAAATGATACACTTGGATGTTGTAAGTTGTTCAGATAAAGCATTTTTTGCCGTTGTCTTTATAGTAGTTGGGTATGATAGAACGCGTTTTTAATAAAGCCACAGACTTTCTTACAAATAATAGTAATAATAAGGTAACTTGTATCAAATTCAATTCTTCAGTAATAAGAATTCCTTAGAAGCTCCATTTTTACACAACGCTTTACTGGTTCTCCAAAGGAATTATCTCTTAAGACAGAGAGAAGGAAATTATTAATGATAATGCCATCACAAATAATATAAACGTCCGTTTGAGCTGATTTTCTCAGTTTCTTAGTTGTAAATCATAACATGTATCTTTATCCGTCTGTCTCAACAACTAAATTAACTAATTTCCAAATGTCTACAGTAAAAGCACACGAGCATAGAAATAGTAGAAATAATAACAACCAGCATTCCCTAACACTTTACCCTTCTGAAACAGTAGGTACATAGACAAAGACGAGCTTCATACAGACGTAAAGGGATGCCATGGAATAACAAAAGACTTTCTGAGAATATGCAGGAGGTATCGGAGTTCGTACAATATGTGTTAAACTACCCCTATCTTCCATGTGTCTGAAAGATATAGTAAATATTGTACAGTACAAAATTCTGGACAGAAATATAGTGAACCTGTGAAAATTATTTCTAAAATAATTAATAATGACATAAAATATTAAGAATATTATGGCAGTGTTATTCAAAAAGGTTGTAGTGATAAGTTTATAGAATACCGGACAGAGAACGTTATTGTGGAAATAGAGATAGATATAGCAATTCTATCTTTACTAGTTTCAATAACTAGAATATTCTCGAAATATTAGACGTCCATAGTTGCTAATTACAAAGTCTTAATGACCTACATAGAAAACAATACTCACCCTCTTCGCGATTGTTTCAAAAGATATTTCGAAGCGTTTTCCACAATACGTACAAATTACTATTTGGTTGTATATTAGGTATACATATTTTGTTCAATCCATTAATTCACCCGCTACTCGAGTTAAATGGCTAATAGTATTGCTCTCTTGTGGATATTATGATGGCTGAACGAGCAAGAGTAATAAGAGTAGGTATCTCTATTCAAATGCTTCGCAGACACATTCCGACAAACCTTTCAAACTAGGTCAAGAATGTCAGTTGTTAATCGATACAAAATGTACAGTACTAATAAAGTTGCAGATTTATCCATCTATCATCGAACATAATATTATGTATTATTGTAATCTATCTACAGTCTACACTCTGCACCGATATGAAACTAAACGGTTTTAGAAGTTTTGTTAAACAAACTTATAATGAGAAATCGTGAAATGATACAATTTAGAAACGAGAGAAATATCGAATAGACTTTCCGATATTATTATGCTTTGCTAAACAAAATGGTTCAACATTCTATAAAAGTTAATACCCAGACCAAGCAAAATACTCTACTTCATTCTAAGCAACAATACTTCTTCTCTTGACTGACACTGCGGTATAATAATATTCTAACATAACATGGACGAGATAATTTGAAATTTAATATGATGCAAGTGAATTTAAAGCTTAATTTATATGTATTACTAAAGTTACGAATTTTAATAAGAAAATGAATATTTTTTATATACCGAATTCATAGTATGTACATGATTTGTCAAGTGTTTTTATTTTACTTATAGTTACTATTGAGTTGAGAGCCTTTACAATTTTTTTTTCTTAACACGATTATCTGTCTACGTAAAACACATTTAGTCTGAGCCTTCAGTTGTGTTTCGTACATAATAACAGTCATAACAAAACATCATGTGTATGTGAGCAATATGAATGAAAGCCACATTTCCAGAAAACGCTAGAATCTGATATGAAGCGTAATGAATTCCTCAAATCCAGGTACAGGGGTCTCCAAACTTTCCAGCCTTAGGGCTATACTGATTACTCCAGTAAGTTCCGAGGGCTAAAACCATATTATCATTGTTGCCATGAGGGCCAAAACCATATTATCATTTAAAATGTATAAAATGTTAGTTGGATTCATTTCAATAATTTGTTAGTTATTATATATTGAAGTTAAATTTTCTGCATATTATACATGTCTTTACTCATTACAATTCTGTGTTTCTTTATCCAACTTATCACAAAAACAATAACAATAAGCCTACAACAATATTATGAGAAGTTAGCCCATGACCATATCAATGTAGATGTCATATTAATAATTATTCAACATAAAATTAGAATACTTCAGTAAACTAATTTTAATTTGCTATAAAAAATATGTTCTCTAAAAGGAGTTTTCAAGTATGCTAGCTCTCCGCGGGCCGGACAAAATCTGTCCGCGGGCCGGATGTGGCCCTCGGGCCGTAGTTTGGAGACCCCTGCTCTAGTACATCGCACCTGGTATTGTGAAGACAGATTATCGGATACAAACGATAATATCAGACACATCCTTTCTTTTGTTACATCTAATACTCAGTAAATCGCACACAATTTCTAGTATTAAGTTTGTATCTAAGCATTATCTTGTATTGAATTAATTTCATTGTTTATTTCAATCGATTTGTAAAAACAATATGCCAAATAATAGGACTACTAAAATAAAGGTTCTGAATTACAAAAGTTCAGTATTATCTTATCACAGGCATATATTGGTTACACTTTTCTTTCCGAAAGGCTTCTGAATCGAATATTGTTTATAGTGAAAGTTATGCAGTGTTTTATTTTTAATCTATTTTGACAACTACCACTACTACTTCACCATCACGGCATATCTTAAAAGTGGGGTAGACAGCAGACAGACCAGCGGCATGTAATAAAGATGCAGAACGTCTTCCCTGAGCCAATAAAAAAATAAGACATTCAGGATGGGTGGCAAACCTCATAGCTGAAATTGAGATGTAAACTGTCTTTATTTTCCGAACACCGCCTTTTACTGGACACTCGAAAACTTACGGAAAAGAGTGGGAGAGCAATTCTTCACCGGGTGCTCTACGGTTCGAATCTATTTCAATTCTATTAAAATGAACTTTCAAAAAGTACTCCAAGTACAACACAATCATTATAATTCAAGTATTTCGGGTCAATAAATCGATATACCAAATAAAAAGATGGAGCCTTCTGTCTATCTACTTTACCTTATCTTAAAGTTTTAACATTTTCTATTGAATATTTAGCAAAAATAATTATTTAAATTTACGTAATTGATCCATTATAATTAAAAAACATGTTTAGATTCGATACAATGTTGCAAACACAATAGACCATACACATAAGGACGATCCTTGAGATTCATCAAAATAACATATCAGTCGGGCAAATTTGTATCATAGGAAACTAAAAAATAAAACGAAATCACTAAGCGTTGAACTATATTAAATAAACGTAGTATCGCCTTTGGGATGAAAAGTAAATAGAGAAAGAAAAATAGAAACTCCTCTGAAATGTCTAACGCATCCGTAGCCAAGATGAAGTATTAACAGTCACGTCTATCTCACCTACTATTTCTAGTACATACTGGGTAGTGGGTATCTACCCAAAATACATTCCTTCCTATGTTGCTACCTTTATGTTACTACGCCACATATATTGCACGATACCTTTTTCATTCCCAAAGGAAATTAATATGACACTATATGGTGTAGGTGAGAATATAGAGATAAACTAAAAAACACCAGAGGCCTGAGTCAACAACACACTATCGCGTCACGTTCCGGCTCCGCTAGCGTTCGGGTGCAGACGATGGTGCGCCAAAGTGTTAATTTTCGTAACTATTGTGTATCTTAGCCACGAAATTGACACTTGCTTGCAACATCGTCTGCACCCGAACGCTAACGGAGCGGGAACGTGAGACGAAAGTGTGTTGTTGACTCAGGCCTCTGCTATGTTATTCAACTCAACAACAACTGCTCTCCTCTAGTTTTGTACGAGTGTGATTAGAGTTTTGAATAAACAGTAGGATAGTAGGCAAGCAAAAATATGTAATAATGTTGGATTCAGCAATTGTGGGTAATATTGCCTTCCGTAATAAAAGTTTGCTTGGTTATGTGTAAATGTTTATCTACAACAAAAATATATCTCTCACACCTTAGCCAAAGGATACCTCGTTCGTTGGCTGTATAATATCTATACCTACTCGATGTCTAAAGCAATATAAGAATTATTATGAAATACTTGAAATACAGTGTCTTTAAAACTTAACTTCTTCATTTTTTTATTTATTTAATATTATATTAAGGTGTATTAATGTATCAAATCGTATAAAATTCTGTAGAGAACCCGGTAAAGAATTAGATTCCCACTATTTTCCGTAAATAAAAGTGTCCTGTAAAAGGCAGGCGTTCGAAAAATAAAGGCATTTTACATTTAACATAATTCAGTGATGAAGTTAGCCACCCATTTTGAATGTCATAATACTTCGTCTCACGGAAGAAGGAGCAGCTTGCTTATTACACGCAGCTGGTGTGATGGCTACCCCACTTCTGAGATAAGCCGTAATGGTGTAGTTTAGTGATCATATAAAATAACCTACAAAATACAGAAAAATCTATTAAAAAAACATTTTAACACAATGCAAATCTTTAATTTGTCTTACTGGTGTTGCTATTGTTATTCGCGTAGTAAAGTGAATAAAACACAAAATTATGCAATAAAAAGTAGAAGTCTTTAAAATTCGAACAACTATGTTTTTCACTAGTAATTGATATATAATTATACTTCATACGACGAACAATGCGTACGGCTTCAGGAAAATCTACTTAATTTATACGCAGTTTAATTACTATTGATAAAGAGTATCCTACAGTTACATTTACGCAACATGTACATATTGTAAAGGAAAGTTTAAGACTGTCATTATTATAATAGTGTACCATTTCTTAAGGATTGTTATAAGCATAGTTTAATATTAATAATATATAGTTCGAACATCCTAAGGCACTTCCGAAAGATATTATGTACATATAATCAGTATCTACCCATACTCTATATAATTAATAATAATATAAACATGTGTCGAATATAATATTATTATGACGGATGTATAGTCTCATTTATATTACAAGGAAAGAAGGGAATAAGCACTAACGAGTCTTTCATACAAGTCTAAAAGCCGGGCTTTACTTCAGGTTTCCAAACTTAAAAATATATTAATTAAAAATGATAAAATTACGTGAGATTATCAATCCATAAATTTTAAATTTCGCGCGTACCGTGCAAGTTTTTTTAACATACAGTACGTATTCGACCAACACTTTCTCGTTTTATGCGATTTATTAATATCGTTAATGTTCTGATTTTGTATTTATGTAGGTAAGTGAACTTCTATGATCTGTATAATATTGCGTTGTTGTTGTTTTTAAGTAAATAAATAAATTATTCCCGATAGAGATGCATTCCTACAAGTAAAGTTGTAAGGAAAAATAAGCATGCCCTATCACAGTACTGTGACGATACAGGATAAACGCGCCAGCTCTAAGGATCGTTAATAGCTTTCTGCTCTTAGATGTGGTTAGATAGAAGAAATTACTTCATAGTAATAATCTTGCCACTGCATATCGTCCTTAGTATTTTAAATTTTGTTTTGTTAACACTGTTATATAATGATGATGTGCAAAAAGAATAAATAAATGTGTGACCATTATTTAGTAATATGGAGTAATTTTTTCTTAGGTAAAGCATCGTTATTACCTTGAATCTATGAAATAACTTTATATTCATTGTAGGCCTACCCAGTATGAAAACCTTAGACATGTCATTGGGAATGAGGTATATACATAGTAGTACTAGAATAAAAATAAGTTATGATATATCTATATCTACAATATTCCATTACAGAATAAGTTAAGAGCTGACATATTCCATCAGTCTAACAAAGCTTTACTGATTCTTGACAAATCAACAAGGTCTATCGCTCATGTGAAAAGCGAACCAGTCTAGCGATGTATTGATATAATTTGCATAGTTATTACACAAGTCTGTATGCCGTATTCGTATAAGATCAATCATCTTGGGAGTAATAATTTTCGCAGAAGTGGAGGAGAATAATTCTATACAACACCGTGTGTAGGTAGATGAAACTTCTATGTAAATAAGTAGTGTAGTATGGTATGTTCACACATTATATTATTCTATGATGAGGCATTGTGGGACGTGCGTTAGACACGATTAAAAATGATAACAGGGTTGATAGATGTAAACAAACAACCCATAATTAGAGACATCTAGAAATCAAATTTATACATAGACATCTCATCCAATGTCTTCGAATTTCAGTTTAACAATCTTAATGTGTTTTGTTCACAAGTAAAAGATATCAAACATAAGAATGTTTATTTTATGAAGCTATCTAAAAAGCTAAAACTATCGATTCATATACATATTAACAAATGTTATAATTTGTTACCTGGAAAAAGGGTAATTGATAATAATTATTATAATGGTAGTCTTTAAAGCAAAATTCTGAAAACAAATCCTTCCACCGACCCAATTTATCGTCACAGATGCATATTCATATGTGCTGATGTATTTATTCTATAATCAAGACTATATTTGTTTTTATATAAAGAAGAATACTGAAGCATCAAACCTTTTTAGGTACTTCGAACTATCTTGATGAAATTCAAAGAAGTTATCTCTCTAGAATATCCAAATGTTTCTTACCTGAAACAAAGAAAGAAAATGATGTGTTAGATATTTAATAATATTGATAATAAGCAACTGTAAAACAAATATAATATTGTATCTAGAATACACGTGTTATTATGTAAAATATAGAACAGCTGAGTGATAATACATTACCTAATTATAACCAACAAGTTATGATTCGTATAATCTTTATCTCTCTCAATAATTACAACCTTGAAGAATATTTATCAATATAAATGTATTTGATGTAAAATACTGACACGTGCTATGAAGGGGAAGAGAAATCTGTATATTATTTAGTATAATATTGATTGCCTATGAAACTAACGATCAAATTCTAAAAGCAAAGTTGTTTTTATAAATAGTTTAATAATAATGAAAAATGGCATTGAAACGGTTGACAAAAAATAATAATCAAAGTAAAAAGGTGTTGAATTTTTGTCTTTAAATCAAGTTGCATAAAGGAAAAAATAACATATCTACATGATGGATACATTTTACTCTATGAGATTTAGGTCGGATACTTTTTAATATTTTCGAAGCTTTAGTGCTCTCACATGTACCTACCTACGTAGTATTTAAAGCTGTCATTCGCTTGATATATGAAAACAACAGAAAATATTCATGTATTCGAATTATCTTATGTCAGAATTAGATCTATCAGTTCAATCTTTCATCATTTTACTTAGAAATTAATAAATCATTATTACAAAATGAATTACAGTGGTGCCTCGCATAACGAACGCCTCGCACAGCGAACGCTGCACACAACGAACTTCCTTTTCGTTCATTTCACGATTCATACAACGAACTTCGCTTCACACAACGAACTTCGCTTCACACAACGAAGTCGCCCACTTCACACGATCACTGCCGATTTATTGCATCCTTCCGCGCAGGCAGTCGTTAGTCACTGAGCAGTACGCTTAACTTACGCACGTGTCGCAGCAATCGTTCATCATTACAACGAAGTCGCCCGATCTTCTACGATCACTGCCGATTAATTGCATCCTCCCGCGCAGGCAGTCGTTAGACTCGTTAGTCACTGCGTAGTACGCGTCATCTGATAACGAGGAGCAACAATCAACCAATTCCAACTGCTGACATCAAGAACATCCTGGTCAAATGGAAAGCAGTTCAGGAGTTTACCAATGCCCACTATCCGGATTCCGCTGAAGCAAACAGGATCAACGACCTGTACTCCGATACTCTTGTCCGTTATTTCCGGCAGATGTTGAAGAAAAGAGAGAAACAAACGACTTTGGACAGGTTTTTCACTGCACCATCGGCCAAAAAGCGGAAAATGGATGAAGATGTGCAAGATTCGATTATTTCTTAAAATTAAAAAATGTGTGTTTTTTTCATTATGTTTTAGATGTATGTATCTAAATAAAAATAACAAAAAAATTATCTTTTTTTATGTCATCTTACCATATTTTATGCTACAGAACGAATTATTTTTTTTAACATGTATTGTTATGGGAAAACGCGTTTCACATAACGAACTTTTCGCATAACGAACTTGCTCCTGGAACGAATTAAGTTCGTTGTGTGAGGCACCACTGTATGATAAAATATTATATTTCACCGACTTTTTAATAACAATGATGTCAAAGACGTTTGATTCTTAAATAGCAAAATTGAGTTCAATCAGTGCGAAATCGCTCCGAATTCAACAGTCATCTTTTCTACTTTGGCGATCGCTCTGATAATAGAATGATTTAATCACCGGTAGGTCCTTTACCAGTCGACGATGCAATATTTAGGTATCATAATATGAAAAACGGTCTAATAGTGTAGAATAGGTGACACGATAGGAATCTGTCACGCACGTAACAAATTACTACTAGGCGTCGCGTCGCCGATATTAACTGCCTCCACGGAAAACTTCTAAATCAAATAAATAAGTTAACTATGTGACATCCCTGAACAAGACAGGGAAATATATTGGTTCCTGCCTGCGGATTGGTTTCGAAATAAACAAAGTTGGAGACGGATGAACATTCTGAATACAAAACTAAAATGTGCGAGTGCTGTGAGTACAAGTTGATATGTATGGGGTGGATGACGATACATAACACCACCTTATATTACCTATATGAAATGTTCTATTATTCAATATATAGCATTAGTTCATATGTTATTATCAAATAACAGATATTGTATTACGCATGGAATAAGTATAGTTAATATCGTTACCCAACGATACGTGGCGAGAGTTCATGTAAAAATTGTACACCTATGGCTAAAAGTTTTGCATTATAATTCCGTGGCAGTACTTGCGTGTGTTAGTGGCTTATTTTTACTAATTTTCTTCTGCAAGTACCCTGTCAGGATCCCCTGACTTTAACGATCACTCTGACAAAGGCTTCGTGGTCACTTCGGACAACACCTTCCATCCCAATCCAGTCTTGTACTTTGTGAAGGCACGACGTATGTTTTCTGCCCCAGCGTCCGTCTATTTTGCATGTAGAAGCGTTTTTTACTAATATTAACAGATAGATACTCCTTCAATGGTTGACACTAAAAGATGTTATCTTTTCAATTAATTCCTCTTTTATAAGTATTTTAAATAAAGGATTTATAAATATGGCAATCTCCTACAAAATTAGTACCCACACAATAATTGTGACGCGGCATGAAAGTTGAAAACATTTTGGATCCCTCAATTACTATTATTATTAGTAATATTTGTAGAATTAATATTATGAGGAAAGTTAAACGGTAACCAACATAGCGACGTACGTTCTTTGAGCTCCCCCATAAATATTTTAGTAGTGTATTAATAAGCGTGTATGTGTATATATACCTATGAGATGGTCCGATCAGGTGACGGATGCCACTGGAGCGACGTTTGCGGAGTCACTGCGGCGGGCTGAAGACAGACCAGAGGCCTGAGTCAACAACACACTATCGCGTCACGTTCCGGCTCCGCTAGCGTTCGGGTGCAGACGATGGTGCGCCAAAGTGTTAATTTTCGTAACTATTGTGTATCTTAGCCACGAAATTGACACTTGCTTGCAACATCGTCTGCACCCGAACGCTAACGGAGCGGGAACGTGAGACGAAAGTGTGTTGTTGACTCAGGCCTCAGAGGCCTGAGTCAACAACACACTATCGCGTCACGTTCCCGCTCCGCTAGCGTTCGGGTGCAGACGATGGTGCGCCAAAGTGTTAATTTTCGTAACTATTGTGTATCTTAGCAACGAAATTGACACTTGCTTGCAACATCGTCTGCACCCGAACGCTAACGGAGCGGGAGCGTGAGACAAAAGTATGTTGTTGACTCAGGCCTCAGCAGGGTGGGCCGGACTGCTGCGAGAAGTACCGCATGAAGGTCACGATCCTCAGCATTGAGGGACCGATTTCGATGATGATGATGATGATGATGTGTATTTATTTGGCAAATAACTGAGTAACTAATGCCTTCTATTAAATTTTGCATCCTTTGAGCATTTTAGTGGAAAAAATCATTACTAGGTAGGTACTACTACTAACACATCACGGCATATCCTACAAGTGGGATGGTTAGCAAACTAGCCACATGCAATAAACATACAAGCTGTCTTCTCCATGCCAAAATAAAATTAAGACGTTCAAGATGGGTAGCAAACCTCATCACTGAATTTAAGATGCCTGATTTACGGGATATTTGAAACCGTACGAAAAAGAGTGGGAGACCTATTTTTTGTTGGTTGCTCCACGGAATAAAAAAAAATGATATTATTTATTTTATTAAAAAATCACTTACAAGGCTACCATCATAGAAACATCATTTGGCCTTTTTTCAATTTTTATTGTATTCCGTTATCTAATCCGGGTTTACAGCTAGCACCTACATGATAGATATTACAAGTTATCCCCAATACTGTATGTATGTAACTTGGAAACTAATAATATCAATATGTAATTAGAAGGAAAATCGTGAGATGACTACGCGTTTATTATCACCAACAAAACATACGAGAACTATTATATATACCTACCTTATATTAATATCGCAACTACATACTGTTCTATTACATATTATAAGATCATCATCATCATCATCGCCCTCAACGCTCCTCTCGGGAGCACAGGGCAGAAACCAGCCTTCTCCATTCAGAGCGTCTCTGTGGCAATTGCGTCACCTCTTTCCACGACATTCCTTGCGCTCCGATATCGTTGTCATAGGAACGGTGTATTGTGAAAGAGGGACGCCCGGGCCGACGGAACCCCTTCGGACGGAAGAACAGTGCTCTTTTTGGCCTACTATCATTAGGCATTCTCAAAACATGTCCCAGCCAGGACCATCGTCTCTCCTGTATTAAGAAAGATCAAATAGCTTTGTTCTATACTAGAACAACGTCAAATAATATAAACTCAAGATCGATTTTCAAACTCATGATGCTTTGTTTAAAAAGTATGTATGTACCTAATATCTATCTACATACTTGTAAAATTCCAAATTGTACCAAACAAGTAACTATAAGTCTTGCCGACAAGTGTAGCGTAAAAGAAGATCTTTTGCTTTTGAGTCACGATGTCCCGGGTTCAATTATTCCCGATCGGGGCAAAATGAAGAATGACCTTTCTCAAATTGTCCTGGGTCTGGGTGTTACAAGTTTCATTCATTAATCTATGGTAGAAAAAAAATTAAACATATTATGTTATGTCGTCTATTAAATCTAAGTTAGAATATTTCAGCTTCAGATTAAAAAGGGATGTTGTAATCTAATGAACAATTCCAATGTTTTCCAATGCCCTTAAAAATATAGATATTCGTATAATATAATTTATCAGACTTCTTTAATTCAGCGATGAAGTAAAATTGATCCATCTTAAATACCTGATGAATACCACACTGACCCTTTATTGACATTTTGTTAGTGTACACTTTAATGGTACACATAAAAACTTAAGAGCTTCGCTAGAAAAATATAAATTTATTCATATGTCAACATTCCTGAAGTTTTCTTCAAAGAGCTCTTACAACATAATAATCTAAAACTATTCCATATGATTGTAAAAAAAATACATATTTCCTATTTAAAATAATTTCATGCCTTTCAACTGCTTGGTATAATGTTACAATATACCTAATATGTTAAAGTTTTAAAAGTAATATTCTTAGAATAATAAATAAGGTTTTAAGTATAAGTAGTTGAAAAAGTATTTCGAATCCTCATATTCAACTCGGAACAAAAAGATTAAAAATAGTAATTTAAGCTCAAACACGTATAAAAGCATTTTATTTCTGAAATTTATCGACAAATTTCGAGAAAATTTTACCTTAAATTACCCCACTGAACAAAATTAATAGGGAAATTTCGGTAAGGTGAGTTGAAGAATTTAAATTGGCCATTAAGAAAATGTTTCCGATGAATCCAAATAATGCTCCTGTTTAAAAATGAAAAAATAAATTCAATACAAATGGAATAATAACTTTCCATACATTAGTCATAAATGTAAACCATAGCGAAATTAACGATGTGAGAATGGAAAAATCGATATCAAATTGCTCATGTTTAGCAAATAAAATGACCAGAATTTAGCAAAGTAAAAAATATACCGATATTTACCAAATCTTATGTGAATAAAGCTTTTTAAACTCATAATTCACTCATCATTGAATACATGCAATGTATTTATTATAACGTATAGAGTAATGAAAAAAAGAAATGATAATAAATGGGCAAACTTAATACTTGAAAAATGTAGAACTAAAACATCCACGGACATAAACAATAAAAAAGATTACTTTAATTTTCCAAATAATTAACTGAAGATGTTACTTGTCATTTTGACAGAGACAGAAGTACACAGCGTTAATATAATCATTTGCTCAAAATATTACAAAACAAAAGACATATTTACCATACCTAACACAAAAAAAAAACAGTTAAAAAAAAATATCTATGATAAGTGCAAAAGAAGAAATTCTCCTTTTCTATTCTCGTACGAATTATCAAACGCGTTACAACACAATATTATTATCGTAAACGAAACACAAGAATGCATTGGAGTTAAAATTATGCATGGAATGAAAATAACATATGACTCTTCATAGAGTCTAATAATAGGTATATGTATAAGTGTTACTAATAGACATTTTTAAATTACAGCCCAAAAACAAGTTATTTAATGCAGGACGCCAATAAAGGAATTATTTAATAAACAAGTAGAAGGAGCTATTAAAATTCTCCAGTTGATTGAACGGCATAATTTCAAACAACGATCTATCGCAATATTATATAAGTCGTAGCTATTTTGATTTTATCCTTACCTATTCATAGTCTTCTCTATCGTGAGATTAATGTAATGAGAATTTTTCTTAACTCCCGAATCAAATATTTTGAAAGTCTTTGCTGAGTGCGCCGTCGCACAGAATTGTGACAAATTAATATCCTATTGTATATGTATATGTAGTATCAAATCTTATAATCTAAAACCAAATTTCATGTAAATGTGTTTTAAAAATACCCCATCTTCCATACATTTCTTCCATGGAATTTCTCAAAAGTGATATAGCTGACGAAGTTTCTAAATAAGTAAGTAAAAAGCCACGCAAAAAAACCTCAAGTTGCTACAAAAAATTACACATTTTAAATGATTAACAAGCCACACAATTTTGATGTTCAAACACAAAGTTTCTACAGAATAAATACAATTTAAATCATGCAATCGGACATCCATCACAAAATGCAGAGGAATAAAAAGATTTGTAATAATAATATTATTATGAACGATGGGCAATATAAATCGTTATGCAAATTTAGCATGAGATAAGCGATGAGCCTTTTGTTAAACTTATTCAGAGATCAATTGGTTTCAATAATTATCAGACTACGCATATTGAATTTCAATCATCCAATGAAGCAGAGAGTATAGATCCTACAGCAGTACCTTATAATTATATTGTAGGTAGATCGAGACTGTCGAGACACCGCGCGTCCCATACAGGGTTTGCAAAAAACTTTTGAAAAATTATTCGGCATGGCAGCCCGCGAAATGAAACGTGAACACAAAGGTCTAGGTGAACCCAATAAGATAAAGGGTATATTTTAAAACTATTTTCAGGAGTACAAATTAAATTACTATATTATCAATGCATCGTATTGAAAATGTACTCAAATGTTCGTCGATAAATTTTGATCCCATTTCAGGCAATGGTATCTATTTTCAACGAAGTCTTTATAAAGTATGCTTTCCGAGTTGAATATAATTTAATTTATACATTGTTTTTTTTTCTTTTAAAAGGTCAAGGGACCTTACATCCCTTGTGTCACTGCGACCATAACAGATCTATTGTGACATCCTCCTGTGTCATATCTCACTTTCAAGACCTAGGTGCGTCATGTAGCTCACTATTTGTCTTGGTGTGAGAAGTCTCACTTTCTTAGAGTCCAGCAGTGGACCTCCGAGGATGTGACTTCGGTTGCGAGCGAGTGCGTCACAGTTACAGGGGATGTGGATGGGTGTTTCATTATCCTCTGAACAAAATCTGCAGATTGGGGTATCTGACATTGTTTTTACCATCGCAATTTAATTTGCAAACAGAAGATAAAATTCTAAATTTTATTTTATATACTAAAATGTTTCCAAAAAATTAATGTCCATTGACAGAATATACATTATACAGATAAGTTCACATGCCAATAAGGCCAATATTTTAAATAATAAAATAAACGTAAAAATTTAATGCCATTTCAAAATGATATGAAATGTTACGAAAAAAATATAATTCTAATAATAGAAAATATTGCTTACATAGAATTGTTCATAAAAACAAGTTTTCAATAGTGATGAATTTATGTATGTCTTCTTGTGGCACTGAAAAGGCTTTTAAATAGTACCTAGTATATAATAATTCGTAACAAAAAGACTCTGTATGTCTCTCATGAAATTCTCAGAGCCAGTAAACCCTATCCGGGACGAGTACAAAAGGAAAGCTCTTACAATAGTTACGTGGTGAGAATACCGATTAATAATATCATTCGCACAGGACTACAGGAGCGACCCTCGCATAAAAAACGATATCGCCAAATTGGTTTAAAGTTATGACAATGATCAAATTGTACCCACCTTTTATAATACGTTATGGTAAAAAGTTGTTTTGAGGATATTAATACTAATTATGGCCAAATGTGGCAAAAAGTTTTAACCACTTTTGGTATATCTATAAAATAAAGTTATTGAAATGTCTATTTTATACAAGCGGGAGCGTACAAAAACTTATAACCAAACTGCCTATGTATGAACAATTTCACACGTGGTGTACAAAATGTAAATGGTAGACTCACTGCATATTTCAATGAATAAAATATTGCAACAACATGGAATAAACAATGAAAAAAAATATGGCAATTAATGTAATATATACTTGATAATTTTATGGCTGCTTATAGGTAATTTTGTTCAAAATAAAGGATAAAAATTAATCAGCACTATAAAAAACTTCAATAATAAAAATAGCCTAGAAAATTTGTGTAAAGTTGGCCGTTTCGTGGATAACCAACACAAAGCTCAAATAGATCTTCATCGTTTGTGTATATTAACTCTCACATCTTGAGCAGTGGCGATTGCAAATCAAAGTTAGTTGATTGAATTGGTTTAAATCAATTCGACTCTGAGTGTTGAGATGGAAAGACGTAGGCTGCATTGTCGTTTAGTGTTATATGTATAATACAATGATGATTGTACACTCCCTAGAATAAGCGAGCAAACAATAATGATGATAATACATACACTACACATTTGTATACCAGGTATTATTATTAGTATTAGCATACTGTAAAACTGATACCAATCCATGCCTTATTGTAATAAGTAGTATATAATATATTGTAATGTAGTAGAAACATTCAGCAGTGAGAAGATAGCATACAATGTTAGATCTTTATCAAAATCTGTACCTACACAACCAGTAGGTACACTATGTACCACTAGGTACTGCATAATCCAAAATTCACATAGAGATTTAGTTATAATCGATCGATGCAATAAATAAAATGTATTCAAACCTAACAAAAAAAAACATCAACGTTCTGTTTATTTTAAAATAAATTATTGGTTTTGTTTGTTTCAAAAACATCAATTTTCATAATGAATAATTCAATAATATTATGTACAGCTGTTTATAAAAAAAATCAATCGTATTAAATACCAGAAATGTTGTATTTTTTTATTACATTCACCTATCAGTTTTATGATGGTAATTCTCGCAAAGGTGTAGCAGGTAAAAGCATGGTCGTATGTGTGAAAAAAATACCCTTCTCTATGTCACCTATTAAAAGACTGCATCTTTTTTTTTGATTATCTTTTACAAAAATTTATCTAGTTTAAAACCAACATTTACCAAATTTCCAATGGAATTGTGTATGTTAAAATTCAGTCAGCTTTAATGATGAAAGTTTACTATTACCACAGGACTGACTCAAATTAAAAATATTCCATTAAAATTATATTTCTATTTTAATCACGACTGTCGATAAAAATAATGACTGATTTTCATTACACTTTCGTGATTATTACAAAAAGACAATCAAGAGATTTTTCATTTAAGAAATTAGGTGAATCTTAGTGTTTACTATTATCAGAAAGGTTTATTCTAGTAATTTCTTAATGGTGTAGGTAGATACCACACAGGTTTTGAACAGAAACGATGTATGTTTTTATGAGCGATTTGGAATCCCTAATTACACAATGCTCTTAAGTGATACTTAACTAAAGTAGAACAACATATTTTCCTTATGTTCTACAACGGCTGATGGCGATAAGACTACTCTGGTACTATTCCCTTTGGTACAATGTAAACGAAGCCTTTACATATAAATGTTACTGTAATGATATGTGATTAAACTCAATATTATAGTATGAGGTAAATATATCCTTTACCAATCGAATCTATGCAGTAAGTTTTATAGCCTTTTCCATTATTTGTTTTTTATTAAATGATCAGAATTTTAAACAACATAACAATCATGATCATTGTTATTAGACTATTTGTGTGAGATGATGACTTATATCTCTTGCAGAATACATCTACTATCAGTCAGCCACTATACGTTACATTAGACCAGCTTGCTTATAACCACATTTTTATTCCCTTTCAGCCTATTTCCATTCTTCTAAGCAATCGCATCTCCACCGCATTTATTCTACTTTAGTCTTTCCTTAACCGCGTCCAAGTCTCGCTTGCATAATTATATAATGTGTCGGCACCAGAATGGTATTGTGCACCAGCAATATTTGCTGCGTTCGATACATCGCCATTGCTGACAATGGATGGAAGTGCACAGTTCCCTCTAGCATCATAATTAAATTCAGAAAAAAAAATTCCATTAACTCATCTACTGAATACGTGAGTTAAGATTTAAAACTTTAAATAAATTATCAAAAAATACTAAGCAACATTAATATTTAATTACCTATATATGTTCATAAATAAACAATTATTATCAAACAGGGTATAAAAAGCAACGGAAAATGATGATAGAAAGGGAAAGAATGAGAGTGAAATGAATCTTGTTATCTTAATGAGTATAGTAGGTAGGTGTAATATAATAATTCTATTCTTCTTTTAGAAGGATACTAGTAGGTACCTAGAATCATTATTTCTTCATTTTATCTTCTACACTGCTAATTATAACCACTTGCGAAATAAACAGACGTAATCTTTGTTTTCATGCCATTTCATTATAATAATAATGCTTATTATAGAATTACTACTGCCTTTTCAGGCTCATTCATGTATCCCTAATCCCTCTGTTATATTTAATTTTTATATATTTTTATTCTAACACCCAAATTGTATCTAGTACAAAGCATCGTCCACCCCTTTCAGAAAAGGAGATTTAGATTGATTCTTTGATAAAAAAAATATCATAACATTTTTTTTTTTTTTAAATATGTATATAAATATTCAGAGTTCCTCCTTACCGTATAATGGAAAAAAAATACAATTAGAATTTATATACCTACTAAGTATATTTTATTAGGATAACTTTCTTTCTTAGTGTAATTAAAAGCTCTCTAACGAAACTTCGCTTTTAGTGAATTAATAAGCAAAATTTATCAAGAATCAAAAAGAATTGTTAAATAATATGAATAAATTATTATTTATTATGTCGGTATAAATTCCATCTACAATACTTTCTATTAACAAGGATGGTTAAGAAAAAGTATGATATGTTTATATCGCCATCAGTATGTAGTTGAATTAGCCAGTTTTATAACATAAATTGAATGGCTTACAGAGGTTAAGTCGGATTATTTAGCACGACGTTTGTCAATCTTTGCGCCACAGTGCCAAATCTAGAAACTAAATTTCAACAATCGGGAAAGTTCGTGTTCGATCTGGCAGAATGTTCGAAATTTGACGTGTTATTGTTATTCATCGAAATGATTAGTTATTCAATCAGATGCTGGCAGTTTTCTAATCGTCCAGCCATAAGCTTAACTGGCAAATCTAACTATAGGGTGGCAACATACATTTATATATCGCATATATATATTCATGATAATAAAAAAAACAGAGATTAGTTTCATACAGTTAAAATAGAAAATAGGTATAATTTTTAGGGATTTTCTTATTTATCTACATATTTATGCAACTGCATTCACATTAAAATAATACAGTATACATTTAACTACGTAATTTAAACGCAAAAGTGATAAATACAAATGACGCAATTTAAATTAGGTTGATTGGATGTCAGAATAGCTTTACTGTGTATCTGTATGTAGTATTATTAAACGACTGTATATCAACATTATTTGAGAAAACATTCATTGAACGTGGAAGGCATCGCAATGTTAAAATAATAATACAAATAATAATAATATTATATCCAAAGTCCTACTACAATAAGTATAAAATAAACACTAAAATACCCTTTGGGAAAGCCCATGAAAATTAATTACAACGTACTTACTTGGTTATATTATTATTATTTCGACTTGTCGACGATTCATTACTAGATGAAACATTTTAGGATTTTGTACGGAATAAGCTCGAATTAAATAAAAGGTGAATTACGTATTCCTTTGCTTGAAACTCATTTATATAAGGTTTATTATGCGCAATCCACTTAAAAAAACTACGTTGGCAAAAAAGTTTACAATTTATTTCATAAAAATAAGTACATCGTAAAGAATAAAAGTTTAAAAATTACCTGTTAAAATGTGGGTGAATTCTATACAGATGGATTTTTCAGTTTAAAACGAGCATTGTTGAATCGCTTTTCAAAGTTTTTATTACAAAATTTGGCCTATTTGGTATTCAATATCCATATAAATTCATTCATCACTAATTCAGAACTATCATTGTCAGAATTTTTACGTACCATCTGAACGCTGGCATTATATAAAACTTTGATTAAGTGGAAAATATATTTAATACTAGATTCTCTCAATGCTGTTATAATAGAACACAAGATAAATGCAGTTTTGTTAGTAGAAAAAATCAAACTATTTCCATTCAATACGCCCAATTCGAGGATAATACAAAAAAAATCTAAATATTTATAAAATTGTAATTAAAAACCCAAATTCGTCACGATTTGAAAAAATAACTACAACTTGGGTTAGTTGAAAAATATTATTGCTTTGCGATAAACTCGCCTTCTCTATATTTATTTATTAAATATGAATCTTCTTCGAAAAATTGTTTGAAAAATAAACCAAAATATAAAATAAATCAAATGTTTTTGTGTTAACACTTTGGAAATTCATTATAATTAAAATGAATTTAAAAACACTGTATAATTTCCAAATTAAATTTATTCACCTCAAACGTTTTCGCCAAGGCTTCTACTTGGCATCATCAGGAGGACTAATAAATATTAAATAGTAAATAAACATGTAAATAAAAATATTAAATGTGCATATTATACCAATAATAACATAAGTAGATTACTTTTTAATCATAAGGATAGGGTAGATAATATAGATAATAGTGGGGTTTATTGTATTAGTTGTAAGGATTGTAATATGAAGTATATAGGCCAAACAAGTAGAGCAATTAAAACTCGCATTCAGGAACATAACAGGGCATTCAGGGGGTTATCCGGATACTCGGAGATTGCAGACCATGGTATACAACATGATCATTCTATTGACATGCAAGGTACTAAGGTCTTGCACTCCGAGTCTAAGATTAGCAAATTAAATGCCTTGGAGATTCTTGAAATCCATAAAAACAAGAACAATTTGGTGAATATCCAAATACCATATGCATCTCCTTTGTTGATATACCCATCTCCTTCCCTCTTATCAAACACCCTCAACTCCGCCCTTTCTCCCCCACCTTCAAACTCCCCCCCACCCTTAGTATAAGTTAGTAATAGAAAACATACTCACTAAATATGAACTTTAACTAATTAGTCCTCCTGATGATGCCAAGTAGAAGCCTTGGCGAAAACGTTTGAGGTGAATAAATTTAATTTGGAAATTATACAGTGTTTTTAAATTCATTTTAATCAAAATATAAAATGTCTTCGATGATGAAAATCAGTACATAAAGATTCAAGTTTAATTCATGGCAGGAACTTAAAAAATATTTAAAGGTATTTCAAAACGTAAAATATTCTGTACAAATTTTATTTTTTAGAAGGACATTCTATTCTATTTTTCTCAAGACCGTCCACTGGTTTGGAAGAAGGGCATTAGTTTGAAACAAGACTGTGCCGACGTTATGCTAAAAACATTTAAAGAATAGATTACTATACCACAAATTTAAATAATTTTGAAAATCTAGTATACAAAATCATACGTATTTCAAGTAAAAGTGTAAACATATAAGAAGTACTAGAATTTTATTTCACATTCACTCCTTTTAATTTTATTGAGCCAAATGCCAAATGTTGTAAAGGAGAAATTGTTTTTGTAGGTACTGCAATATACATAATAAAATCTTCGTATGAATGGAACAGCAATTCGCACTAAGTGTAAGGAGTAAAACATAAATGTTTAAGTATGTACTTAGTACACTTGGACTCGTAAGATGAAATAGACAAAAAAAGAAGCAAAGAAAATAGTAACATACAATATAATTTCCTTGAAAAAGTATTAAATTGGATACAAAAATGTACTCACTCGTACATGTGCTTTAAAAAAATAAACAAAAAACTATATTAATACCTACCCTCCCTATACACGAGATATCTCTAATAGGGAGGTAGTTGTAATATTATTGTGATTGTTTTTCATTGTTTATTGAAAATAATATTGTATTGTGTACCTACTTTTGATTATTATTATTATTATTATTATTTATTATTAGTGGCAAGATATGTTAATTTCAATTAAAATTATATTGTATTGTTTACCTAATTTTTATTATTATTATCTCATATCTCATTTATTTAACAAAACAATATTAGATTCTACATTTTAAATACAATATAAGATTAACAATAAAATTTAAATATAACATTAAATAACAAAAACCATAAAATATTAAAATAAATTTATATTCAAAATGTAGAACCCCAACATTATTCGAGTTGATTCTTCCATGATGTTCTATGAAATAGTACGATCATGGGAGATCACTTACAGAGCTACAGGGACAAAAACCTTCTTACTATCCTGGTGGACGATAGAAGTACGGCCTTCTGCATGCTGTATTTGAGCCTGTCATCTACTCCCAGTTTTCTGAGATTGCTTGACAGACTCTTAGGTATTAAACCATTCACAGACAACACTATAGGCACGATGATTGTGGTAGGTGTTCTCCACATATCTTTGATTTCGTGAGCAAGATCAAGATATTTTAATAATTTTATTATTATTATTATTATTATTTATTATTAGTGGCAAGATATGTTCATTTCAATTAAAATTCGCGCAGGGTAGTTTTGAAATTTAGACTAAGACTTAGCAGTTTTAAATTGCAAAATCATTAACTATTTTGATCATATAGCACACATTACTTCTGAGGTTATTGTCGAAGCTCACCAGAAAAGTAACAATACCATTTCAGAAAAACATGATTTGAACACGTCTTTTGAATTTCGGACAAGTGTTCTTTTCATCGAATACGCGGTGTGCTTCGGAGCTCTATTTATGGAGTTGTATGCCTACCCTTATTTGTAAAGAAAATTATTTTTCGTTATACAAAATAAAATGAGTGAGCTACATGGTATTTATCAGCGATTCAGTAAAGCAGCCATCCCTTGATATTCCCACATCACACATTTACAAAGATGGTAGTAGTTTGTAGAAGTACAATTGTTAGTATGCAATATCAAATTAAATTATTATTGTTATTACGGAGGTTAGTAAAATAAAACTGAAAACTTTGCCGTTACATATCACAAAATTATGTAAGTATTGATATGATGTTAGAAAGTATAATTAATACTAAAATCTCTAGGAAATAAGCAAACGAAATTGTCCACAAATTCTTACTTAAAATATTATCAGCATGTATGACATAATTTCAATATGAAAGAATAATATCCAGATTTCTTTAATGCTAAAATCTTAAAAGCCACTATTACATAAGTTGCAAGGATCTGAGATGGAAAAAATACATTTTATATTTCTAAACATATTGATCTCCATTTATCCATACCATCACGATATAAAAAGTAAATATTTACATTTATACAATGCTTATTTATATGGCAACATAAACTGTTACATTCAAAGGGGCTATATTTTATTCAAAGACGCCACGATTAGTTGTATTATATACACCATAAAACGTAATTTTCTTATATTTCATAAGTAGTTAATTATCCATCAAACATTTTTTAATACAGTCAGCAAACAAATAAAATAATCTAAAGTTTTCGTGACTTTATGAATGGAGTATTAAAAAAGTAAAGCCATTTGTAATTATAAAAATATTTAGCGTTTATATGTTCAGTCATTTGGATTCACGATATTTGAAAGTCTAAATAAAAAAGCAACCTTTATAAGCTAAATAATAATGTTTAAGTAATCCTAAAGCATGAATATGTCAGTAAATAAGTAATTAATCATAAAATACATGAAACCAGTGACCTTAATCAACTGAAATTATTCAGATTTATTCATGAGAAATAAAACAAAAAACCCATGAAAATTTTCTGTGTATTCGGCTGAATTTATTTTGAATGATTTAAGTTATTAGTTAATCGTACAAAATATAAAAATCATGACAAATTTAAAATATCTATTGGCAATCTTACTAAAGACATACACAAATTTTCATATTATTTGATAGGACATCTCTCTCTGGTTTCAACTCTGTTACTTATGGTTTGCAGTTAGGTCTTGGATCGTTTATCCCATTGCACTGCCATGTGCGACCCTCTTTAGCTCTTCGTACGATCCGCAGCTCAAATCCTCGCATAGATCATCGAAGTATTCTCGACGTGGGCGCCTCCTATGATTTGTCTTCCCAGCCGTATCTTCTATTGTTTCTTATGAAAGGTTTCCTTGAAGTATTATGTGGTCACTCTGCCTTTTTTCAATCAATCGGCGCATTTTTCTGAGATTGTCTTGCACAGATGTCTCCCTCTTATGATCTTATGATCTGTTCAAAACTTTGTTATTTAGATGATCACATTTGAAGTGATCACCCTCCAGGATATTCTCAGAATTCATTTATAAACGGTTCTATCTCTTTCAGATAGGAACCACGTCTCGCAGGCACTCTTCATAGATGTCTTTAAAAGAAGCTTTCTAAATTTCAAGTCCGAAAAAAAGAAATCGTTGTTAAATGGTAGGAGATACCCTCAACTTATTGCGAAAGGGAAAGTGTTGCTGAGTGTGTTTTAGGAATATCCAAGATTGTTAATCAAGAAGAGCGCTGCTTTTTATCCATGGGATTCAGAACGGTTGGATCTACTTGAATACGATACTCCATTTCTATGATAACGATATAAAAGCATGTGGATTGGCATGGGAAGGTGTATTTGGCGCAGAATCGCTTTGAAAGGAAGAAACTCGCTAATGTCTTGCACTGGGCAATGAATTTGACTGTATTTCAATAAATTGTATATATTACTTAAAGGCTTTATTAAATTTTATTCACTTCGTAGTATGTTATTTTACTGCCAAACACACAATTTCAAAAACATTAACTGTCTAAATTCCAAATTCATTCCTACTATAAAATACGAGGAAAACACGAGAACTATGGTTAAACATTTTTTACAATCTACGAGTTTCTGACATAAAACAAGTTCGAAAAAGTCACAAAACCAATATTGTCATACCTACTGAAAAAAACACCATGGCGATAATTCAATGACAAATTTCTTTTCATTCTATATTCGTGTTTATTAGAAGCTTTCACTGAATAAAAACTGTTCGTGATTGATGTGCTCGAGATAGGACATACCACCGCCGTTCTGAATGTTTACTTATTTATTTCTTTTCGACAATTTACAGCTAAGTGTCTAGCAGTAAAATTTGTTTTTTTTATATATAAACGTAAGGCTTTCTACTTTTTTCACCAATAACAGATTTTCTCGAATGTTCTCTGCGTAGAGTTTGATATATCACGTAATATGATTTGTTAGATTTTCTTGAATTCGAAAATACTTGACATCTGACGCAATTTAAAATATTATGAATTTATTTATTATATGTAGAGACATTCACAGAAAAATTACAATCATCAAGATCATCTCGCCGTTCAACGATCCTCTCGGGAACACAGGGAAGAAATGAGCTTTCTCTATTCAGAGCTTCTCTGTGCCAATTAAGTTACCTCTTCTTACGGCATTCCGAGAGCTCTGATGTTATCATAGGAACGATGAATTGTGAAAGAGGCACGTCTGGGCTATTATAAGCCTTATGGATGAAGGAATAGTTAATATAGAAAAAAATAAAGAATATGAAGAGAACACCACAAAAAGATCAAGGACGCAAATAAACTATAAATAAGAAAAATTTACATATAGAAAGATCGGAATATTTATGAAGACAGCTTATTATGGCCAATAAAACAATAAATGAAAATGCCATTTAAATTCCTATCGCAATAAAAAAGTAATTCCAAATTCAATAAAGTTTCATTCCACGCCAAAGTAAATAAATGTCCAAGAAAAGATTATGGATTATTCATCAATAAAAACCATAGAAATAATATAAAAAAATGGGATAACTTTGATAACTCGCAAAATGAGGTTGAAAGTTATTATTATTATTACTATCGACCCGTAGCAGCTTTAATAAAGTTCTCTTAAAGAATTAAAAGTTGGCAAGTTAAAAAGTCTTATTAATACAATTCAAACAATCGCCGGAATGAATGAAACTTTTAAGCACACTGATTTCTGCTACAGGAACGATAATCATAGAAGAGTTAAAAAATACAAAATATCCAAATAAAAAACTGCAGGTCTGGATTTAGGATTATGATAGTTGAATATTTGAAAGAAGCTTTTTCAGCCATCCGGATGACTCTCTTACACCATACACCGTTTCAATTACAATGTTACCAATACAATTGACAAGTTACGAGAAGAGGAGATTTGATTGGCAGAAAATCAATTTGAACGGTTGTTTCCACTCTTATTTTCGAAAAAGTTATTTAGGGGTATCAGTGACAAACATAATATAATTTAGAAGCAGACAACATATTGTTGTTTTAAACGAAAAATAATATTTCAAATAAAAATAATATATTTCTTGTATTTGAAAAAAAAATATAGGTAGGTATATGGAAAGGATCCTTCTTGTGTATAACAATATCCCAGCGGAGTAATTTTGTTACTCTTTTATAATAGAATCGTAAAAATTTTAATGGCTTTATGTCAAAATTTATTTTCCTTTTGTTTCAAAGGCGTGAAGAATAATATTATAATAATTAGAGTTGAAATGATTATCCGCTAAGTGTCCGAAATCCAGTATATCCGGGTCTCTTTAACTACCTCTAATTGTGATTATATTTCTTATAGCTTTGAACTTGGCATAAAAAAGCTTAAAATTTATATATTTAAAAAGGTTAGACTAGTATCTAAAGTACATATAAACTTTTTTATAACTTATAAAAAATAGAACGCTTATTTTATTTCAATCCAATTAGGTACCACCAATTATATGCACCAATACAGTACTACTAATTCTTATAATTACACTCCGAAAATATGTAATCAACACTTATTATTCAAATAGTCAATAGACTAATGCAAATATTGGAGAGAGACCCATCTCACACCAGGATATTTCAGGAGTCATAGACTCCTATTTATCCGCACATTCAAACCCAAATTGTCCTCATGGGCGGGCCATTGGGCAGGTCTGAAGGACATGCCGTCTAAAACCGCCATCGTGGGAATCTTTTAAACTACACTCTATGCCCCTTTTGAAAGTATGTTTATTTACTGATGCAGACTAATAGAAACATATTTTTTGGATATAACAACATCGAGATTTACAAACATATGTAAATAACTGTGTTAACCGCGCACAAAATAATGTCTTGCCCTCAAATAAATAAGTCACAAAAGTGGTCTAATATTCGTCAAGGAGAATTTCTCCGAATATCCGTTATTGTTATCCGGTATCCGACCAGTCCTCTATCCGTTTCATTTCTAGTATGTAGATAAGGGTACTTGGTATAATAATAATATGTCGAGAAAGGTGGAGTAATGTCACATGTAAATGAAAAATATTATAATCATACGCTTGGATGAAGACATAAAAATTCCTGAAACACCTTCTCAAAAATGATGATGTTCTCTGTATTTGTATCATCGTAGAATATATATTGTAAAATCGGCCTTTTAATGAAAAGTCATCTTATTTGTGACACATTTTTAAGTGCAAACATCTTCTTCTTTTTCTATTGAAAATTAATCTAGGTTTGTTGTTAATAACCACATACGCCATTTAATATCAAACTACTACTATAACATCATGGCACATCCACAAGTGGGGCAGCTAGCGAAGTTAACTTAATATTGTATACTGGGTCAAGTATAACAATATTAGGTTCTTTTTGAATAACGACACGTATTTTTATATTTACACAATATATTCAATAAATAATTCCTATTATAATTTGTCGAACACAATTTGTCAAAACACGCAGCCTAACAGTGCAAGTCAAGGTTCTATCAATTAATGAGCGTCGTTCTCAATAGGTGGCTAACCTATATAGGCAGTAGCGTATTGCTACTCAGTCATTATCACTGTTTACCTTGTAAACAAGGTCCAAGGTTCAACTCACCGGTGCAGTGTACAAAGTCCGTACACTACACTCTCCCCTCACAATCTTGAAAACCTTATTATTCTACTTATTCCAATCTTTATACAATTCCAATGCGAGTGACTGTGTTCTCTACGTATTTCAAGACTCTATACATATAAAACAAAACATTACAAATACACGCAGACATGTTCTTCCTTCCGTCCAGGGCCACCAGATGAAGTCTTCCACCAGCCTAAGTCCTGGGTCTCAGCTGTCCCCGCCAATGGCCTCCAATCTGACCTGAAAAATTCAGAACCGGTGAGAGCTTTGCCTTCAAACAGGGGGAGGGGACCTAAACTCCTACTATTAATCAGAGGGACTGTCATCCCAATGCACAGATCCCACAACTATCCGATCCATATGTCTTTTCCAGAGCTGATCAGTACCTTTGATTCTAATAAGAAAAGTTCTATTTCCTAATACCTTTTCAATTTTACCTAAAACCATCCTTTCACTCTTGAGATCTTTGACAAGTACCGATGTACCCAAATTAAATTCCTTTTTCCTCCCCGAGACAAACTTCGAACCCCTGGAACTATCTTTATAAGTTTCCTTATTTACATACCTTTCCTCATATCTACACATATGCAAACATTTACATCTATTGTTATTCCGCTTTTTCACTAAATTCTTAACTATATTCTCAATGTCTATATTAAAATTAACCCAATAAAAATAACTTCTAACAAATGATTTCATTTTCCCAATAACTGAATAATTTTTACACAAATAATTTATCACAATACCTTTAACTGATTCCGGAATAACAATTCTATCTCTGTAGAATAAATAATCCTTGTACACAGTCAAATGTTCCTTCACATTAAACAACTTCGCAATAGATTCATTTAACTGTCTTTTGCACGGCCAATTATTTTTTTCCACATATTTAATAACTTTTTCCAATGTATAATCACTTTTACTTCTCTCCAAAATTAATTTCGAATTAAAAACACTATTATTATTTACAAAATCTAATTTTTGTTGTTTCACATTACACGCAAGCGATGCGTTCGCACTGAAATTCGAAATATTTTCAATGGGCTTACATGCAACAATATTGTTCAATTCACTGCCTTCCGTGCTATGTACTTTGTACCCTATATTATACCTACGCATAAAATCTGTACCCAATATTATTTTATTCCCGCTCTCTGTTACAACAAATTTAATATTTTTTTCCATTCCATTATGATTCATTTTACAATGTTTAATACCTAACACATTCAAACTGTGCCCGCTATACGTAGATAAATTAATTTCATCACACTTCTCTATTATATTATTTTCGTTGAATATTTCTTGCAATTTTTGAATAGATATACAGCTAATATTCGCTCCCGAATCTAAAATACATTCAACATTTTTATTCTCAATTCTTACATTTAATTTTATAAAATCGTTTTCGGTGTCTTGCGAATTATAAATACCTTGTATCTTATAACAATTTTCACTCAAATGCCCTTTAGATCTACATTTTCTACAAAAAAATTCTCTATTAAATTTACATTCACTTTTATAGTGATTTCCCTTACAAATAAAACATGAAACATTTTTATTATGCTTATACCTACTCGTATTTACATTTGAATTTAACCTTGAAAATTTTGACGGTCGATTATTTTTCTTATAATCTGTATCTGTACTACTTGAACTACTGAAACTATTATTGTTTCGCCTGGAAATCTGGCTAATTTCTTCAAAATTTTCTTCCTCTTTTTCTATTTTTCTCTCTAGTATGTGCTCATAACTAGAAGCCAAAGCAACTGCTTCGTTCAAAGATACCCTATCTTTATCACATTTCAAGAATAACTGCTGTTTAATCTCTTTATTTCTAATTCCGATTATAAACAAATCTTTTATATTACTTTCTAATCTAGTACCAAACTCACAATTTATACTTAATTCTCTTAATCTTAAGGCAAAATCTTTAACATTTTCCGAATGACCTTGAGTAGCCTTGAAAAAAATTTCACGCGACTCAAATACACTTTTTTCCTCTTTAAAATAACCATTAAATAACTGAATCAACTCTTTATAAGACTGTTTTTCCACAGAAGCTGGAAAACACAGATCAGACAGTAGCTTGAAACTGCCTTGGGACAACGATGTTATGAAGAAAGCACGCTTCCTCACATCAGTCCAACTTTCATCATTTAATAATAAGGCGTTCTCCCACCTTGTCCTGTAAGAAGGCCAACTCATTGTCTTGTGACAAAACGGCTCTAAACTTCTCGAAGTCATTTCGGAAAATCACAGGCAAAAACAACTAAGAATAAAAAAGACTCAACTTATGAGAGACTCCTCCAATCGCCCCGGTCTTCTGGATTTCCTTGCAACTGCAATGGACTCCGCCTGGCTGACTTGCAAGAACTCTCCTCTCCTGGCTTCCTGGATCCACCAACTGGCTCCGCCTGGATGCTGGGTGACTCCTGTTACCCACTGCTGCCTGCACCTTGCCTCAAACTGGCTCCTGAGACTTCCTGTCTCCCTGCTGCTACCTGCAACTTGTCCAACTGGCTCTTGAGACTCCTGTCTCCCTGCTGCTACCTGCAACCTTGCCCAACTGGCTTCTGAGACTCCCGCCTCTTTGCTGCTACCTGCACTGCTGGCTAATCTGGCTTTGGAGACTCCTGCCTCCTTTCTACTCCTGTAGACTGCCTTTCACTCGTTATTTCCGCGTACCGCCGACAAAACTTTCGGCGCGCAAAAAAAAAGACTATTGTTGTATGTTTACGACAATTTTGAACTACCGAACTGCGCCACGTATTGTATACTGGGTCAAGTATAACAATATTAGGTTCTTTTTGAATAACGACACGTATTTTTATATTTACACAATATATTCAATAAATAATTCCTATTATAATTTGTCGAACACAATTTGTCAAAACACGCAGCCTAACAGTGCAAGTCAAGGTTCTATCAATTAATGAGCGTCGTTCTCAATAGGTGGCTAACCTATATAGGCAGTAGCGTATTGCTACTCAGTCATTATCACTGTTTACCTTGTAAACAAGGTCCAAGGTTCAACTCACCGGTGCAGTGTACAAAGTCCGTACACTACACTTAATGTAATAAGCAAGCATATTGTCCTCTCCGTGATAAAATAAAAGTAAGACATTCAGGATGGGTGACACGCCTCATTATTGAATTGTAAATGCTGATATTGTCTTATACGAGAGGTTTTACGAATTTCTAGCTTATGCCTTTAACAGTTAGAGCCGGCTCATTCTTCACCGGAGATTCTACTCAAACTACCACATTATATAATTTATATCATGAAGCAGAAAAAGGGGATTTAAACCTGAGAATTGCCGAATGAAAACCCGAGTTCTTGCCATCAGATTACCAACCATTACTTTTTTTATTCTTATTGTATCTACAATTTTTAAGTTAGGTACTGCAGAGACGATGGTCCTGGCTGAATCATAATTTGAGAATAATTCAAAATATGCATCAAGATTTGTGAAAAGAAAGCAGTCTTTTTTACCCCCCCCCCCCCCAGGCGCCCGATCGATCTTTTATATATTTTACCATTCCAATTACAATGATATCAAAACATGTGTCTGTATTTCTAGACTGCGTTTCGGCAACATGCGCCTGGATTCACACTTGTTCCGATAGAATCTCCCGATTGCGAGTGTGGTTGGGACGAGGAAACGACGGATCATAGCATCCTAGGATGTCCAGTTAGGGACGCCATTAACATATATTTTAAATTCGTGAACGTTGAGTACCTTATTAATATTGTCTAACTTCTTGGACTGAACTCTCAACAAGTTAATGAGCTTATTTTTGAATGTGTCCAAAAGAATATGATCCTCATATGAATATTTTTCGTTTTTTCTTTCTCGCTTAAAATACATATGATGATTTGTATTAAAGATGATACCATGGCCATAGCATCCAACGGGATGAGCCGCCACATAAAATAAAAAAAATATCAAAACATGTTTGCCAAATTAGTCACTTTAAGAAAAGATCTTTATTCTAAATTACTCTACGACACAATATGAACGTTATGTAAAAAAACACAAGGTAGAATAATAATAATATTTCCTAATAAGAATGTAAAGAAAAAAACTTTATAATGTTTTGTTTCTTTGTCGTGAAACCTTTCATACAAATTTTATAACGAACGTTCATTTTCTTTATAATGAACAAGTTTCTTGACTTCATATTTTAAAAAATATTCTCTACATTTCACGTTTTATGTGTACAATAATACAACCCAACATTCTTTATTAGGTACCTACTTGTTATAGGTCTACACGGGTTATTACAGATAATTCAGTGTTCATATTTAACACAAATGCAATCCCCCAAACTAAACAATACGTAACATAACATGCATAGATAATTCACAAGTCCAAAACTAAGATAATGAATCTTGTATTATGGGTACTAACACGAAGATACACATAATATATACAATGCACTAAACACATATACCTACATACATGTTACAATCAGACCCAGGACAATTTAAAAAAAGGTCATTCTTCGTTTTGCCCTGACCGGGAATTGAACCCGGGACCTCGTGACTCAACGACAAAAGTATTACGTGTCATAGATTTGGATAGTAAAATGTACGTCCCCTAACGCTGCGCCCCATGCAATAGTTTGATAGTTACAATTTCATACAATTTTGTATAGAAAGGTTTTGGTCATCTAGAAAATTGTATAATTTCATTACAAAAAAAAATATGAAATTAAATGCTTTTCACATCATTGTAATCATCTTAATACTAAACACGATTCTGTATATTTAACTATCCCTAAATAAGATGTATTAAAGAAAAAATGGTTTAAAAACATTAGTTATGTACGAACGCCATACATTTGAGATAGTTACTGTTTTTTAATGAACCTAGTATTTTTTGGTTCCTGTAAATATATTGTGATATCTTTTTATCTATACCATCATGGCACCTCCCACAAAGGGGGTTAGCTGTGAACTAACTGCGTTTAATGAATAACGATTAAAATATTTTGCGCATGACAGCTTATATTGGCCTCTCACCTTTTTTATTTATTTTTATCCTCTTTCAATAGAAGAAAGTTAAGTTTGAAATTTCTCAACATTTTTACGAGCCATATTGATCAAATACTTAAACAAAATTCTCCCTGTTAAACAGCTCGTACATTGTAACGATTATTCGTCACAGATTACACTCGTATTTTGGGGTATTCTGTTCTACCAAGCAAAACTCAACTTTAGATACACTTAGTAACTTTTTTACACAGAGAAATGAGGCGCAACGCCTATTAAAATTCTCTTTATGATGGCACATAGAGGTTGTTTTGAATGTTCGAAAATTCAATTACAACAACCAACTTATATACATTATTTAACATTTTAGTTCAAATCACCAAACAAACTAAAATTCACAAGATATTATGTTTAGTTTTCCATAACTATATATAACGTGAATTTTAAGTGAAACATTATTTGTTCGTTAAATAATACTTAATAATTATCACTTACTGCTACAAAAATATACTTTTTATCAGATATTTAATTATTCACACTAACCGCTTGTATAAAATCATTCAAATCATAATAAAAAATAATTGGTACTTTAAAACTTAAATAAAGTTATATTATTAAGATTCGTTAAAATTAAAGTCGTTTTGGTTATTAAAAGTTTGTCAAAGTTCTTTTATTTTGATAATATCTACTACTAGTACTTCTACTACTACACTATTATTATTTTCCGCGCGATAAAAATCTTAATATTACGACTATTAATAATTATAACGGTAATCCTCTTTGGTTCATACTATTACCACGGTGCAAACTTTGACCGTGATGAAAATAATAGTAATTATTACGAAAGATGGCGCTAATATTACTTTTACACACTTTAAACGTCATTTCACACTGTTTATGACTACATCTTATAGCTTTGTTGATATTACGCAAACATAAAAACAGCTCTAGTATAATGGAAATAGGGTAACAAGTTACAACAATTGACAATTAAAAATATAAATAAGATGTTTGCATACATAATTATTTTAGTATGATAATTATTCACATTCTTTTTATTTATTAACATTACATAATACCTATGCAAATTGGATATAGTTTTATAAACATGAATTCATACCATATTTATTTACACAATTTATTTCATATTTATAACCACTTTTATCGACCATATTTATTTGACCACTTTTACTTTTACAAATTTCACATTAAGGTATTTTATTGAATCAAATCCTACAGGACGGTGACGTGTTGAGCACATTGAACAGGAGAGCATGCATGAGGAATTGTATGACAGTGACAGAGACATTTATACTTGTTTACTAAGAGTGGGACACCTTTTCTTCGCCGAGGATTTGGCGGATAAACTACAGTTTATAAATCCTATAAAATTTAAAAAAAAGCGTAGTAATGGCTATGTTTCAAAAACTATACGATTATTCTTTATAGCTTTCTGTTTTCTTTGTCTACCATACTTTGGATACGGCATGAGAGTATGGATAAACACGATTATGAATTTCCTTTTACATGACGCGCGATACTTCTATGAGATATTGGCTAACACGTGTATAAATTTTGTATATCGTGTATAATGATATTTTTGCTGACAGTTTCCAGAAATTTAAAACTGACATTATTAAATACTTGAAATTACATAACTGACATAGGGCAATCGAAGTTTGCGACCTAATTTTCAAATTAAACTATTGTAATGAATTTTTATCAATTGGACCCATATTATAGTTGTTTCTTTGACTTTATTTGATCAATACATTTTTTGACTGTTGAATTTACTTTCTTAACGCTGCCGCTGTTTAAATATTTAATTTTGTTTTTATATATATAATCAGTTAAATTAGCCTAACTTTTTAGTAATTTACATTTATAATCCTTTTAAAATTATCTTGATGATTTCTTTTATGTCATAATATTTTATTGCTAGTGCCGAATTAATGATTATTTTATTTAGACCTATCACTCAGATTTATAATTTAATAATTAAACAATTAAACAATTTAATAATTTAATAATCTGATAATTTAATAATTTAATAATTTGATAATTTGATAATTTAATAATTTGATGGTTTAATGATTTAACAATTTAATAATTCGATAATTTGATAATTTGATAATTTAATAATTTAATAATTTAATAATTTAATAATTTAATAATTTAATAACTTAATAATTTAATAATTTAATAATTTAATAATTTAATAATTTAATAATTTAATAATTTAATAATTTAATAATTTAATAATTTAATAATTTAATAATTTAATAATTTAATAATTTAATAATTTAATAATTTAATAATTTAATAATTTAATAATTTAATAATTTAATAATTTAATAATTTAATAATTTAATAATTTAATAATTTAATAATTTAATAATTTAATAATTTAATAATTTAATAATTTAATAATTTAATAATTTAATAATTTAATAATTTAATAATTTAATAATTTAATAATTTAATAATTTAATAATTTAATAATTTAATAATTTAATAATTTAATAATTTAATAATTTAATAATTTAATAATTTAATAATTTAATAATTTAATAATTTAATAATTTAATAATTTAATAATTTAATAATTTAATAATTTAATAATTTAATAATTTAATAATTTAATAATTTAATAATTTAATAATTTAATAATTTAATAATTTAATAATTTAATAATTTAATAATTTAATAATTTAATAATTTAATAATTTAATAATTTAATAATTTAATAATTTAATAATTTAATAATTTAATAATTTAATAATTTAATAATTTAATAATTTAATAATTTAATAATTTAATAATTTGATAATTTAATAATTTAATAACTTAATAACTTAATAATTTAATAATTCTATAATTCAACAATTTAATAATTTGATAATTTGATAGTTTAATAATTTAATAGTTTAATAATTAAATGGTTAATGTTAAATGATTTATAATTTATTGATAATTTATTATTTAGAGAACATTATCGATTATGTTGCCTTAAATATTTTTTTTTCTGTTGTACTTGTTTTGTTAATGTAAATTCTTTTTAACTCTGACCTTGATGTGTGATTTTATAAACTTTGACTTGTGTATATGTGAATTGGTATTGTGTAATAGTATGCTTTTGTACTGTCTCATAATTTCAACATGTAAAAGGCTCACGCCGTATATAATTGTAAATAAAAATAAATAAATAAAAAAAAATGCGAAAAATTGTAGTACCTACTTTCGAAAAGTTTCGATTGATTTATAATACGAGTCGATAATAAAACGGATCAAAAGTTCATGACGAAGTAAATTTGTTCTTCAATGTTTAAATTAGTTTATGATCTTCACTTAATAGTGTACCGTGACTATGAGATAATTACACACCTGATATTATTTACTAGTATATTAATGAATACTTATAGGTATACTAACAGTCAGGTATAAGAGAAATAATTAACTATTTAGTACTAAGATATCAATAATTCACATTCCACGATGTACATATATTTTATTACAACGAGTTCACACTCGTAAAACTTGATGAAACAGAACATCTTATACTTGAAACGATTTATGTTATTATTGCAGTTATGCAAAAACCAGACAATTATAATTATACAAACTCTTCACAGAAATATATGTGGTATTTTAACTTTTTATAGAAGAGGTTATATTTTATTTATATTAATATATAAGTTATGAGTTATTAAAGAGCTAGTAAGTACTAAATTTTATGTTGTTTTGATAGTATTTCATTTATCTTAATTAACCCTTGAGACGTTTATGGTGAATTTGGAACCTTCGCTGATCCTCATATTGTAGTTAACATTTTTTGTAATCGACTGTTTGATTCTATGAAAAATTGAAAAATCAAATAAAATGAAATAAATAAAAAAATATATATTGTGTGATGTGATGACTGTATTCTGCATGTCAATCATTGTACCCGTATGATGCTTATTTTCTTGCTCGATAGGTGAAGCCTTATATATATGTAAAAAAAAACCTTTTTTAAATTTAGGATGTTACGAACTCATTTACGTCACACTACGTTAGAAAATAAGTAGGTACACTGCTGGCTGGGCCATTACCAACTTGAGGGAGGCAAAGCGTTACAGTTTAAAGAATATCCATTTTTCAAAACATTTGCCATTCTGACACTATAGATTCAACGGTTTACTTCACAGCCAGTTAGCTGCATCGGTGGTCACCTTGTGTAAATCCTCTAACCAAACTTGAAGAGTCATACAGTGGATACGCCACAATATAGTTCATATAAAGGATATCCATTAAAATTATCCGTTGTATGTAAATTAACGTAAAAAGCAATGCCATCCATTTTAATTGTCTACTAAATTTTAATAAATACATAATTAAATGAACAAACATGTAAACGGACTTAAATATTTATGCAAGAATTTGAATATGCTTGTATCTTTTGGTTGCAGTAGTTATTATAATGAATAAGACAAAAAGATTAATAGTCCAGCTGCGATGTAAAATGAAGTGAAGGAGCGTTGTAATATATTGCTCCTACTGTGTGATGGAATACTTCGAGTTCTTGTATATACTCAATGAAGTTACTATATTACTAGTACTTGAATCTTAGGTAGGTACGTATTCAAATGAGTATGTTGTGCTTCTTTTTTATCCACAAGAAGGTGGAAAGAAACATTTTATTTTCATTTTTGATAAGACGATTGGCAAAATATCATGCGGATATGAAAACATTACTCAAAAATTAAAGATCAACTAGTTCTGATAACACTAATTATAAAGCAATTGAGTTAAGTAAATTTATTTATTTATTTATTAAGCATCCCTCTGTCCCTCTTCAGTTGGTCCATATAGGCGTCTCTCGGTCGACCTCTGCCATTTGTGCCTTCGGTCCTGCCCTCTGCGATTGCGATGAGCAGTCCTGGGTGCCTGATATTGTGGCCAATCCAATTAGCTCGTTGTTGGCAGATTCTTTTGAGGAGTTGCCTTTTTTCGACAACCGTGGTTAACACTTCTTCGTTTTCGACGTGTTCCGACCAATGAATCCTCAGCATGCGTCTATAGCACCACATTTCAAATGCCGCTAACCGTCCGCTTTCCCTCTTGCTGATGGTCCACGTCTCGAACCCATATAACAAAATGCTCCACACAAAGGCTTTAGTGAGATTCTTCCTCACGCTTAGATCAATATTAGGGGATTGTAATATTTTGGATTTTTTGTTAAAGGCAATTCGTGCCTGGTTTATTCTGCTCACAATTTCTGATTTGGAGCGTAAATGAGTAGGTACATATTCTGTGTTCCACGATATATTTATCGCTTGTTTTAATTAAAAAAAAAACAAAGCATATATCTGCGAGGCATATATATATGTAACTATTTATCAAAAAAATGCACGTATTCAAAATTAGAAACATGGTATGTATTTAAAAATATTTTCAAAATACCTTATTAATCAGGTATGAAAAATCAAAATAATTGTCTATATGTAATTAAAAATAGTTTCAAAATACCTTGTTATTTGTTGGTGAAATAAATTTTCCAACTATTTTATTTTTAATTCATTCATAATCTCATAAAATGTTCTTTTTTCATACAATTCATTAGCTTAATAGTTATTTTGTGAAAATTTTATAATACCATACTCAACGCTGAAATAAAACAAATCATAATAATTTGATAATCATCGACCTAGGCATAAAATTAGGATGAAAATTTGGGATAATAATTTAAAATGGAATAATTAGATACGCTGGCTATAAAAACTAATTTTATCATACTAATGGGGGGTAATTTACGTTGGTAGTTGTGCAAATTAGAAACGTAATAAAGGCACGTAAAGAAGATAAATAACTTAGAACGAATAAAGTTTGGAAACGAAGAAAAGGAAGATAAGTAGAAAGAAGTAATAATGTTTGACACCGTAGGCTATGAAAATGAAATGATTAATAGAGATAGGTATGACGATTATCCTGTAACTATTCGGTAATCTTTTAGTACAAGTTTTTCATAAAATTTTCAAAATTAACCTCCACAAAATAGACATAACTTACCAATACAAATAGATAACAATCGAAAAACATTACGTGTAAAACATTTGAAATCTCCAATTTAGCATTCATGAGGTATGCCACCCATCCTGAAAGTTTTTTTAAGTTTTAAGATAGTCTTTTTAGGCAAAATTTACTAAAAAGTTTGGTATTTCCAATCTTATCAAATTCCTGTACAAATTTAAAATAGTTAAGAGCAATAAAAGAGTTGAGAAAAAAATCGTGGTGGGATCGACCAATAGGGACCGTGGTCGAATAATTCGTTTTAAAATCTTGACGGATCCGTCATCCGGCAAAGTCGATATCCGATACATCACTAATGATTAACAATAATAATAATAAATTATAGATGATTATGATGATATTGGGTACGGCATTAAATACAAGGAATTCAAAAATATTACAAAAAAAATCTCCCAATGTTTTTAGGAATGCGTTTAATTATTATTCGTAGTAGGTTTTACATAATGAAAAATAATAAAAAAAAATGATTAGAAAACGACATTAGAAATTGATAAACAAAAATATTTTAATAACTCTATTATATTAATATATTAATTCAAGTACCTACCTAGTTTATTAATTACGTCGTTTTTTTTAATAAAGATAATAATAATATATTCCGTGTGACTTTATTTTTTATTATAATCTATTTACTTTAAGAACCCAAACGAATGGATTCTTAATGACTAGGGATGGATGAGAAAGAAAAGACGAGCAGGTAGGTTAAGTAGTGCTAATAAAAAAGATACAATGAATAAACGGCGCATAAAAGGGTTTATACTCATGAAAGACGTAAATCCTTCAAAATAAGACATCTTTAGCCCTCTTTGGATTAGTTTACTGAATTTATATGATAAATAGAGAGAATAAAAAGACACGTTATAGGTACTTAAAAATATATTACAAATAAGATAAAATGTCTTTAAAATTACGTAGATAAATAATAACATTATTTTTCTGTATTCAGACACAATATAGAAGGAAGCACTCTTCCGTAAATGCTTTTTATTGTTAAGTAACAAAATTTCTAAAATCTAAAATAGTTTTTGGTAAGTATTTGATAAAGCATTTCTTTTTACATTACGAGTGTACAATAAGGCCAACAAATTTTGAATAAATGTAATTACAAAAAATATAAGTATGTAAATGACGGCTGGCGTGGGGTGGAGGCAACGCTCTTTCCTTTGAATCATTAGGTTCCGTGTTAGATTCCCAGCTTGGGCAAAATAAGTTTTACAAATCATTCTGGGTCTGGGTGTTACATGTTCATGTGTATCGTATATCTATATCTCAGCTTGGGACTAGCTCGATATGTGTGAATAGTCTGTTAGAATTTAATGAAGTAAATTATTGGGCATAAACTAAAATGGTGATTTAGGCTAAGTAGTCCCGCACATCTTTGTTGAGAAATGTGAGGTGATATTTTTTCACTCGGCAACTCACTGATATGATTAATAAACCTACTCATAAATGAAAAAAATATGAAATAACAAATACTTAATTAGTCCAAAAAAAGAAATTTATCAGATTACATAATTATTCATTTAAAAACATATTTTGTCAAAAAAGACTAATAGTGTAATACAAATGGGTACATAAAAGGCTAGGTACATAAAAGATGAAATTTTACTCTGAAACTTAACATGTAAAACAAAAATAAATTAAGAGTTGTCAATGTGTATGTTTTAATAAAAGCTAAAAATCCGCTGGCTATATCTTGTAAAGGTGCCGAGATACAAAAACAACATCAGGAAATTTAGCTACAACAATTTATAAAGATAAAATTTTGCCAAATATTTTATTTGAACGACGATAAAGTCGGGAATCGAAACGATTTTATAATAATAATAATATTAAAGGTTTTCATTTTATTTATGGAGGGATTTGTTTATTTACAAAAAGGCCTCAACTAACTTAAAAGTAATAAATCAACTACAAGGCGATGACAAACAACCTTGTTGTTCCCTCCCTCTTTCTTGCACGGCGCCCTTTAAATTGAAATGATTTATTTTTTGCAGTGACGACAAAGTTTTATCTACGTGGGATACTCCACTTTGGAGAAGTAAAAAAGTTGTCACTTGCCTTTACGTTCTAACTCCCGTGACAATTTTCAAAATTAACACAAAAAGTTTAAACAAACGTGAGATACCTATTTATTTTTAGATTTTTTTTTTGTTTATTCCCTATATCGCATACATATTTTGACATCCACACGAAGATATTCTTCTAAATTTTTTTTAACCTTATTCCCATCCACTTCTGGATGAAGGTCTCCTCCATTTCTATCCCATATTCTCTAATCTTGAGCCCTACACATTCAGTCATCCACCAACATATTCATCTAGATCTATCTCCTCTCCATGTAGGAATATAATACATATGTAAGTGTAATTATTTGTTCGGTAAAAATACATTTACTAATCAAGTGACAGGAATACTAATGCTTTCCCCGCAAACTATGTAGATATTTAAATAAATTGTAAGCATTTAATTTACAAGAAAAATCGCCATGCATGTATGAGAAAAGACATTTTGCATCTTAAATTCAGCGAAGAGGTTTGCCACCCATCCTATATGTTTTTTTGGCACGTAGAGGACAGCTAGAATCTTTATTGCATGTGGCTGGTCTGCTGGCTACCTCTCTTGTGGGATATGTCGTGATGGGATAATAATAGTAGTAGTAGATGTATGAGAAATTTCATGGATTGTGAGGAAGTGAAAGAATTAAGGATAAATCAAATTGGCCTTCAAATTTACAAAAACATTACCTACTGATAATATGAATGCGTTATTCATAAATTATGATATACTTTTCTCAAACTTTTTTTTTTTTTTTTTTTTTTAAAAGATATATCTTCTTCAAATACAACCTTATACACCTTTCACAGTAAGCTAAAAGCTTGTGTCGTGAAAGGGGAGTTTGCCGGCACCTGGGATCGAACCACGGACCCCCTGTTCACGAGGCCGAGACTCTACCTCCAGACTACCGACGCTTGTGCTTATATAGATTTTACGGAAAGGATTAAATGTATATATAATATCAATGTAATGTAATCAAATTAATAATGCAAGTCATAATAACAAATTAAAACATTTCCAATCATTACAATTTATAGTTCTTAAATAAATCAACTTCTTTTAAGTATGGAAGTAAATAATATTAAAATGTTATTAAATCATTAAATAAATATATCTATTAATAATCATAGTTATAATAAAAGTTGCACTATAAATTATCAAAGCTAAATAAATAATAAAATAACGATAAAACATTTATATATGAAAAAATGTTATTAATCACTGTTAAGACGCCTTCACACGAAGTGGTTTACAAGAATATTACAATAAAACGGTTTACAAAACCATATGATAGTAAATCAATCAAATCAATATGCAAATCGGTAAAAATACAAGTTTTTAAATCAACATTCCAGTAAAATAGAAAAAATCCAATATCATATGAACGGATAAAGGATAATTTTGTGTACTTTTACCGTTGTCTATTATACCATTATTTTTACTTGTTTTACATGAAGTCATCATGTATCTGTAGTAACTAATTAATCAATGTTTGTTATTCAGATGGTGGTCTTTATGTTGTATATATATAATGAGTTACAATCCATTGGATTGGTCTGCAACGAGTTTGGACTTTCTTCTCCACTCCTCCCTATTCTCAGCCAGTCTCTTCAACTCCACGTATGAGCCACAACTCATGTCCCTCTTCAGTTGGTCCATATAAGCGTCTCTTGGTCGACCTCTGCCATTTGTGCCTTCGGTCCTACCCTCTGCGAGCAGTCCTGGGTGCCTGATGTCGTGGCTAATCCAGTTAGCTCGTTGTTGGCTGATTCTTTTGAGGAGAAATGTTGTATTATAGGTATTTAAAAACATTTCGGTAAATCTTACATTTTACAATAATACGGTTACAACTTATAGGCGATAAATATTTACGCTAAGTGTAATCTAACTCTAAGCTTATCCGCTTTTGTAAATACCAATTTTATTATTTATTGAAACATAAAAATAATCGCGCAATGACTAAGATTCCAAAGAATCTTGCTGGAATCGTAAATTACCGTATACAAATATTTATTTTTTCCTTTCTAAACTGTATTTACTAATTTACATTAAAATGTTGAATAATATGAATTCAAATCGTAAATTTATACTTATCTACAAATTACACTTGTCTGCATCTTTTGTAAAATAAAATAAAATCAAAGCAAAAAATGTGCTATGAGGATATGTGCTGAAAATACACTGCTGAGAATCCTCTATAGCTTTTGCTTTCATATTTTTGTTGATTTGTTGTTAAAATTATGTTAATTGTTTATGTTTCAAGTACGTGTTGTACTGTAATATAGTATTATAAAAACTTTTTTGGTCATCTATTATGTTGATAAATAAATAAATACATACCTACATTAGTATTTCTTGTGCAGTAGGTATGCTCCGTGGAATCACCAGTAAAGAATAAGACTCTCAATCTTTTCTGTAAGTTTTCAAGTGTCCTGAGGCCTGAGTCAACAACACACTATCGCGTCACGTTCCCGCTCCGCTAGCGTTCGGGTGTAGACGATGGTGCGCCAAAGTGTTAATTTTCGTAACTATTGTGTATCTTAGTAACGAAATTGACACTTGCTTGCAACATCGTCTGCACCCGAACGCTAACGGAGCCGGAACGTGAGACGAAAGTGTGTTGTTCACTCAGGCCTCAGTAGTGTCAAGGTATTCGTAAAGTTCCACGTATTAGACAATTAACATCTACAATTCGACGATGAGACATGTGACCCTTCCTGAATGTTAAATTTTTTTATTGACATGGAAAGGACAATCTGCATATTATGGTAGGTGTGACATGCATGTAAGTATGCATAATAGGGTAGATATGACAAAACAAATTTGTGGACATTGCCTACGGCATAGCAGAAGTAGTATTAAAGTTGATGAATTGAATTATGGTATCGGTAAATACAATTTATTATTTATTGAATTACACATTTACGACCTACCAAAGTGGGTTCATGTAGAAAATTCTATTCTAAGTTCATTTAATTTGTCGTAATTTCAATACACGTTAGTTCTCTTATTTGATAGGAAATTTGGCGATGTGTTTATGGCGTTTGTGGCTGGCATAAATTATTATGAACAACAAAACGACAACGCATACATTATTATTAATTAATAGCGACAATGGCCGCAACTATAGAGAATTGAATAATTGATATTAATCAACATTTCCAACAGAAATACAAGTTATTGGCAATGGTCGGACGTGGGAATTGTAAAATATGACACATATTAATTATATTACACGAATGTAGAGTTAAAATATGTATAAAATATACGAGTACAAAACACATGATATCGCTTAACATTTAGGAACATTATTGTATTTTGCACATAATTTGTTTTCATTCATTTTATCAATCGCCTTTATTTTTTATATCTGCAGCACAGAAATGATACAAACTTTTTTATTTGAAACAATTATGCAGCTTTTTTCATAATATTCCTAATAGGTACTTTAAAATCGTTGTCATAGAAAGTCTGTGTTGTGAAGGAAGGTCGTCCAAACCTATGAATAAAGCCAAGATCATCGCTTTCCCCTTAACAAACAAACCTTCTTCATTTAAAACAATTACGCAGCTATTTTAAAACAATTATGAAGGAAGGTCGTCTAAACCTTTGAATAAAGCTAAGATTATTGCTTTCCCCATATCATGATGAAAGTGTAACGGCAGAGCTTCATTTGTGACGTGTTCATTCCACCATATTTTATTAATCAAGGGACTAACATTTAAATAAACAAATAAGTGGGCGAATAAATAAAAAAAAATATACAAAAACATCTTTAGGACACAACTTTTGTTGGTATCCTGGTGTGAATGTTAACCTTAATACATTAAAACACATTTTTGTGACATTTTCGATGTTCATACAACAATAACCTGTGTGGGACATCATCAATATAAAATATATGTTATGCTGCATAAAGAGTTAATAAAATATACAATTGTACTTTTAAATGGTAGGAGCCTGACAGATAAAAGTTCTCGTACCTTTTTGTAAAGAATATATAAATAAAAACTGACGGTGTTATACATTCTTTCACACAGACAACGAAACAAATTCTTTATTATGTTAAAATTGTTGATACATAATTAGGTACATATTTAATTTAGCAATAATTGCTACATTGCTACACACACCTATTATTATGCATATTACTTGAATTCCTCGCATAGTGATGTTTGTTCTACAATCTTCATTTAGACTAAAGATCTATGATACTAATTTAACAAAATTGAGTGTTTGTTTTAAAGCTTATTTTCTTCCACACGGAAATTTAGAAAAGTATGATTTTGAAAATGATACGAAAAAAAATGTAATAGTTTTACGTAAATTCTCATTTAAATTAAGTAAAGTCTAAGCCATGGAAGATATGCATGACAGATTAATAAATGGTAAACTACAGGTGTTTTGAATTCTCGAAGACTATATCTAAAAAAATGTTAATTTTTTTAAGTAGGCCTAGATTTCATAAAATTTTGTCACCCACAAGATAATCAATCCTCTGACAAAGATATACCTCTTTGACAAAATACCGTTTCTATGATAACGATATCAGAAGACTGTCATTAGAAGAGGTATGAAAATGTTATAAAAAAATATTATATTATGTAAAAAAATATATTGATAAGAGGTTACTTGAATAAAGCATCGATATAAATAATTGATTGACAATGTCCTAATAAGACGAAAACGTCTCTCTCGTCGAATAAATCAATAGTAGAATAAAACGCTTGTTATATTTATTTCGATATGGAATTCTATTACCTAAACACCGACACAGTGAATGAATAAAGCATCTTTTCTGTGATATAAAATTATGTATGTATGGATACTTTGCGTCTACATTTATCGAGCCATAAATAAAAAAGATTATTCATTTAAATTATGAAATGCGCTTAATTGAAAATTAATAATTAATAATCACACCTTCACAATAGGGGGGCGAGTGGTATATCACATTGCATGCGTAAATAAGCGCATAAAACATAAATCTACACAGACATGTTCATAGATTATTCCCTTCGAGGAAAGACTCATAATAAATTATAGTAAGCAAGTGAAATAATATTATATTATAATACGAAAATACTTGTGCTTACATATATGAAATGAAAAAGCACAATTATATAACTTCAGGCGAGTGAAATCAGAAAAAAATAATGATAGTATGAAGTAAAATTTTGTTTTATCCGATAATGCTTTTGTATACTGTCGACGAATATTTGTTTTCGTTGTGCATGTATGAAGTGAAGCATATATAAAATGCAATTTCTGATTCTTCCTTTTTGAGGTATATAGTTTGTCACCTAAATCACTCTAAATCAAATTACTATCGTTCCTGAAATGCAAGTATGAATAAAGATATGTAACATTTCCATCCCTGTGCCATTGAATAGATTACTTTTAATACACAAAATTCAAAGAACTCATTACTTTTAATAAAGTCATGCCAATACTCTATTCGTATGATGAGCAGGAACATTACAAAACATCTATAGAGAATTTATACAGATCGAGTAAGTTCCAAACTATGATATGAATCTTGTATTATGGGTATTAACAGTTAAAACGACGGTACGCATATGTACTACAATGCACTGAACATATATTATATTTATACATGTTGCACTAAGACCCAGAATAATTTTAAAGAGGTTATTCTTCGGTTTGTCCTGACCAGGAATTGAACCCATTTTATATTTTAACGAAACTGAGTTAGACTGAATAAAATTTTCAATTTAATTAGGTAGATATAACGAATTTAAATCAAGTAAATCTCGAGACCGAAAGAAAAAAAACTAAAGATATATCTGCATTAAGCATACCTACAATATGTATTATATGGTTCTCATTATGAGTTAAAGGTTCATCACATTATTATTACAAATAATATAATTAATAAAGTAAAACACAAGACGCGCTTGAATAATAAAATAATGATAAATTATACAGCATATTTCATATTGAAATATGGAGAGAGAAGATAATATTATGTAAACAAAATGTGGCAAATAAACGAATTATATCCCTATGATATACACGCGTTGGATACCATTCCAGCAATGATTCACAAAGTGTTTGTGAATCATTGCTGGAATTTTAATTTAATAAACAAAATTTTAGAACATCATTCTCGATTTACTTCACGGAATGCTAGAAATAATTTTATTTATACCTAATTCTGAACTGTGTTATGGATGGCAAGGTTAAAGTAGTCATGGGCAGGGCATGTTGCTAGACTCAAATATTAAAGAAGAGCAAAAAGGGTCATGGAATGGAGACCTCGTGAAGATAAAAGGAGCAGAGGAAGATCTCCCACACGATGGTCTGACGGCATTAAAAGAATCGTTGGTGACTGGTTGCAGAAGGCTCAGGACAGAGATACCTGGAGATATATGGGAGAGGCTTATGTTCAATAGTGGACAGGAATAACTGCATAAGTAAGTAAGTACTGAGCTTCTGACATTTGTTATCAAATAAACACTACAAGAGTTCTCAGTCATTTACAAAATGCATCCAATTTATTCAATGAATCAAAAAATTGACAAAACTTAAAGGTGCCTACGGTAATAAAATATCGGAGATTGGAAAGCTGAATCGGCCATGGAGTCTACTGCAAAGAATAGGTGTTTTACTCTTTCCAATAAGTTTGTTCTTTAAGAGTTTTCGTATACATAATTGAACAAACACAAATCAGCGATATGATAGCCCACCTAATGTTTAATTTTATTTTACTTTCACGTGTATCTTTTCTTGAGCAATATTCCAAAATATTAAATTAATCTATAAGTAATAAATTTTCTGCCTCATAATTTTGTGAACCATTAATATTGTCTGTGTCTCACAGTAATAATAATGCTTCGCTGACAAAAATTATCCAGAATGATACATGACCAACAGTGAATATGTTTGTTGTGATTTCATTAACATTCCTAAACTGGGAAAAGCTAATGTACTACTGCCTAATGTCATTTTAAGATAGCTACAGACATACCAAATCAGAAATTGTGAGCAGAATAAACCAGGCACGAATTGCCTTTAACAAAAAATCCAAAATATTAGAATCCCTAATATTGATCTAAGCGTGAGGAAGAATCTCACTAAAGCCTTTGTGTGGAGCATTTTGTTATATGGGTGCGAGACGTGGACCATCAGCAAGAGGGAAAGCGGACGGTTAGCGGCATTTGAAATGTGGTGCTATAGACGCATGCTGAAGATTCATTGGTCGGAACACGTCGAAAACGAAGAAGTGTTAACCAGGGTTGGCGAAAAAAGGCAACTCCTCAAAAGAATCTGCCAACAACGAGCTAATTGGATTGGCCACAACATCAGGCACCCAGGACTGCTCATCGCAATCGCAGAGGGCAGGACCGAAGGCACAAATGGCAGAGGTCGACCGAGAGACGCCTATATGGACCAACTGAAGAGGGACATGAGCTGTGGCTCATATATGGAGTTGAAGAGACTAGCTGAGAATAGGGAGGAGTGGAGAAATAAGTCAAAACTCGTTGCAGACCAATCCAATGGATTGTAACTCATTATATATATATATATATACAGACATACACGTATCGTGAAATACCAACAGTCAGAATTTAATAAATCACAATCAGCCGTATTCAGAATAAAATCTGCAGCCTTAGTCAAAACTACGAAAATGTATACTTTCTCGCAATGTCCTCTACAGTCGAACGACTACATAATGCTAAAATGCGTTTTGACTGGTGATTTTATTTAACTACTTTAGAAGAAAAATGATAAAACAAGTTTGGAATTAATTAATTGTTTTATGAATTTTTGACACAATTGGATGTCGGAGACTGGATTTTACTTACTAGAAGTGTATGTCAATTATATTTTGAACCATTTACTTCACTTGATTAAAACCAAGTGGAATGATTAATCTAGAATGGTTAAAAATATAATTAAATGTGATAAACTCATAGTCTCTTTATTGATTGTATTTAATATGAGTGTAGTTTTATGTAAGATTGTTTGTAATAAATGTACAGTAAAGAATAAATAAATAAATTAATTAAATATATAATTGCAAAATATCGTCCTAATTTGGCAAATAAACAATCCTCTTTCTGACAAGAAATATTGGTTGTTCATTTAATTGTTATTTCAATTAAATTATTTGTTCATTTTTATTTACTAATATTATCATGAATGAAAAAAGATTTTATTAAGAGAGTAATTAGTGAAACACGGTAGTTATTTATTTAATGATTTTGTTTTCCAAAAATATATTTATTTACATATTTATCTAAACCTTTCGCAATGATAGAAAACAGTCCTTACAAGTTGTATTAATTTAAATTGATAATGTTCATCTATCCATCTATCCTAACGTCGTAATTGTTTTCACACCATACAATTATGTTTAGAAACTTAAGTGACATAAAAGTTTAACCAGGTGTTCTGAATATGGCTATAAGGTTTATAACAGAACCTACCTATCGTTAGATTAGTCTCAATAAAGAATTTATTACGATTTTTATTGGGTCAAGATATCATCAAGATTAAATGCCACTACTAAAATAAATAAATATATTAATTCGTTCTAGGAACCACTCAGATGTATGAATTTACTATGTCTATTTAAGAGAAAACTGGTATAACTATTATATCCATCAAACTGATTATCATAATATTATCAAATGAAGCTATTATGAGTGAACAAAAATATGGTCTTGATTCAAGTTAATCTTTTTTTAATTTCGAAATATAATAATATAAATAGTTTCTTGACTAAATTGCTTTTTAAATTAACTTATCAGTATGCAAAGTTCGATTAAGTTCACAAAAAATCCTGATAAGTATTTTATTATTTCTTTTAATTCTTATTCAGAGTATATAAATTTCTTCTTTGTATCAGGAAATTTCAAAGATATTTGGAACATTTCTGTTACATAATTATGAAACATGATCTTTGAGATTATTAAATGTCATAATACAAAATGAAACATATTTTTCACACACATTCTGAACTATGCTATAAAAAAACAACAATACGAATATAGTTCTATGCGCAAGTTATGAGTGGATTGCCGCCAAACTTTATTTAAAAACAAACTACTGTTAGAAGATGCTGTATGTGTAACTATGTGGATATATACTAGTTGGTATTATAAACATAATTAAATTGTTAAAAATGGTTACAAAAAATCAATTATATCCACCACAAAATAATCATAAAGTATGCAGTAACGTATCGATTACATGAACAGTTTTAATTGCCAAGATAATAAATTCAATGCAATTATTGAGCTCTATGTACCTATGATCACAAGTAAATTGAAAATTATAGTTACCATCACGGCTCATAGAATTTATGAGTAATTTTGTTCAACATTCTATGAAAACTGTTAGAAATTTGAAATGAATAATTAAGAAATGTCAAAACATATTCAAATAGATATTTAATACATATTATTTATTACTAGATCAAAACTCAGTTTCGCTCATAGAATAAACGATTAATAAATTCAAGAAAGTCAGTGTAAGTTTAAAAAATAAACTTCCCGCAAATATAATAATAATAATAACTAGTCAACTTTTTCAAGATGCGCCGTTTTGTGGAAAAACCACCGCAAGGGCCCATTCAAGAATCACGACACCTCCTGAACAATAGGGTTTTTAACCTAGCCTTGTACACCTCCACACTCTCCAGAGTCCGCAAATCATAGGGAATTTTGCTCCACAGCAACGGACTAGCCACACACAAGCCACAAATATGAAGAAAATATTTAAAAAATGACAACACCGTGTAATTTTTTTGACATATCTCTTACAAGTACACTCACATTTTGCGACAGAGCCTGGATTTTTTAACTAAAATTGGCGGATTTGTAAAATTAATCGAAATTCAAATTTCGGTTAACACGTGTACTTACCTACTTATTGATAATCAAAATACGTACAGTTTTACTAGCCAAGAACATCTTTAAAGGGTGCCAGTTTTCACAGAAAGTTACTTTTTAGTAAAACGGCCATAGAGGACATATTAACATACAGTACACGCACTTAAAAATGGACAAAAATATTAATGTGGTGTATCTATCTATGCCAAATGATGCTGTGCGCCGGCGCACCCAGTAGAGACCTGTCAGTAATCTCCGTAATACAAAAGAGACGATGGTCCTGGCTGGGACATGTTTTGAGAATGCCCAATGATAGTTGGCCAAAAAGAGCACTGTTCTTCCGTCCGCAGGGGTTCCGTAGGCCCGGGCGTCCCTCTTTCACAATACACCGTTCCTATGACAACGATATCAGAGCGCAAGGAATGTCGTGGAAAGAGGTGACGCAATTGGCACAGAGACGCTCTGAATGGATGAGGCTGGTTTCTGCCCTGTGCTCCCGAGAGGAGCGTTGAGGGCGATGATGATCTATCTATGCATCCAGTAGGTAGCTCATTACTCCACCCATTTTTCTACTATGCAATAACTGTTTGTAGGATTATACAATTTTACATACACAATTATGTAGGTAGGTACGCACTGACCATAATAAATTAATAATAATAATAGTAGTGGGTATGTATATATAATATTTTGATTGCTTCCATTGATTGCCTTAACTGTATTGGTAATAAAATAGATTTAAATTTCTCAGTACTTCCAGTCGGTCCAATGCACGCTCATAAGTGTTCATTTTAATCTCAAAAAATTGTAGCACGGATATCTCTATTATATATAACATAACAAACATAATATGGACAATTGGCACAGATTGAGCTAGTCCCAAATTAAGTTATGAATCTTTATATTATGAGAACTAGATTAATATCCATGAATGGTATAAAGTACGGATGTTTTATGTATCTATACATCTACACCGTCACTACATACATATCCGAAAATGAGAATAACCAACAGACTAATTGGATGTAAACATAAAGGTTGTCCTTTCTGCGACTATAAAAATAAACCTACGATGTGACTACCATACACCATCACTGATTTGAAGATATTGAATGTCTAATTTGGAAATGTTTTAAGAACATTTGTCTTTATACAGTACACTTGAAAACTTACAAAAAAGAGTGGAAGGCCGCTTAAACCCTCCTTTTCCTTTCTATTGACATTCACTTAAAAAATGTGTGAAATGATTTTTTTTAAATTGCCGATTTTTTAAAAGTGATAGGGAATCGAAACTATTTTCAAGATAGAAAATATTTTTTTGATTGACAAAATGAAAGAAATCATCAGTAAGAACAAAATTGATTGCACAAGATTTTTTTCTAAGCAGAGCTTAAGGAATTTGCCTCACGAAATTTATTTTTAAAATCTTCTGAGATTTCAAATAAAATATCACTTGATGTAAAATTATTTAGATTTACAACTTTCCTTCGAGTTTAACTTACTGCAAATAAGTTATTTAATAATATCACAATTTAGAATAATATTTAATTAAATTATTCGGCCGTCTTTAAACGGTAGGACTACAAAAAATTAATCGGAAAAACTTCAGTCTCTTTATGTATGTAAATAACACAAAATATAACGATTTCATCAAATGACATCACGAAATATCTTCCAAGTGGATTGATTATCAAGTAGATTGTATTCAATTAATATCCAGATCATCCTTTCTGTGCCAATAAAAATAAGACATACACAGAAAGAAAGGATATCGGAGATGTGGCCAGGAGAGGATTAAATGTCTAGACCCTGTAGACCAGATCCTGAAAGACAAGAACGTGTTGAGTACAGTGAACGGGATATGAAGAAACATATGGATGTGATGAAAGCAAAAAGCGTGTGCAAGGACAGAAGGAAGTGGTGCTCGATCCTTTCTGCCTACCCCGCAAGAAGAGTAAAGTGATGGGTATGTTATACAAGACACTCGAAAACTTGTATTGAATTGAATTGAACTGAATATTGTATACCAAAACAATAAACGTGTTACTGTATATAGAAATTGTTTATCATTTGTAATTTGGAAGAAACATTCAGAAATCGTAATGGAACAATTCAGTAGGTATCCAATAATAATATAAGAATAATAGTGAAGAATATCTCTAAAGAAAGCGATGATCTCAAAGCGCCACCATCTGTTTACATCGTAAAAGCTACAACAGTAAACTTTCTTCTACATGTCAAATACATTATGGTAATAAAATCTATATTAAATAAAAAATATATTGTCTTATTTACTTCTATTCTGAATAATTCGTTTTGTATTGCTTTCCTTAGGGGTGTGAAAAATAATAAACAAAAATAACTGCAAGACATAGACAACCATTGATGGTTCAAAACAATATTTTTTGAAAAATATTTGCAAAATCTACTTATTAAAAAATTACAGGCTACCAATAATAAAAAAATAAAAAAAATTTTGATGTTTAACAAATACATATCTGAATATCGTAAAATAACTTATAAACTGTAGTTCCGATGCCAAAATAAAAATATATAATTTTCCACGAATTGAATAGTACACAATTAATCAGATTCAAAATTTATTTTATAGGCCTAGATACCCGTTTATCGACAGTCAATAATTTAGATATTATGGAAAAATACTTGTTATTTTTATAAAACCATTGCTAACCGATTTAATATTGACTCGTATATAATATCTATTGTGCTTTTTATTGATAATAAACATGTATCAGTGATTTCTATATACAACCATGCCTTGTAAATATTAAGTTTATTTGTAATAAAAACACCAATAAAAGTCATAATAGCTTTGTGAGTGTAGTTTTAATAATATGAATACACATTAAACGATGTTGTAGAGAATTATTTTTTTAATAAAACTGTAATTATTGTATTTATATTTAACAACTATTAAGCATTTCACAATTATTAAAAGAACAAAAAAGTTTTTCAATATGATTTATATCTCAGATTAATTTGAAATATGCAACACAAAATAATAATCTATTTTTGAATTTTTCGAATAAATAAAAGGGATGAATGAATTTACGCGATATTTTTCTAAATCAATAACAGATTTTTAACAGTTTTATCATATTTAAATCTTACCTTTACTCGTCCCCACATACTTTCCAGAGAAATTTAACATTTCTTTGTATTGATGTTACTGAAGATAATTGCTTACCTGTGAAAAAAGAAAAATATATTATTAGAAAAATTACAGTAAATTAATACTTATATAACGTGTGATCTCAAGAGGAGGTTCATTGCAATAATAGTAACTCTTCATATGTTACAAAAGTGTGCACTCAATTTTGAATACAATTTTGTATTTTGAGTCTTAGCTGAAATGGGCTGAAAAATAAATTCCCAAAATATTTTTTAGAATATTTTCGATTACGTTGATAACACGCATCTGTTATATTTTTTACTTGCGATAAATGCCGTGATCAACAAATATAAATAAAAATTCAATTATGAATCAATCATTCATAAATCAGCCATCATCAAAGCGATTATTCATACATAATGCAATAATACATAAATAAATAAAAAACCAATAGACCACCGTCAAAAAGTAATTTAAATTAAAAGTAAAGTTATGTAATATAATTGATTACAATAATTACTTAACAGGTGGTACAAAGTAAAGTATTCAAATTAAAATCAAATTAAGCGACAACAAAAATAATACTACTGGAAAATTATCTTTTCAATCGGTAATGAAGTTTAATTGGTTAATAAAATTATTTATGCCTCAGTCTGATCGAGTATCTCAGTATCTTTAGATTCATCGGAAATATAAAATTGTTGAGCTTCCGGCCATAACGTTGAGTCAAGTAGGTACATATCTACCTTTATTCCGAAAGTAGTAATATGTAGATACTCAAAATATATTTTCATAATATTCAAGATAACGACGTAACCATAAAAAAAAATCGTAGGTGAATCGAAATCGATTTCAAAGCGAGAGTTTTATGACGTTAATATAGATTTAATTGAAATATTTATGTAAATATTTAATTTAGGAAATAGTTTTGTTTTTTGATGACGACGTTGATTTGATGTTGATTTTATGTTGATTTTACGTTGAAGTGACCTATAGGAACTCGTATTCATCATTAACTCATAATAAAAAATATATCACTTATCGCTATATTATGTACCAATGAGTTAAGATACTAAAATAAGTTTAGAATTTATACTACATAATATAAGTTTAAAATTATAATAGGTATAGGTTTGAAAACGGGAATTAATTACACAGAGAACCTTAAATTAACAAATGCTTCGAAATTTAGTAGAAAAAACACCTCAAGTGTTGAACTGTAAAGCTTTAAGACGGGTAATAATAGTCTAGTTTTAGCAACTCTTTAAAACATTTCATTAAGATTAATCAATTAGGTAGTAATCAACTCAAGTTAGTACAACGTTATTGATCGCTAAAGTAAAAGTTGTTACAGTACAAATTTGTATTAAATTTTCGGCGAGTGTTCCTTGAATTAAACCCTTATTCAAATTTGAACTCATCTTATAAACAACACCAAAGCAAAACAAACATTGACGTTGATTTAATATAACGCCGAATCATTAATTATTGAACAATAAGATAAATAAGGGTAGTAGTAGTAGTAGTAGAAGTAGTAGGTGGGAAACTAGGAACTCAATGTAGATGAAAACTGAAGTAGACTCAAAGAGAAATGTAAACAAGACTATTATTGAAGGAAATCGATAATATTATATACAATACAATACAATTAACTTAAGAACCACAATACTTCGTTTAATTGATAACCTCTTCATATCATTACATAGTACTAGCTATGTTAGATGAAATAAATAAGTACTTCGCTACAGTGGGTAGCACTCTAGCAAGTGTTAAGCTGCAAGAGTTGAAAGTGAGTGAGTCACAACTGGTGGGATTGGTTAACCTCCCCAGGCAACCATCTGGTTCCTTTTTTATTGAGCCTGCAGTAACTGAGGAGGTGGTAAAGGTTATCGAGGACTTAAAATTAAACTCTGCTCCGGGAGCTGATGGTGTCTGCACTAGGATTGTAAAGAACTCCAAATATATCCTGGCTGGGCCTTTGGTACACTTATTTAATTTGAGCGTATCGAAGGGGATCTTTCCGTCGATTCTTGGGGAGGCAATGGTATGTCCGGTTTTCAAGGGTGGCGATACGCAGGTGGTATCGAACTATAGACCAATATCTCTACTGAGTGTATTATCTAAGGTGATGGAAAAGCTGATGAAGGTTAGACTGATGAAATTTTTGGAACTGAACTGCATTTTGTCTTCGAATAAGTTTGGTTTTACTCAGTGCAGAAATACGGAGGATGCTATTACTTCATTGACTGAATACGTGTCTAATGGCTTGGACGAAGGTAAAAAATGTATAGGTATCTTTTTGGACTTGGCCAAAGCCTTTGACACTGTGTCACATGCTATACTTCTCAGAAAACTTGAACTTTTGGGTGTCAGAGGCCTGTCCCAGAGGTGGTTCAATTCCTATTTAACAGATCGGAGACAATCGGTTCGTGTGGGGGGATGGGAGAGTGACGGTAGATCCGGAGGAGCCTATGGGGTTCCTCAGGGAAGTATTCTGGGCCCTCTGTTGTTCTTGGTGTACATCAACGATTTTTGTGAAAAAAAGTTTTTGGGTGGTAGAGTTATCACATTTGCTGACGATACTGTGCTTTTATTTGAGGGCGACGATTGGGGCACAGTTTCACAAATTGCACAGCGGGGTTTCAATGAGGCGAATTCCTGGTTGAACGAAAATCTACTAACATTAAATGCAGGTAAAACTAAAATGGTTTGCTTTCACATAGATGCACGATCAATACCACGCGATAATATAGAAATATTTGTACATCCATATGGTAATTTGAATGGTAGCACTATGTCTACATCCCAGAAAATAGAACTCGTACGAAGCGTTAAATATCTTGGTATATGGATAGACTCGAATATGAATTGGAAAGAGCACATCCATATTTTGAACACGCGTGTAAGAAAATTGATATATTTGTTTCGACAGCTCAGAGAGATACTTGATCCATCTTTATTGCGTTCAGTATACTATGCGATGTGTTATTCCATAATTAATTATGCGATATTGGGTTGGGGAGGTGCAGCCGCGAGTGTGTTGGTTCCATTAGCTAGGGCGCACAGAATAGTATTGAAGGTAATGTGTAGGCATCCCTACATGTATCCAACAGCGGATTTGTTGAAAGAATGTGGGGCGTTGGACGTGAGACAAATCTATATTTTGAGATTGGCTGAGTACCACCACAAAAATGCTCCTGCAGTGCCACCTGCCGCGCACCGACATCTTACCAGACAAGTTTCTGATCAACAACATTCTCAGGTTGCGACAAGAACAACCTTCCGCCAGCGATTTCACACTGTTTTGGCTCCGAAAGTGTATAACACTCTAAAATTGGAATGGAGACTCTTAAGAAATGGTGATGTATTTAAGAGAGCGGTCAGAGGGTACCTTGTGGACGTTGGGGTGGAAGAGTCTGAGGCTATGCTGAGGTTTTTGGTGTAATTTGATGAGTTAAATTTAATGATTTGATGTATATATTTACTGAGACTATTTGGTTTTTGTTCAGTTGTGGCTGTTGGGTCGCCTCTCTGGCATATTCTGACATATTCTGTTTTTTCATTCGTCTTGCTCTTTCGTTGACTCAGGTGCGAGCTCACCCACTGACTCACTCTTTCACTGACTAAATTGCTAGCTCGCTCACTGACTCACTCACTTGTGACATAACTCATTTTAACTATCTGCACAGACTGACATACTGACTCACTTGTTGTTTATTTTTGTTATTGTTTAACATGATAAATTTACTGTTTCTCTGCCACGACACAGCCTTATGGCTAGTGTGGCTGTCATATTATTATGTATCTTTCATTGTCTTTTGTTGTAAATTTATGTAATTGTAAGCAATATTATTTGAATAAAGAATTTGAATTTGAATTTAGAGATACTACGTATGCCATTACACATTTAATAAAATAAAATAATAATACAATATAAATGTACTATCATCGTATAAAACAAACAATATTAGAACATGGAATTTTGTGAAAAGCAAATAAGATGAGATTGTATGAGGTAAATGATAGGAGAAATAGTATTTAAATAAACCCTTGGATAATTAAATTTGTACTACTGAACATAATCATATGAGGTTACTTAATACATACTATAAAGTATCTAAAAGAGTTTCTCCTGGCAATCATCGTAAGATTATTAAAATGAAATGTCCCATTAATTTTACTGACGCCAACGTTAGTCAATTGAAATCAAATACTCATTTATTTTATTATGTTTTAATTTATGCTTTATACCTACACAGAAATACTGAGTTCGTCTGTAGCCTGGAGGTAGAGTCTCGGCCTCGTGAACAAGGGGTCCGTGGTTTGATACCAGGTACCGGCAAACTCCCCTTTCACGACACAAGCTTTTAGTAGCTTACTGTGAAAGGTGTATAAGGTTGTATTTGGGTTTATAACAAACAAAAACCCAGATATATCTTTTATAAAAAAAAAATAACTTTCATTAAAATGTATCAGTTTTGTGTTTTTGAAAGAGCCCATTTTGTGATAATATTTCATTACTTTTTATATTATTATGAAACACATAATTTTGTATAGATGAATCATATTTCATAATATCTACAGTCTTATGACGCTTAGATTCAGTAATAATAATAATAATAATAATAATAATAATCGGACTATTTATATGTGGCGCCGTTTAATGATCCGTGACCATCTCAAGGGCGCCGTGACTTCTCCCGAACAGTAGTGTTTTCAACTTGGTTCTAAACGTGGTTGTGGACTGATTCACCCTCAGATCTGTGGGTAGTCTGTTCCAGACGGATGGCGCGGCGGCTCTGAAGCTCCTTTCTGCAAATTTGGAGGTGTTCGCCATATTGGGTTTCACGAGTTTGTTGACAGCAGAAGAGGCCGAGCGCAGCGGTCGTCTCGGAGTTTCGTCGACGGAACAGAGTTCGGTTAGACATGTGGGTGCCGTGCCGCATAAGGCCTTGTGGACAGTGAGACACAATTTAAACTCCACTCTCTCTGGGACCCTCAGCCAATGTAGATCTTTTAGTAGTGGAGTGATGTGGCAACGCTTGTTCTCTCTGTAGATAGTCCTGGCGGCAGCATTAAAAGCCATCTGGAGGCGATTGAGAAGAGTCTGGGGCAGTCCTGTGTATATGATGTTGCAGTAATCCAGACGAGAGATGACAAAGGAGGCGATCAGACTTTTTACTGCATCTACAGATAGATTTTTGGATACGAGATGCAGTTGACGAATGTGGAAAAAGGCTGTGCTTACTGTCCTGGATACTTGGGCTTCCATGGAGAGTGCTTCGTCCAGTAAGACGCCGAGAACGGATATTGTGCGCGATGGTGTTATGTTGGTGCCAGCGACAGAGATTTGTTTGGTGTCTATGAGATGTTGGCGTCCTGGGGAGGCAACCCACATAAATTCGGTTTTGGTTGGATTCAGTTTTAGGCGTCTCTGGGCCATTATGGACGAGAGTTTTTCAACGCACCGGACAGTGGTAGCCACTAGATTGTCCTTTTGATCCGGGCTACAGAAACTAACAAGGACACGATCGTCAGCGTATGCGTAGTTTTGCATGCCACACTCTTCCAGGAGGCGGTCAATGCATCCTATGTACAATATAAACAATATTGGACCAAGGACTGATCCTTGCGGTACTCCTTGAGTAACGACATCTTCGTTGGTTGACCCAGATTCCACTTTTACGGACCACCTTCTATTGGTTAGATAGCATCGCAGCCATTCCAGAATGGTTCCGTGAATATTGTATTCGGTCTCGAGACATTGAAGGAGCATTGTGTGATCCACGGTGTCGAAGGCGGCGCTCATGTCGAGGACCGTCACTAGGCCGATGTTTCCTGATGCGACGCCCGTTATTAAGTCGGATGTCAGTCTTGTAAGGGCGGATTCGGTGGAATGGTTTTTCCTGTAAGCGAATTGGTAACTCTGATATAAGTCGTTGCTTTCAAGGTAATCTGTCAGCTGGGATGCAATTACGCGCTCGAGTACCTTAGATAGAAAAGGAAGGTTGGAGATAGGCCGGTAATTGGTTGCGTCGTCGGCGTCGAGTGTGCTCTTTTTGAGAAGCGGAATTACATGCGACACTTTCCAGAGTGCTGGTATAATGCCACGCGTTAAAGATAGTTCGAAAATCTGTGTGATCGTTGGCATAAGGAGGTCTAGATTATCTTTAAGAAGTTGGGTAGGTAAAGGATCAAGTTGGCATTGCTTGTTAGGGGAATTTCTGATGGTCTTCATGATCTCCGTCTCGGATACGGGGCTAAAAGTATCGAGGCTATTTAAGCACGATGTTGTATTTGTGTTCATGACCGTGTTGTGCTTCGGAAGGGATGCGGAAATTCCATCGAGCTTCGTCTGAAATGCAGTATCGTAATCTAAAATTAATACTTTTCTTTCAATTTATATTTACATACTATAGATATGATTTTTGTAATGATCCTTTTAAATTTATGCACTCATACTATACAAGAATAAGTAAAGTACATAAATTTAGTATAGAGAGATGATGGATACATAGCACTAAGAATGAAAAATTGGACGAAAGAAACTAATACACTTATAGTTTTTTCACGCCTTCTTGAAAGTTGTAAATCATGAGTTTTTAATGTGGAATATAAAAATCTTAAATCTTCTTTATTTGTCACCTCACAGCATCAAGGTTTTCTGATAAACATTAATAAATATAAAAGGATGGTTTATTTAGATACCCCATTAAATTAAGATATAAAAATAAATTAAGTATTTTTTGTATACACTGTAAAGAACACAACTACCATTTTTTATTGTTTTCTATTATCACTATAAAGCGTCGCTCTAAAGGATGAGAGTGTACAGAAAAAAGTAACTATACGGCACATAAAAGAAAGATAAATACAAAAAAGTCTCATATTATTATCTAACGACAATAAAGTGAGGCCTATATTAAATTGTACCTAAGTACATATTGTTTTATTGCTTCAATAATTCACAGCAATAATGTATGACCGCTGTATATTATGTAATAATACTGCAGAACAAAACGGTGCATGAGAGAGAAAATTATAGCTTTGAAGAGACACTGGAAATTTTATTTAGTTTTTTTTATGAAGGACCTACTTTGCATAATATATAGCTATATCAAACGTGAAATCAAATTTTACTACTGAATTCTCTATACATAATTATGATTACAGGTAATGGCCAGTGCGATAGACTATTTTGAAATATTTAAATCTTTATTTTTTTATAAAGTTGATCATTATGAAAATATTATTATATTAAGATTATGTAAATGTCGCTCTTTCTTTGACTACATAAAATAAAGTTTCTGATGATAAAATATATTTCGTGAATTCATTCGATCGTCTTCGATAATTTTAATAATAACTGAATATCTTAAATACGCCTGAAAGAAAAACCTTTTGAAAGGGAATACTGTATATTAATAGCAACAGAAGATGATAATATTGTTTAAATAGAGATTTATATACAGATATCCAAAGATCAATACTTGAAACAGAAACTAGATTCAGATAACCGTGATTTGTTTCCTACTTTGTATCCTATAAGAGTATTTTTTTATGTTTTGCTTCAACTGGTTAGCGCTGGATATATTCACGTTGATGGAAATGTCTACAGGAAAGGTTGTTACAAAAGATGGAATTTTTATTTCAATTCCGTAAAAAAAATCATAAAATTTTACAACCGCAATAAAACATATAAGATGAAGCGAATAGGAAGCGGCCATGTATTGGGAACGTAAGTACACCTGAACTGAACATCTACGCGAACATAAAAATACAAAAGAATTTACGTTGGAATACGTATATTATGTATTTCTGAACTTATACACGTAGTACGTCTTACGTCGTCTTTTTATTTTTAAAAGCGTACATTCTACAAACGAAAAGGTACGTACATATCCAGTGTCTATTGGATTATATACCCGCCTAAGGCTAATGCCTTTGATAACGAATTTTAGCCCCTTCTTCGCTTTCAAGATGTAGTTGGTAAGTACATAATATTATATCATGAAGGGAACTAGAAAGGTCTTCTAAATAACTTAAATTGATTGATATAGTATTATTTGACCCAGAATATAGATGTTTAAAAGTTATCAACTTACATTTTCGGTATTTGCAGACCATTTTATAATACATTATTTTGAAACTGTAATATTTAATGGTTGAAGAAAACTAGTTTATTTCCTGATGTTGAGAGTATAAATAAATACAGTGTAAATCATTTAATCTTAGGATATACAGCCCACAAAAAGAAACCAATACGCACTGTGATAATCTTACGTATTTGTGGATATTGCCAGTAAAATAAGAATGAATACCAACTGACTATACAAAGCGGATGAACAAATAAAGTAAAGGAATATGAGCTTTCGCTGAAATAAACCTGGAAATAAAGACTGAGAATAAAATAAATCGTCAATTTATTTAACATAAATATTTTATATCAGGACAATACAAAATAGGCGAACAAATACATAGAATGTATATACACAACTTAGCCTGACGGTGCTGAAACATAAAACAAAAGTATAAAAGGATATACAAAATTTTAAATTGAATAAAATAAAATATGTATCTACGTTCTATAATATGTATCTACGTACAACACGAAATGCTTTAAAGAGTATAGCGATAAAAAACAAAATAATAGTAATAAATGAGATAAGTACCTACAATGGAAAACATAAGTGCTACTCGAGTTATTGATAAAATCATAACAAATGGATAGATAACAATTTCAAGTTGTTGATAAAAATAATCGTACTATGACTCAAAGAAAAAAGTTTTATACTTCTACCAATTTGACTATGATTTCCATTTTTTTTTGGAAATCTGTTTTTATATAAACTCAAATACAGCTTCATATGCCCTTCATAGTAAGCTAAAAGCTTGTGTTGTGAATGGGGAGTTTACCGGCACCTGGAATAGAACCGCGCACCTCTGGTGCATGAGGTCGAGACTCTACCTCCAGGTTTTTTTACGAAGTACAAATGGACAATGGAATAATAAATAAATAGTTTCATTTTAATTTCTAACTACATAACTGATGTGTTTTTTTAATTTATGAAAAATTTAATTCTTTAGTTACGAGTGTGTTTATGTCCAGTTTCGTAAAAAAACTCGACATTATTACAAAATAAATTCCAAAGGTAAATATTTCTTTGAAGGACGTTCGTATTACTGAAATATTAAGGCTCTACGGGACCCCCGCTCCCTCCCGCTCCTAGTAAATTTCGCTGTCTTTCAGCTACTGAAATACGCATAACTTTCATTCAATATTCATGAAAAAAATATATAATATAGATCAATCTTTTATTTCGAAGTCTAGTTGTAGACATTTTTTAAAAGTGTTACCAGTTTTTCAGAAAAAAAATCATAAAATAAGCTTCGTTAAAACTTGTAAGGATCAAATCTCAAGTTCTCTTTATCGCATAATTTTTATTTTTGGTTTGATTAATGACATGTGTTAATATCTTGTTCTTAAGTTGTAGACGTTCTTTAATTTAAGTATATTTCTTTTAAAAATAGCTAAAAACGTGTATTTAAAACAATATCATTTTCGCTTACCGAAATTTCCATACAATTCTCTACAAGTGTTTAAAATGTTAGTATTGAGCTGAATGTCAACGAGGGTGGATGTATCGCATATTTCTATGAATAAATTATTGTGAAAGAATTATATTGTTAAAAAGAATCTAATGAGATAATAATCAGTTGTTTTGTAATAAGTAGGTAGGTACATAAGAATATTTTTATCTCATGATTGTATTTTAACCATTGACTATTACTTTGGTTTCGGTGAAATGATCTTTCATCCATCGAAATGCGTAATGTTTTCGCATGTAATAAGCAAAGAAATTATATCATTGCATTAGATGTAGGTATGTATTGAATCTGATTTATTGAAAGCCTTATGACCCGTAAATTAATTTTTAAGCCGAATATTCAACAAACCAGAAAAAATCAACATAGGGGTAGTCTTCTACGTGCTATTTTATTAATGTCTTATACGTAATGTTTTAGGAATACCTACTTGCTTTTTACAAATCAATCGAAAAACGGGAATCTTTTCTATTCCTGGAGTTACACGGATCAAGATATAGGCCTTTTCGCAAAGCATTTTTTTACTTCTTCTTGACCTCGAACATAAACCTACTTCTTTTCGTTTGATGACATACAAAAAAAATCTATGGTAGGTATATTCGAAAATATTTTTCCTATAAAATCTTTAAATAAATAAATCTAAGTATGTGTCGAATAGGAAAAAAATTTCACAAATATGAAGAAGGGAAAGAAACGTCTAAGGATAGGTTAGTCGAGCGTCCCATGCTTTCTGCACAGGACGCGAGGTGAGGGGTTAGAAAGATATTTTATATCCACTTTATTCTGTATTTTTTTTGGTCGAGCACGTTTTTATGTAAATTTTATGTACTCATTATTTTGTAAACTATTGTGTACAGGTTCCACTTAGTGTTTCATTTATACATTGATGCATTTATGTATCAATCTAGGTACAGTAATTTTATATACATAATGGATATAATACCTACTTGGAAATGTGGAACGAATGAATAAGGAAAGGATGAAAAAGAGGATATATTATGTACTTGTCTGTACATATATATGTAACACCCAGACCCAAAACACTTTGAAAAAGGTCATTCTTCATTCTGCTCTGGGCGGGAATTGAACCCGGTACCTCGTGACTCAAAGGCAAGAGTGTTACCTCCGCGTCACGCCGGCCGCTATTTTTTCTCAGCCTATCCCACATGGGACACGGCGTGAGGGTATAATATAGTATATTATTATCTACATAATTATTATGAATAGGTAATACACAAAAATAAAGAAGAGCTCTAATGGGTTATAAACAAATGCTCGACATAAAGACTGCAAAATAAAGATTGCCCTAAAAGCAGGTATAAAAAATCTTAACGTTTTCAAAATAAATATTGTTCTTCAAGTTATTACATACTGCCTGCATAAGGGTATACCCGGCTTACTACGGGAAATGAATACCAAATTGGCGAATAAACACTTAACGGTAGTTTTAGTATTTTGTCTCTAAAACCAGCAATACTTTTATGGAAATATTATCATGATAACATTTATAACAATGTTGTTTACCATTTATTATTACATAATATTCTAATAATATACCCTTATAATATTGGTCAATAAAAAAAATATGTATAACGTTTTTAGCCTAAAAAATACCCAGCAGATAAAACTAAACATTATTTTTCCTCAGTCTTATCATATTATTTTTTCTATTGAGGACATACAAACATACATCCATAATGACATAAACTAACAGACAAAAATATTTATGCAGTGATTTTTCACTTTACAAAATAATAATTATTATCTACTATGTAGAAGATACTACCATCATTATAGGTACCTACTTCATCTCTCACAATAGCCAGCAGTCATAAAATAGAAGAACAATTATTTTTTTATATCTGCGAGCAGATTAGAGCAAATATTTCACACGTTATGATTTATAGCCCTAAACAATGCAACTACTACAAGTGGGGTAACTAGCGTAGAACGTAGCGTAGCTTCTACCAGCAACACGTAATAAACAACCAAGTTGTTCTCTGCGTGCTTATAAAAGTTAGATTTGAATAGGTAACCTATTCATTTCAGGGAAACTAAACCCGATCATAAAACGTTTCTTACTTACCTACTAAAGGAACTACTACTACACCAGTAGCCAGTAGACTAATTGCATGTATAAACATGCAGGTTGTCTTCTCCGTAACAGTAAAAATAAGACATTTAGAATACACCGAGGAGTACCCAGTAAAGAATAGATCTCCCACTCTTTTCTGTAAGTTACGAGTGTCGTGTAAAAGACAGGTGTTCGGAAAATAAAATAATTGCTTTTTGCAGAACACTCGATAACTTACAGAAAACATAAATATTCTTTTACTGGAAACTCCACGGAATACTATTTAAGTATTTCTAGTAATAAAAAATACCTTGTTCAAAATTGATTATTATTTCCCGCTCAATTGTACCAATGTAAGCAAACGAAATGTGGTCATGGTTGAAGAGGGACGAAAGTGGAATAAATGCTATGGAGATGAGATCGTTGAGGAGAATGGTTGGTAAAACGTTGCGTGATAGAATGAGGATATTAGAAGAATGAGTGGATGCAAGAGGAGTGTTGTGGATAGAATGCGTGTAAATAAACTGAGATGGTTTGGTCATGTGGAACGAATGGAAGAGGAAAGAATGACAAAGAGTATATACTTGTCTGAAAGAAGGGGTGTGAAGAATCACGGGTGTCCGAGAACTACAAGGCTTGACCATGAAGATCAAATTCTCAAGGACTGTCGTGTATATTGAGTAAGAGAAATCGACGTGCGTGCATGAGAAATTGTATTTCCCTTCCTCCTCATTCTCATACATGTTTGCCGATTTCTCTTACTCAACACGCGGCCGTCCTTTAGGATTTGATCCACGTGCTCAAGCCACGTGGTTCTTGGCCGTCCGCGTCTCCTCACACCTCATCTTGGCATCTTGGTTCTCTGCCAAGATATTTTATACCCACTTTTTTCTGTAATTTTTTAGTCGAGCACGTTTTTATGTTTCTTTTTATGTACTCATTATTTTATAAAGTATTGTGTATAGGTACTTAGTGTTACATTTATGCATTTATGTATCAACCTAGGTACAATAAGTACCTATACACAATAATATCAACTTGGACATGTGGAACGAATGAATTAGGAAATGATGACAAAGAGGATATACTTGGCGTCCCGGGAGGTCTCGGGTTCGATTCCCGGCCAGGGCAAAATGAAGAGTGACCTTTTTTCAAATTGTCCTGGGTCTGGGTGTTACATGTATATTTGTCAGTGCATTGTATATATGTGTATCGTCGTGTTAGTACCCAAAATACATGATTCATATCCTAGTTTTTTTTATAACACGTGTTGTGTTATAAAAAAAATGCACTAAACACATTGAGTTGTATAACTGATATTTTTATGATACTGTTTTATTCTGTAATATTGTAACCAAGTAATTTTTGTAATATTGAAGAATAAAAATAAGATTAATAAATGTAACACCCAGAACACTTTGAAAAAGGTAATTCTTCATTTTGCTCTGGCTGCGAATCGAACAAGGGACCTCGTGACTCAAAGGCAAGAGCATTATCTCCGTGCCACGCCAGCCGCCAGAGAGATTATAATGTTGGTGTCTTTATACAGTATTTTGAAGTACAGCCATTCGATAATAGCATTGTTGTATATATCTATTGTTATTACCTGCTGACAAGGTTGTAAAATAGTGCGGTATGTGAAGAGTGTGGTATGGTGCAAGCGAGAAAGAAGCAAATGTATTCATAATAATCATAATATACGAACTACGTAGTATTCTTACTGAATTCTTATAAGAAATTAATTCGAAAGATTTTAATTCGTATCTAGGAAACAACAGCGGGGAAAGGGAAGATGCAGATCGCGCGGAGGGAGAAATCTACCGTAGAACGCATTTTCGAAATCTTACGGCGCTACACCCTACCCTTAAAGATTATATCGCATTAGGAGAATAGTCGAATTATATTTTATATTATATTCGTATTATTAAGTAGAATCACAAATAATGTTTTATTACATATTTCTATGATGAATCGTAAGAGATTAATAATAACAAAGTAAAAATCATAAAGAAACGTGTGATCGATAAAAAGTGGAATTTATCAATTTCCCTTAGTAATCATGTTATTCATCACGAAATATTTTTAGTAGATAGTATATCTGATAGAACAAAGGATCTTATATAATAAACCAAGCGGCATTTAGTTAATCAATAATATTACTTCGTTATTCGTTAATCTGGAACCGATTTTTTTTATTTAAGAGAAAAGTTATGATTACTCCCTTACAGTTATTTTTTTTATTAAAAAGGTTGTCGCGTAGAAACAAGATCTGGTTTCATTCTGTACAATAAATAACAAAATAATTTTGTGATGGAGAGAATTATCTTCTTGTTAGAAAGTAAGAAACTTATTTTAACGTTAACTTGTTTCAGTAAGAGTTTCAGAAGATTTTGTGGGTATCTTAAAAGTGAATTGCTATTTAGAAAATTCGTGAAAATAAAAGAAAGTGAAAAGAGAATAAACAAGTAATACCTGCAGGAAGGTATGATCTGACGACATTATGAAATTACATTACAATATCTGATGACTCATTTCAATAAGCACAGAATATAAATGTCTGGAGAAGTATTGGCTTATAGATATTTATATTCAGCAGAAATAACTGTGGAAGTGATTATTTACTTTTTTATACACCTTATTTAACGTTAGTTTTGGATAAATCGAAGTCCTTCTTTAGACGTTTTTTTTTAACAATTAACAGATTAAAGAGTTAATGGCGAACTATGATAAAGGATATAGCAGTGAATAAAGTCCTCTTCAGGTTATTATTATTAGTAATATCACGAGGTTGACTGATTGATATCCTTTATGAACATCTTATCCTGAAGCTATCACTACTATACTAACAAAGTACTTGATCTCTAATATATTTTACGACACCATAAAGATTCTCCCTACAGTTACACTTGAATACAGTTATTCATAATGAAACCATAAATCGAATGGAACTAAAAAGGTAAGTGGATCACGTAAAAATGATACCATAATTAGAAGATATTATGAAAGAAATATTATCTTCCAATTTTGTTACATATTTGGTCAGTGTTGATTATAAGAGCGAATGATAATACATCACGTAAGACATTTGAAGTCTTTAATTCAGCAATGAGGTACGCGATGTTTTACAGGTTAACACATTATTTCACGTAACATACTACTGTTTATACAACTGTATACAAACTTGTATGTAACGAAGTTGATATAAAGGTTTGTAGGTATTTCTTCTAATGCATGAATATTTATATGCATAAGTTTTTAAACAGTCATATTTTTATTATATATGAAAAGATTCAATATAATATAATATAACATGTTAGTACATGAAAAAAATATGTACACATACCTACGTAGTTTTATTATTTTTTGTTTCCAGATTTCAGTACAGACCACGTATATATATATTATCAATTTACCGAACATTTCATAAGAATGAAAAATACCTTCTTTACGTGCCTCGAGATATTCCGAATTCATATTTACCCACTCTATTTAGAACTGATATTCTGACATGTATTTTTTCTATTCTTCATACTATTATTATTTCCATTCCATCGCCCCATCCACTTCCTCTATCTCTTTCTTCCTGTTTTCATTCTCCCTTCTTTTTCGTTTTCTTCTTCTTCAACATATTATATTAAGTGAACACAGGTGTTTCGGGTAATCTAAAAGAATTATATTTTAATGTATTTGTAGTTCGTTTGTAATATGCAAAATAAAAAAGTAGTTTAACGCTCGAAAATTCTCAAGCTGCTGAAAAACTACGAGATATATTATATGTATTTCACATTGCAAATTTTTGTAGTTTAATAAGTAGCAGAAATTATATTTAGAAATCTTTGCGGTGTTTAAAAATTATATTAGTAATCCAATTATCCCTCTATCTTCTCCCACAGTCTGTTTTGTCTATTGTTCTTCATTGCAAATATTACTTTATGTATGGAAGCAAGTCACATCGAATTAACTATAAATATAACACTTGTTATAGAAGCAAGTCACATCGAATTAACTATACATAAAACACTTATTTATAGTATATCCACTATGACTTTTTATTAGACGCGAGCCGGTTTCAAGAGCTTCCGCTCTCATTATCAGGCTAGCGAAAATTAGAAAAACTATAAATAAGTGTTTAATTTACATATAATTAATTCAACATGAATTTCCACCAAGTACCGTCGGTTGAAAATATCAACTTTATCAAATAACATTGATCCATTTTTCACAAATATTTAACTAAGGATACAGAAACAATCGTACTATCGCAGGCTACACTGTAGTTTAATCGATTCCAAAAGGCAGGCAGTCATAAAAACATTAAAAGAAAGACATAATAGATTGTAGTATTGTTAGTATTTTTTTTTGCATAAATTGATTGTGCGTGTAAATATGGAGACAAAAAGAAAATAAATGCTTTGCACAAAATCCTATATCTGTGTGTTGTTAATTATAAATACACGTCTAATACTTTTATTTATTTTATTCTTCTTGCACATCATCATTCAAATAACAAAATCAACAAATCAGTTTACATAAGAAAAAAATGTGATGATATGCAGTGGCGAGATAATCACTATATTGTGTTTTATATCACTGTATGCATTGTGTTTTATAAAAAAAAAGTGGAATAGTAGATATATCGATGATTAAATAAATGCTTTTATTAATATGTGTCATTTTTACTTGAACGTCAGAGTTCTAAGTGGTGATATGGTCAGAAAATAATGATAATAATATATTACTTTATACTAAGCAGAAAGGAAGCACATAAAATACAATATTACGATTGTTATCCTTTGATGATGATTAGGGCCAATATATTTATTATTATTGCAGATATATTTTTATCGATGGCTCCAATCAATTCAATGAAATGTGATATAATAATGATTATATATAAATATTATGTAAGAGACTTTCATTATTTATATTAGTAGATATACAAAAGTATCAAAAAACGCTAAAAGTTGAATAAAAAAGGCAATGAAAATGATATGAAAGCGTAAAGAATAATGTGGTGGGTGAATTATTTTAACACATCTTTATAAATGAAGGGAACTTAATTTATGAGCCAAAAGAAAAATAATCCTTAATTTTTTCATAGAAGAATTGGTATCACTTTGAACAATCATTTCCATAAATGACAAATTTCAACCTTTCTTTCTTCTCACCGTATTAGTAACACTCTGATACTTAAGTTTGAAAAATGAAAATGGTACATTCTGAAAGAGAATAATTGTTGAAAAATATGTAGGCAAAAATAATAGCGCTTTTATTAGCCAAGAATTGCATTTCAATTATAAGTAAATGAGTACCTACCGTCATACATATTTTGTCACTTTTCTAAATGTTGCTAGAGATGTATCTCCGTTTTTTTTAATAGGAATAAAAATGGTGCAATACACTTATTATCGTTAGTTATAAAATTGCGCTTCTGTAACTAGTAAAAATTATATAATAGGTGTGCTTATTAACTTCACGAAGCTTGCATGCACAAAGCTGGTTTAATTGCCGTAACTATTAGGCTATATTTAATGTTAGTTAGCACATCAGAGTAAACCAAGTGGTTTTCCTGTGTTTGCGTAATTTAAAGAGCGTAAACTCAAATAAAAACAACATCTTGAGTAAAATAAATATTAAGCTTACAACTCTGTATCTTAATAAATTGACAGTACAATTTTTTAAGAGAAACAAAACTTACGAAGATATGTGGTAGCTTTTTGAGTGAACGAAGAGAAAAAAGAATGTTCATCAAGAAATCATTTTATAATTAACTCTCGTAAGCCTGCGTGAGAAGGTAACAAGACATTTGTGTAGTCTTCAATACATGGTTTAATCATATCAATATCTTTGTACGAGTCATATAGCAAAAAATAGAACAATAATTTATAAGATAATAATTATAATTTATAAGATATACCTAACATCATTCTTAGGACAACGATAATCAGTAATAATTCGGTTTCTAGTTCTTTCCTAAATATTTAAAGGTTTTTTTTTTATTTTACTTGAAGTCTGCACTGAGATAAAGATGACAGTACGAAGCAAATTCCAATAGAGCTAAAACAACTTGAATTTCTATTTGAATCAATTTCAGAGCATTCTTACATTTTAATACAACAGTTGCAGAAGATGAGAATGTCATAACAATCTTCGTAGTGGTAATTCCAACCCACACTTTACTACCACTCCACTAGTACATTTATATAGTTATCCTTTATGCAAAATTACTTTGTCATATTATTTTGTTTAAGTTACATAATAATACTCATACACAAAGTGTACTATCATAGCTCCACTCAACATTCACTTAGTTAGAGCGTTATAAGAGTAATAATAAAAATAAATGGAATCTCAAGATGCAGTAATAATGCTGAACGTCTTGAATATTATAACCTTCTAACATCGCGGTGGTGGAATAAAGCTTAGGGTACTTTCATACCCTAAAAGTACCTACGATTTCGTACATCGCTGCAGACGGTGGTCGCATTCGCTTACGTCACGACGGCTGCCAACAGCACATTGCACTATGAAATTTTTTCACATTTTTGCGATATGTGTTCCTAGGTTCCATCATCGGAATAAAAGTTTGAAGAAAATGTTTACATATTTTTCCACTTGAATAGTTGGTAAACGTTGCGGGATAGAGTGAAGAATGAGGATATCAGGAGAATGAGCGGATGCGAGAAGAGTGTTATGGATAGAATGCGTGTAAATAAGTTACGTTGGTTTGGACATTTTGAGCGAAAGCAAGATGAAATAATGACGAAGAGGATGTATGTATCTGAAAGGGAAGGTGTGAGGTGTGTAACCCAGCCACGTGGTGCAACGGCTATCGCTGTCGACTCGCATCATCGAGGTCCTGGGTTCGATTCCCAGCTGGGTCGCGGAATTTCGTAAGAAATTTTCGCAACCAGGGTTTGGGAAAGAACTGTCTAGGGGTCTAGGCAAAATTGAGACAGCAGTGGTTGTCTGGAAGGAATTACGTAAGTGATAAGTCCGCCAGCTATACTGACAACTGTGTATAGAAAAGATTTAAAAAAAAGGTGTGAGAAGGCGCGGACGGCCCAGACCCACGTAGCTTGATCACGTGGATCAAATCCTAAAGGACGGCCGCGTTTTGAATAAGAGAAATCGGTGAACATGTATGAGAAACTGGATGAATGTGGAGAAAGCGAAAGAAGTTTGTAAGGTTAGATCGGCTATATGGCGTTCCGTTTTCTCTGCCAACCTCTCCTGGGACACGGCGTGAGGGTATAGATAGATAGGTATTTGATAAAAGTAAAAATCTTGTCAGTCGACTAGTCCCAACAAGGATCTTACAATACAAATACAGTATATATATATAAAACCTCAAGGAGTTTGCAACAGGAACACTAAAGTACTATTGAATAAATTTGTTAAGGATACCACTAGTATTCCTTAGAGTGGCATGTTTATATAACTGTACAAGTGCATTATGTATTTTTATCCAACAGATTATTTGAACCACATGGAGTGCATTGTTATGTTTATAGAAAATATTAAACCTTTGAGTTTCTTTTTAGCATTTACGTTATCTGTTATATTTATTGTTTGAAGAAGCGAACTATTAGAAGATATTTTTTAAAACTCAATAAATGATTGCATTATACTGTAAGTTCATTTTATAAACTGTAATTTTTATAGGAGATTCCGTGGTTATATAGATAGCATAATAAAATTATATATATATATATATATATATATATTTATGCAAAACCAGATATTCAAAAATACTAATAACATTTCATGCCGTTTCACAAACACTGTTAATTAATCTAACATGTAAAACAAAAAAAAATAAAGAATTTGCAAAAGCAACTCTCAAGGACCTATATAGATAGATAGATATCGACTAGTAACGCAGTACAAATTTTCTTAGAAAACATGTTCGAAAACAAACAATAAACGTTTGGTTTTTATTGCATTACCTTAAGATGAAATGAAAGACCAAACGTTTAGACACCATCGCTCCAAGATAGGAGTATTTTACTTCCTTTATACCTTGCGAAGTCATATGAGGAACTTTCTTGAACCTGACTGATTGATATATGAAATTATTTTGGCCGCGTGGTTTCATTGGCCGCATTACCAATTTTTGCTTCGAATTTCAAGACTATACTATAAGATCTTTCGCACTATATAATTAAATATCTTACGTTTTATAAGTATAAAATCTGAATACGCGATTGCTTATATTTTATTTGATATCAAATTTCTTTAAGAGCTCTAGTTTTAAAAACGGTGTCCTATTTTATTTTGAATATACACGATACTATCCATTATCTTACACATGAATGCATTAAAATTTTTGATGGTCCCTTCAAGCGTCAGGTAAATTATATGAAATTGAAATACCATAAAAATATATACCAACCTTCAAAAACTTAAAACACACAGGTCCCAAACAGACATTAATAAATTCGATAAACGTCTTATGATAAAAACAGAAACACATTTATCATGAAATTATGTTTTTTTATGATTGGTTAAACGTTTTATAATACGTTTTTACTATAATAATACACATTAATAATAATGTAGATAATATTTCTTAATCCAAAATTAGGGTACAGTTAATTTATTATATATAGTTTGGAGAATTATTTAATAATTTTGAGATAATTATTTTTAGTCATATTACGATTATCAATAGGATAAATATATTGGCGCCTATCATATTTTACATATAGATAATATTATTATAATAAATTAATAGTGAAAGGTTCTGTTACTGCACTCGTTTTTAATAAAGTAAAACTAGGTTTAAATTAATTAAAGATACATAATATATCGATATGCATACATAGTAAGAAAGTTTGGATATTATGGAGAAAAAGTGAATGAAAAGAAAATCCCTACAATCAAAGCACACACGACTCGAGGGCCGAAAGCATAGTAACATAGTTAAGCAAAATTTCTAAGAAAGACCACATAAATATCTTCTTCCTGGCACTGTCCCAACTTATTGCCGCTGAAGGCTGTTGGGGTCGGCTCTTCTCGTTCTGAGGTTGTACACTCTTCTGTTTCCTATATCATCTTCATCCAGGCCATTTCTCCGCAGGATTCTATTGCATTGTGTCATCCAGGTATTCTTTGGTCTCCCTCTTGATGGATGTCGAGGGAGATTTGTGACTTTGTTTACAGTGTGTTCCGGTGGTCTCCGTCTTATGTGCCCATACCATCTTAGTTGCCTCTCAAAGACCACATAAATATGCCGGAATAAAAAGCTCAAAAGCTTAGAATTTACTAAAATATATAACAGTTTTATTTGTCATGACTGCGAGAATGATATTTTTCTTATATACTAAATATAATAATTATATTTCACTTATTTTAGAGGCATTTACTATGTAACAATTTCTAGACATTTTTAAATAAAATGTTTAAACTTGAATCACTATGTTTATTTGTTACATTAATTTAAATTACGCTGTATGATTCATTGTCTTTTGTATGTATGTATAAGTGTATATTATTATTATTATTATTGTTATTTTACTATCATAGTTCTATCTTTGTAAGTCAGTCTTAAAAAGCTCGTCAATGGTGCAAGTGCACTGAAATCGCGATAGCGTAATATAAATTAATGTAACAAATAAACATAGTGATTCAAGTTTAAACATTTTATTTAATAATTATTATAGTTAATATGTTATAGTTAAAAGTTTCATATCGAATAGTATGAACGAGAAAATAATTAATACACTTCAATGTTTGACATCATAAGCATATATGATTTACTCAGCTATCAAAATATTGCATTAAAAAATCATATTATTATGTTCGCAACCCAGTTAAATTTTACTATCTCCCAAGCCGTAAAATATTTTAAAAAAACAATGGCATTCATTTCGTACCACCCGAGAATACAAGAGGAAGTAAAGAACAAGATAAATCAAACAGGATCTATAAAGCCCCTTTAAAAAATAACGATTTATGTATTGATTGCAGCGCATAAATAAAACAAATAACATACAATATTACGAATAAAATATGGGTGATATTTTTCTTCTTTCCTGCCCCCATATAAGACGTCTTTGATAATGTATATAAAATGTTAAAATTATTCGCATCGTTTGGCTTAGAATATTGATTACTAAATACGTACCTATTTAACTGCACAGGGAAACCTGTAAAATACACATTTAAAGTATTCTCACGTAAGTTTTATGGGGCTATAAAATAAGGGCGTTTAATAAAATGACCTAATCTATCAAACGGCATCAATCGTCTTAAGTTATATCTCTTACAACCTTCTTCCAACATACCTGTGCAGTAAACAAAAAGTATAATGTATCTTACTGCTTCGAGAACGCATTCAACTACTAAAATTGTTAAGTCGACAATTGAACTTCAATAGTCACAGTAATTGTAGATAGGTAGTTGTGAACATGTATCGATATGATAGGTACATGAAATTAATAAAAGTTAATGTTATGACGATAATATATAATAATATGATCAATTTAAATACGGCACCGTTAAATGATCTGTGAACATTTAAAAGGGGGCGTGATTTTTTCTAAACATAACTAGCGTTTTCAACTTGCTCCTGAATGTGGTGGTAGGTTGCTCTCTCTCAGATTCGTAGGCAATCAGCTGTTCCAGGCAGTTGGTGAGGTGACTCTAAAGCTCCCTTTTCGGAGGAGTTTGTTGGCAACAGTGAAAGCTGAACACAGTTGTCAACTCAGAGTCTCGTTAAGAAAGATGGCTAATTACAAATCATTCTTTCGCTCCACGACTAACTGGTAATGTTTTAAATCTATTAGGAGCGATTTGGCGGAAAATTTTAGAGACGATTAGAGGGTTACTCCCGGGAATTCCCGGGAAAACCCTCTAATTTTTATTTCCCGTTTCCCGGGAAAAAAACGAATCCTTTCCCGGGAAAAAATACAAATTATTAGTCATGCAGATTGCCATATATATAATGAGTTACAATCCATTGGATTGGTCTGCAACGAGTTTTGACTTATTTCTCCACTCCTCCCTATTCTCAGCTAGTCTCTTCAACTCCATATATGAGCCACAGCTCATGTCCCTCTTCAGTTGGTCCATATAGGCGTCTCTCGGTCGACCTCTGCCATTTGTGCCTTCGGTCCTGCCCTCTGCGATTGCGATGAGCAGTCCTGGGTGCCTGATGTTGTGGCCAATCCAATTAGCTCGTTGTTGGCAGATTCTTTTGAGGAGTTGCCTTTTTTCGCCAACCCTGGTTAACACTTCTTCGTTTTCGACGTGTTCCGACCAATGAATCTTTAATCGTAAGATTGCCATACCGATACCGAAATCTTTGTTTAGTTAACTGTAATAGTCGTGATAAACTTCTAGAAGCTGACGAATATTTTGATATGAAAATATGAAAAATAATATTAATTACCAATATAAGTGTTATACCTACTTTAAAAAAAAAACTTAATTATAGCTTCAATGTATTCGTTTGAAAGAAGCATAATTATTCTAAATATAATTCGAAATCGGAGGTGTGTTTGGCCGACAATGTATAAGAATCCTACAATTTTTCATGTTTTTTTTTACATATTTCGAAAAGTTAGACATGTAGTTCTTAAAAATATTAGTGCAGCCAACTGTCATTTTTTTTTTGTTTTATTCATGGATATTAACCGATATAAAAAATCTTTTTTTGTCGAAATTTCTCATTTTTTAAAGTCAAAAATCTTTAAAAAGCTTTGCCAAAATCCATAACATTTTTTTGCTTGATAGGATGATCAAAAATTAAAAGTTTATATATTTTGTAAACAATTTTTATTTTGATATAACATAGAGTACCTAAATAAATCTCGTCAGTCAGCTATTTAGTTTTTTTTAAGCAAATTACTTATATTGGTAACAAAAATTTGATTTTTTTTTATCAAATCAAAATGTTTGCAAGGGTCAACAAGTTATGAGAGTTTTTATTCCAAATTTGTTGAAAATTGAATATTTATAAATATAATAATGTATTTCCCGGGATTCCCGGGTATCCCGGGAAATTCATTTTAAAATTTCCCGTTTCCCGGGAACAAAAATAATCCGGGAAAAGATACCCTCTAGAGACGATATAGGTAATCGTCAAAAGATCTAACTTTCAAGTCACTGTGGAGAAGGTTTATCTGAATGGAAACAGAATTCCCAAATTCACCAGCGAGACAGTTCTATACATCAATCTAGTCTTATAGATAAAATTTGTACCTACCTAGTTTTGAAATATTTTTTCACGTCATGATAACATGGCAATATCGTGAATAAACTAAAGTTAATATTGCTTCCTGAAAACTTTCAAACAATGAGTAGGTAGGAAGCAATAGTTGAGAATTAATCAAATCAAAATCTATGAATAGCAAATAAAACTCAAATATTTTTTATTATTGGTAAAATTATACATACATTTAAAAAAAACCTATAACAATACTTTTAAAAATTCACATCCTATTTATAGCTCCTCTGAATAACATTTTTTTACCAAATACACCCGAAAGTTAATATTTTAAAACGAAAACATTTTGAATTAATATTTTTAATTTTGACAGGAGAAAATTGAATGCGATAAACAAACAAATAAAATTCAATTTTACGCCAAATATTTCAAATGTGTGTTCAGTACAAATGAATTCATCAACACAAAATACAAATTGGTAAATAGATTCATAACACTATAAGCGATAATAAAAAAGAAACAATTTACTAACAAAATGAATCTCCTAGAGCCTGATTCCTACACTAAACTATAAAAAAATCGGTTAACAATATCGAATTTTCGATAACTTGCGATATTTGGTTTGTACTTCGATAATATGAGGAATATGATGGAGCGAAAGAAGAATGTAAAGATAGATCAAAATGGTATCTTGTTCTCTCTGCCTAACCCTCGTATGATATTGGGTGAGACTACAATAAATATACAAATACTTCAATTATCAATATGTATCGAAAACCGGCAATATTTTTTTTTCTTTATTGTACAACCTAGGTAGATACTTCGGTATACTTCAATATAATATCATTTATTAAAACCTATATATTCACACCCTGCAACATAAAAATCTTCACTTATAAATACTATAATGTCTTACGTAAAAAATCAAACCTTCGAAACATTCATTCCAAGTAAAAGCTTACTAGGACTATGTATGGACGCAATACAAAATTAAGAGTAAGGAAATATTACGAGTATGGAAAATTCTGTTCAAGACAGCATCAATACAAATATATTATGAAAATTATTATTATAAATATTATGTTGATATCTATCTGAATGACATCGACTAACGAATCGTCTATAACATCTAGGAAATGATACAGCGATTGTAAATCATTAATATGTACATAATATAACACAACCACAACAATTATACATGAAATATTCACACAACATCACAGATATTCAATCTACAGTTACGATCACATACGTGAAATGTAATAATTCATTCATTGATACCACTAACTATATATAATGTTAATAAATATTATTGTATAATAGAGTAATAGACGTTACGCAAATTAACCTAACGGCATTTCTAGCAGACATCAAACGGCGTGAGCTATTATTATTGACGAGCTAACAGTCAAAAGGGTCGTTCACATACGTTCACTTTCAGTGATCACTCCGGATGATCCTCCAAGATGAACAAGTGTGAACAGGCGTTTCATCAATAGTGATCACTAGCGATGACGGAGGAAAGAGATTACCACTCGTCATAATTTTGATGAAAGGTCCTTTCACTGAAACAACCATAAACAAGTTTCATCTTATTATTTGTTTTAATCTCTATGAATTTGTATTGAATGTCAGAATCATGTACAAAATATTATGCAGTCGAGAGCTATATTAATTTATTTTAAGTGTTATTTTTCATTTTTGAATTTGTTTAATTATTTTCATACGAAAATACGTCAAACTACATACAACACGAGTGAGAAAGTAGACATGGCAGTGAAAGCATAGGATGAACAAATGTGAACAGACGTGTTCACTTTCGATGAACAGATTTGACCCTGACACTCTGGATGATCATCCAAAGTGAAGCAATGTGAATGCTACTTAACGAAATAAACTATTAGTTCGTTTTTAGCGATGTCTAATGTGGTGTTCTCACTTTGGCGAATATCGCCAGATACCAAAATGTCGCCAGCCATTTGAACCGTGTGAACAAAATGACAGCTATTCTGAAACGATAAAAACCAGTAGAAACGATATCGTCTCGAGTTGACCACCTTCCAACTTTTCGGCCGATTGAACGATTTGCGCATGCGCAGCGTTCGTATCTATGGTAAAAACTTTACAACCTATAAATTTTATAATGTTTCCCGCTTCGTGACAGCTGTTATCTTTGTTGTTGGTTTGTGGCGTTTGTTTCCTTAACTAAAAGGCGCCTTATAACCTCTACTATAACATTTTCGACTAAAAATAAACACTTCGTGATCTCCATCTCGACGCCATTTTGAAAACAGTGTCAAAATCAAAGCGCATCTGACAGATCGTTTCTATATCGGTGGACTGTGTGAACAGGTGTGACGATCAATGGATGTCCGGCGAATTTTGTTTTTTCGCCTGGCGATATATTTAGAAATTCGCCTGGCGATATTCGCCAAATGTGAACACCCCATTACATTATTTTTGTGTTTTAAGGATAATAATAATGGTAATAATAGCATAACTAGGGATCGGAATCCAGACGATATAATTTAAATTTTTCGAGCAAATGCTCTTCTATTAACTCTATTTTTGTTTACGGTTTTGTTAATGTGCCGTGATGTATAAATAAGGCTTGTTGTATTGTGTTCGCTCGCTAAAGATTTAACGGCGTAAGCCGCTGGTAAAATGATAGCAAACATAATTATTTCTATCGATCGCAATTCGCAAGTGTAATTCTAAGTATTAAGAAGTAGATACAAATTCGAATTGTTCGATAAACGAAGGTAATGATAATATCACAAACATAACATTACGGCAGTAGAATACAGATTCGTCCAGCGATTCGACATTTTATTCACTAGATATTTTTCTCATAGTTTTGAGTTTATGTAACTAAATTTATAAGAATATATTTTATCTATCTGTTGGTACCATCAACGTTTATTCTACAAGTGGTATAGCCAGTTCATTAACTACATGCAATAAAAATTAAAGTTGTCTTCCCTGCATCAATAAAAAAATAAGATATTGAGGATAAGTACGTCGCTGAAATGAAGATGCTTTCTTAATCGTGGTGCTTTACGAACGCCTTTTACATGATCCTGGAAACAGAAATTTCTGATATATCTTTAATTTGACAAACATATCAACTGTATAACCGATTTTGTAATTGCTATAGACATAGATTGTTTATAAATAGCAAAGTGTATTCAAGAAATACCTATTGGAATTATTTTAGACTTTATCGCTGTAATCCTTGTCACTTTTGTTTGTGCCTATACATTGTAATGCGCCGAATAAAACCAACAACAATACAATATAATCTCAGAAAGTATGTATTAATAAAATATACTCTCGCTAGTGTAGTTGTAAGATTTAATCCCGTATTTCTTTAGTTAGACCCTAGCGCACTAAGCTGACAAGAGAAGATTGTATAATAATAATAATTACATAGCTAATGTACCTATAAACAACATTTATAAATAGAAACAGAAATACATAAGAACAAGGTGATTTTAGATTCATAGGTTAAGTTGGTATTTATCAGTAATCTGCAAAAGACATATAAAAGTTAAACTTATGCTTAATTTATAAAACATTATCATTCATTTTGAATGTCATAATTAGATCGAATATTCATTATAGGTTATTTGGAAATACTTGTTGCAAAAAACGAAATTGATTATTATAAAAAAACAATAATAATCGATTTTATTTTGTAATGATCAAAAGTTTGGACATTTGCCGCCTTGTGCAAAGAAAGATTGTACAACTTTAACAGATGCAAATTCTAAAACTTTGTGTATGAATAACGTTATGTGACGTAAGAAAAGACAGAGAGAGCACCTTTATTAGATGATTGAATGGTATGTGAAAGGACGTGTGAAAAATATCTGAGAGGCTTATAATGCAGGACTAGACATTACCGAGACACAGTAGGAGTTAATATTAAGCTGCAAAACACGATTCCACGTTGTTGATATAGTTTTACGGAACAGAGACGTCTTCAAAGGAGAGATTGCACACATTGTGGTAGGCTTGTGAATATTTTTGGTTTGTTTTTACAACTCGATACACGCTCTTTGTGTTTTTGATTGTGTTTCATTTAGTAGTATCTATTCGTAATTATGAATTTCCATCTGTTCTTGTGCATTATTACGTACCTAACTGTCTGTGTCCTGTCAAACTTGAAAAACAAAATAAAAAAATATCATAGTCCACAATCATGTGATAAAATATTTCCCCTATAAGTAACCGAATAGAAAGCAAACTCTATAAAATATTTATTTGAATAATAAGTTTGTTGGTTTCGTCTTAAACAAACGACTATTTTCACCTTTGCATACAAGACGATCACTGCTTATGCAATTTATTGCAACAACAACAAAAAAACACAAAAAACTACAGGTTTTTAACTGCAATCATTCGGTCATGAAGATTTGGGTATAGCAATAAGAATATTTTACTAAAGTCATCATTTAAGAATTATTACTTATTATAGTATCACCATTCAAATCTATGGAGAAAATAGTATAATATATTATACCGATAGTCGCCTGAGTGTTGTGTGTGCACTCGCTAGTCTTATCACTGAGAGAACCGGTCCATCACATACCTACCTACTAAATACTACTACGAGATAGTGTATAGCTACACAATTATTTCTCTCTGTAACAATTCTATGTTGTACTACATGTGTACTACAAGATTGTATTATTATTATTGTTATGTATCGTGTATAGTAATGCTGGTTGAGCTATGTCACTGACCTTATAGCAATTTTCGCCCCGTGTGAATGCATTTCATTTTGATATAGTAAATACGACAAACCAATTAACTCAAGTTGTGAATGTTTGCCCAGCGAGAATTTATTGTATGTAATCCATTACTATGTAATACGAATGAATGAAATCTTATTCGCAAGTAAACTTAATCTGGGATATTCACTCCCAATTCATATTTTAAGTCGATCATTTTTTTGCCATTATTAAATATCCCTGAGATTACTAGGCTAATTTATGCTGAAATTTTGAGGTGCAAATCTTTAACCCTTAAGAGAAATCAATATGTGTATGAAAAATTCGAATACTTCACAATTATGTGAGATACGCTTTTTTGCATATTAATAAAAGTTAGTGTGAGTAAGACTAAGAACTGTATTTTTATATATTATTATCAACATATTCATGATTGCTATTACGTTGTTATTTTATAAAAAAATACTTTTCAAACATTCTTTAAATAAATAACGAATTAAAATATAGTTTTGCTTGATGACAATGTTATTCAGAGTTGTACTAAACGTAGGTACTTTGAATTAACATTTTTTTAATTTCTAATTTTAAACCATGCAAGAAAAGATTGTACCTATACCTTTTTGCCACAATAAAATTGGTATATTTTGTAGCAAATTTTGTTATTTTTGAGACGTTTTTACTTCAACTAATGTAATTTTAAAATCAGTATAATATAGTATTCCTAGACACGTAACTTCAGCATGTAGTAAGGACATTAGGAAATCTGAAAAAAAGAGAGAAAATCTCGTACAAACACGAAATGTCCAATTCACTTTCTCACAAAAATAAACCAACGAGATAAAGAATTCGAGTAAAACACGAAATTTCACCTGTTTCACTTTGGAGCTTGTGTGTTATTGATCCAATTATTTACCAAAAGGTTAGACGAGGTGAAAGTGCAAAAGAAAAGCTGAAACATACCCTCTTCTCTCGTTTATATTATTCTCGACTTAACGAATATTCAATATACAAATACAACTAAACATTCAAAGTACCTATTACAAAATATCTCAGTTGACGTTCAGTGAAGTCAGAGCTACTTTTTTATTTGAAATAAGACGTTTATCTTTCTGTCTAGAGCATCTCCCATAAAATAATATTTTTCCTGCTGAGATCGCCTTGTCCAAAAGCTGTTATGATTTCAGTGCAGGGTGATATTTTTAGAATAATAATAGTAAGTGCAGTAGCTGATAGACAAACTTCATGTAACGAACAAACAGGTTGTCCTGTTTGTGCCAAATAATAAGACATTTAGGATAGTTGGCATATCTTGTAGTTTATTGATTATTAATCTAATTAATTATAAAACAAGTGAGAAAGTGTTGGAAAGAAGAGTAAACGTATCTGCACTACTTAAAAAAAAAGGTAAATTACAACCATATCGTTTTTCGTTTCTAAATTGATAGATTATGATACGATTACAAGGTTCAAAGAAATTAGATAAATTCCTTATCTAAATCTATTACAATATAATTAGATATGATAAACACTATATCTAATATTAGTAACAACAAAACAATGACGTTATAAAGATGTAATGTGATAACTGTAAATAGTGTATACCTACCTTAATACAAAGAAGCGATAGTGGATGTGTACCTACTGTATATTATAAGTAGGAAAGTATGGCCTAACGATGAAGATAATACGCTTAATAAGAAGCACAAACATACAAGTAAGTATACAAGTGTATTAGAGGTAGCCGAACAACTCGAAGAAAAGTGGAACAGTAAAAAACAACATTAACAATTTTCATTGATGACCATTGACCATACAAACAATTCTAACGTTCATTGAGGAAGTAGAAAAGCGTTTTAAAGTTCACATGGAGGTTGTACACTAAAAAAAATAATGAATTAGATGTGAAAGATGCATCGATGAATGACATTTTTATTAAGGACATCATCATCTTTCACCATATTATATTCTCACCTAAACACGTAGATTATGTCATCTTAAACCATACATTTTTATCTGAAACCTCTGTAATCTGATTTGAACTACTATTTACATATTTATTTACATCAAATACATCATCATCATCATCATCATCATCGCCCTCAACGCTCCTCTCGGGATCACAGGGCAGAAACTAGCCTCCTCCATTCAGAGCGTCTCTGTGCCAATTGCGTCACCTCTTTCCACGACATTCCTTGCGCTCTGATAGGTACATCAAATACACAAAAGTATAATCAATTAAATGCTTTCTTTATAGGCACACCTATATTATGACACAATTGAGTAGTCGCCTAATAAACTATACACTATTATTTCTATGCCAACACGATGTGTCAGCGGGCTAACAGCATAAAATAAGGATGCAGATTGCCTTCTCTGTGTCGATAAAGAAATAAGTAATTTAGAGTGGATCACATACTTCATCGCTGAATCTGATTTGAATCCAATACAAAATCATAGAAAAATACTATACTTGTATTTTTTGAACAGATATATTTCCTGAATTACGCCTTAAGAAAGCCATAATCAAGAAAAGTTCTGTAACATTACCCAAAACCACCAACATTGTAGATGTCTAGTAGGTACTCGTATTGAGTTTGCGATATATTAATATGTCTCAAACTTATTTCTTTCCGAGTAAAAAGCATAACTCTATGGAGGTACAGCAAAATAAACTTTTAAAGCAAACCAACTTTGTACCGTTAAAAATGTAGGTAGGTACTAGTAAATCAATAAACCACATCATACAAAATGTATGTACTGAGCCAAACCACAGGATTATTGTATAGACAACTCTAGTAGGTGGATAGGAATAACTCGGTGAAGCATTTAACAAGATTTAATATTTGTTTAGAAAAGGTTGCCCACTACCCTTTAAGCGGTTAATTGAAAAGAGCAAACATATTTTATGATAATAAAATTATTCATTAATAAATACAATTAGGTGTTATTTCATTAATAAATGTCTATTGGTAAAAAGCGATTAAGTTATTTTTACTTTAGTCAACTAAGTGACTATGCAATGACGGCATTTCTCATAGTTTCGCCTCTTCTTCATTCTACAACCTTTCATGCACCCATGTCGATTTCTCTTACTCAACACACGAGCGTCCTTGAGAACTTTATCAACGTGATCTAGCCATGTAGTTCTTGGACGCCCGCACTTCATCACACCGCTTCTTTCAGACAAGTAAATTCTCTTTGTCATCCTTTCCCCAACCATTCATTCCACATGTCCAAACCATTGCAATTAGCGAATCCACTGCATAGATTAAGCACGGAAATCAATGCTTTAGGAATTATGACATATTTCATTACTTTAATTGTACGTGAGGTAATAGGATTACCTTTGACATTCTTCAGGGCATAATAAAACTAAGAACAAAAAATTCTCATGTCAAGTGATCGCAAGTGATTCCAATAAATAGTCCAAATATACAAAAAAATGGTTAAGTAAGACCAAAACTAACAGTCAGTTGATTCCCAAACTTGATCACAATATTACTTTTTATGATCATAGCTACAAAAGTTAATTTTATTCGCTGTACGATATTATGAATGTACATAATGACACAACCTTTTCATTTCAATTCAGTTGACGATGGCAATAATAAATATTATTAACACAACACAACATACAATGTAACGAAATTATTATATTAAATGACCTAATACTACTGCTACATATTATTAGTATGTACATACATTGTACATACAACAAGTTTCAGTTACAACTTCAAGTGTGAGAAGCAATTTGCCAACACGTAGTAATAATAATAATAATCAAAACAAGAATAGAATAATATTGTATTACACTGTTTTGTTGTTAGGTTAGCACAGGTTACCTCTCACATCCGGTTGATCCGGAAATAAAGACTGAATGAAACAAAACGAACCAAAAATAAACTTATTATATTATTATTTCATGAATAATATGTACCTAACACATGTATAATGAATGATAATTATTATAATTAATAATATCAATCATAGGACATTTTAATCCAAAATTCAACGATGAGGTATATACCACTTTACCGATCTTGAAAATATTTTTTTGTTGGCATGAATAATCGACTCGACAACTTGTATATTTATTACCCAGTCTACTTGCTACCCCACTTTTGAGTGGTATTACTAATTCAAATTATGTTTTTTGTATTTATTTTTACATGTGATATCAATACAGTTTAAACAAAGATCTCTGCTGAAATGATTTTACATATGAAGAGGATATAAATATTTGTAATTTGTTTGCCTGTAAGTCATATTATCACAACTCCATGAAAGATTTCAATGAAACAGAATAATATGCTTTACTATCTAAAATTAAATCGTGAATTACTTCTGACCTCTATAAATAGATTGCAAATTGAAAGAGAATGTTATTTTTTATCAAAGACCATCATATTATACATTGAAGTTTAAAACCGAAAAAAGTTCAAATGAAGTCAAAGGTTAACTAGAAATGAGAATTGGACTCAATTTGGAAATAGTGAATGTTAATTAGGTACAAACTTTTCTAAATTCTCTTAATTTTATAGATAAAAAGTACACAGTATAGTGATATTTTTCACACCATATACATGATGCCTCTTTAGAATAGACCCGTGGGAGAAACTTCAAAAATATGCGAAGAAAGCTGGTGATTTTTGCCCATATATAATGACCAAGAGTAAATAAGCTACGGTTTTTACATGTGGAAAGAAAGAATGGGGCGAGTATATAAGGAGATATGAGTATAGCCAAAGAAAGATTGCTTGGAAACGTGGTTAAATTTCCTGAGGATCAAATACCTAGATCTTGTCGATGAATACCTATTGGAGACAATAATCGAAAGATCACGCATAAAAACTATGCCAGTACAGGAGAAGAAGGTTATTGATTCTTTTATCCTAGCCCGCAAAGGAAATCGTGTGATGGTATGTATATGTGAAACAAGTACTTATATTATCATACATTTAAACAATGTTTGCCTATAAAATAGCACATTAAAAAACTGTAAAACTTTAAATCAAAATCTAGTAAAACTAAAATCGCAGAATCGGTAACATAAGGCAAAAAAAACTACTTATTTCAAAAAACAATTTGACTATAAACGGGAAATGAAAATATTTTATGGCTTTCGAGAGAAAACTCAATTAAAAATTTCACCATAAAAATACCATTAAAAGCAACCCGGTAAACAAGAAAAACGCTACAAAATAATATGCTAAAGACGCGTTATAACCGAGTAATATTCCGATACAATGAATACAAAAATGTTATTAAAAACTTCTTTTATTCACCACTAAGTTATTTTATCTCCCTGTCCAAATAATCATCCTTATTCCAATCACGATTATAATTACACGGTACGTCGAACCACCAAAAAGGATTTTGCGAATCGTTAAGTCTCTGCAGAATAAGAAAAATATACATAACAAAACAAAATCCAAATGTAAAGTAAACAAATTATTTACAGCGTCGAGGATAATATTATATCGACAAATAAATAATAATAGGTATACACCCTATTTACTTGCTTACAATACAAACTTACATATTGAATCGTTTGATTCCAAAACTGAAAGAAGGTTCCAAAAATGACAAATTGAAGACATATTATATCTTCAATACACGAAGTTGGTTTACTGACTATCCCACTCGCGTAAGATTTCATCTAAGTATATTATGTATATTTTTTCATGTAAACTTCAGCAATTTTCTTAATAACACATAACAAAAACAAACCTACTTCATTTCGGAATGATTCATTGCTGATTGAACCAAATCTTAAATGACATTTCTAGTGCTTTGACATTGTTAAAACACTAACGATATATTTTGAACGAGAATCATCAGGCAAAAGGATAGCGTTCTTTTTGGGTATTGGACAAACTCAAATATATACTAAACATGTAAGTTTTTCATATTAATTTACAAATGAAACTCATTAAATAATTGTCCGTAAGGAAAACCCTAAAAGAAATACTTGCTTATAAATTTAATAAAAAAAAAAATATTTCCTGAAAGAACATTGTTTTTCTGAGGTTAAAGCATCGCAAGTAGTTACCAACAGTTAGAGTTAAACTTCAATAAAAAAATGTGAAAAAAAATCTTAAACATTGAAACCAAATGACAATACATATTATTTAGAAATAAAAATTAAAACAATTTTGCTGCCCGCATAGAAATCTGCTTTATTGTTGAATCCTAATATCAAACGTACTAAGGTAGGTACTTATTTTTTAATTTACAATGATATGAAAAATTATGGATTTAATTAATTCTCATCCCGGTTTTTATTCTCGACATTTAAGCTTCAGTCGTCTTCTAATAGGTACCTACGTGTATTCAATCCAAGTTATTTTGTTCATTCTTAAACACAGCACAGTAGAGTGAAGGAACAACAACGAAGACATAATAACAAAAACCAGAGACAGAAGAAGATAATAATAAGAAATTGAAGACAACATACCTATACAAATAATATCTTTAGATTCCCTTTAAAATGTAAAGTCCTTTATGCTTTAAAAATACACCACCGTGTTATCAGCTTTTTCCAGTGAAGTTTTTCCGTTTGAAAAGTTGAAGAGACCGACTAAGATTGAAATGACAAAAGAATAATATTAAGAATAATACCTTAAAGTACCTACCTACACACAGTGGAGAGGAGATTGCATACGACTGCATTAGCAATTATATTGAAATGGAAGATGTTAGTAGCGAAAAAACATAGTACTTATACTGTACAATAATTTATTAGTGATGTAACGAATAATGATTTGATCGAGTACTGAATATCGGATATCTAGCGAGATTCCGATCCGATATATAGCGAGATTCCAATCCAGGTTGCCTAATATTTGGACACTGTCATGGCGTGCTTAGTTTCAAATGAAATATCCTCTGAATTATAAGTATAAATTAATGTTTAAATTAGTTGCGGGTTTGAAAATGTCGAGCGAATGGATGATAAACGGATAACGACGGCTGTTAATAAGATAAATTGACGGATGTATGAGAAATTTCATGAATGTATAAAGAGCGAAAAAATTATGTACTGATAGAACTTTGAGGCGTTTCGAGAAAGCCGGATATTAAAAATAAGTCAAATAAGCCGGATACCATATAGTTACCAGATATCCATTTCATCTCCAGCAATAGTATGACGATGAATATTAAAAAAAAAAACATAAAATATACAAATGAACAAAGCGGCAGATTCTTAAATGTTTACTTTTAAAACTCTTTCATAATATTTGAGTTTTGATACTTATTACAAAGAACAAAATATATCTGCACTTTCTTTAATGCGAGATGAATGAATGTTTGCTTAAAATATTAGTAGTTTTAGTTGCATACAAGTCATCTTTTGAAAATATATTCTTAAAATCGATATTTTTAACGACATAAATGCAGCAAATATGCTATCAAATCGAATTGATTTCACTCGAATACTTTTTAAATAATTATATCTGTTCTTCAAAAACAATATAGGTACATATTATTAATAACTATGTAAATTTCATGTAATCATTGGGCATCCACACATTTCAAGCGTTTATTTTTTGTACTAAAATGAGTAACAAAACAATAAAAATTGCACCACATTTGATTAATAAAAAAAAATCATATTTACCGACTCCATTGCTTATTAACGACTTGTGATATATCAATTGACTCACCTGTAACAAGAGAAAATAATACAAAATTAATTAACCGGAAAAGTGTGTACAAAAATTTCATAAATAATCTACAAAATATAAGCAGATAAATAAATTAATCCTTAATCTATTTTAACAAGTATGGTCGAAACAAAACAAAAACGATTACATAAATTAAAATATAGATAGATACTAGGGCTAAACACTTAGTATTTTTTGCTCATTAATTATACCTAATACAAGGATACTTTATTGTACCTGCAAATGTAAGTACAATAATATAATAATTACAGTTAATTTCTCTCCAACTTCCGTTCAAGTCATAAATTAAGAAGTTATGCAACTAAGTACGGTGCACTACCTAATACCGAATGAAAATTGCACCACTACCCACCCAATGGTAATAATTCTGCAAATATAGTAAAAACAGAATTTAACTTGTGCACAACTTTTTAAACAAATAACCCCAGTATTATTATACACATATTATTATACTATATTACTCTAAGTTGTATTTAACTGTATATGATATTTTGTGCAGCAAAACTTCTATGTTGTGTTTTCAGATGATAATACTATTTTTCACGTGTATTGCACAAAAACTACAGAGACATTTATGCACCTACATAAATATAAAAATCATAATACTTAAAACAGAAAAGTGGTAGGTATTCAAAAAATACTGAACACTAATACATACAAGATATAGATTTAGAACATTTGTATAATACAAAAACCTCCCCGTATTTTTTTAAATAATTTTATTTGCGTACATTTTGTTTTATTTGCACCTTTATTTGTAAGTGCAGAGACAGCCTATATGGTAAGTGCATTATGTATCACTACTAAATACTAGTGTTCCATCACGGCATATCTCAAAAAGTTGTTATGTGTGTGTGTTGTGACTCCTTCAATTTGCATTTTGTAGTTTTTTACAAAACGGCGCATTTAAAATAAATTTAAAGATTATCATTATTTCACACACCTATAACGTCATATTATCTGTAATTTATGATGAAGTCACACAATCATTAAATATGATGATTCAAATCAATGAAAAAATTCAATGACAAAAACACATTCTTACTGTGAGACGTACACTAAAACCTTTGTTTTATTTAAATTATTTTAGATGAAGACTAAATTCACAAATATGGTAAAGTATAATTTAAAAACACTAAATTGATGAGTAAATGCAAATTTTGAGATTCAAGATGCATATTTCCCTATCACGGAGATTTATTCTTTGTCAGTTCTAGCAATGTCGGATCACAGTTTCTGAGATGTTCATATCATCTGAAATCCAATATCTTTCTTCTTCTTCTTCTATGAGTGCCATATCAGGTCCCCCCGACGTTGGCGATCACTCTGGAGAATGCTTCCCTGTCTCGTGCTGTGCGGACCAGCTCTCCCATCCGTGTTATTCTGGTCCATTGCCGTATATTCCGCAGACAAGACATCTGCCTCCTTCCCACTCCTCGACGTCCCTCAATCTTGCCTTCTATTATCAACTGCAGAAGCCTATACTTATCGCCTCGCAGGATGTGGCCCAAATATGAGACTTTACGAACCTTAATATTTGTCAGGAGCTCTCTATTTGTATGTGCTCTGCGTAGTACTTCTGTATTGGACACCAAGTCTGTCCACGGTATTCGAAGCATTCTTCGATGAATCCACATCTCGAATGCCTCCAACCGATTCATTGTGTTCACCTTAAGTGTCCAAGTTTCGCAACCATACAACAGCACAGACCAGATATAACCTTCCCACTCCTCGACGTCCCTCAATCTTGCCTTCTATTATCAACTGCAGAAGCCTATACTTATCGCCTCGCAGGATGTGGCCCAAATATGAGACTTTACGAACCTTAATATTTGTCAGGAGCTCTCTATTTGTATGTGCTCTGCGTAGTACTTCTGTATTGGACACCAAGTCTGTCCACGGTATTCGAAGCATTCTTCGATGAATCCACATCTCGAATGCCTCCAACCGATTCATTGTGTTCACCTTAAGTGTCCAAGTTTCGCAACCATACAACAGCACAGACCAGATATAACACTTTATCATTCTCTGACGGAGCTTCAAATTAAGGTTGTCATTGCAGAATAGTGCTTTCATCTTATTAAAAGTGGCTCTTGCTATTTCGATTCTGCGTTTCACCTCAACATCGGGATCCAGGGACTGCGTTATAACACTGCCGAGATATGTGAACTTTTCTACCCTTTCAACATTTATACCCTTTAACTGAAGAGATGCTGTAGAGTAGTCTAGTCGTCCAAAGGTCATCCACTTGGTTTTATTGACATTAATGTTTAATCCCAGCTCCTCTCCTGCAGTACAGACATCATTTAATAGTTTCTGGAGATCTTCAATGCTGTCAGCCAGTATAACTGTATCATCTGCATATCGGATATTGTTAATAATCATTCCATTAACTTTCACTCCTTTATCTGAAGTTCCTAATGCCTTTTTAAAAATTTTATCTGAGTACAGATTAAACAGAAGAGGAGAGAGAATGCATCCCTGTCGTACACCGCGCTGAACAGTTACAGCATCGCTGTTGTCATTTCCAAATTTTATCTCTGCGGTTTGGAACCAATAAAGATTTCTAATAAAATTTAGATCCTTGGAGTCAATATTGTGTTCTCTGAGCATCTTCATCAATTCAGCATGCTTTACTCTGTCGAACGCCTTTTCATAATCAATGAAGCAAGCAAACATTTCTTTACGTTGATCTTTGCAATTTTGCAATAAGACATTGACTGCTAGTAAAGCTTCTCTCGTACCAAATGCATTTCGAAAGCCAAATTGAGAATCATCAAGGTCCTGCTCACATTTTGCTCTAATTCTTGCATGAATGATTTTGAGAAACAATTTCAATGTGTGACTCATTAAACTAATAAGGCGATAGTCATTGCATTTTCTCGGGTGTTGTTTCTTAGGTAGTGTCACAAAAGTTGATTTTAACCAATCTTGGGGAATAATCCCTGTATAATAAATTGTGTTGAATAATCTCAGCAGGTAGTCAATATTTCCATCGTCAACGAGTTTCAATACTTCGGCAGGAATTTCATCTGGACCACATGCTTTTCCATTGTCAGAAGTTGCAATGGCATGTATTATTTCTGACTCTTTGAACTCTCTGAATATCTTTCTAAGACAGAGTTATTAATATATTTCTACAATGAAATTTATCTCTATCAAATACTCGTTTGTATTGTCCCGTCTTCATATAATTAAAGTAAAAATACAACACAGTTAAGTATGTAAATTTAAAATAACAAACAATAAAGCAGTATCTAAATACGCATTAGTATCTAATAAATGCAGAACCATAAGAAGACGTAATGGTGGAGACACTATAAACTTATTATTTTATAAAGTAATAATGAAATTCTTCCATTCGTATTTCTACTAACGACAATAATACTTACTGCTCACTACTAGTAGGTACACGGTTACAATATAAATATTCCGACTGCTCTTTCATACAGAGTAGAACTTTGCAACTATGTATGTATCTATGTAATCTTTTTTTTAATAACTCTAGGAGAATAATTAAAACAAAAGCAACCAGATAAAACCATTCATTATTAGGATAATCTTGAAAATGCTATGTTTAAATTACCACTGAACTCAATATTTCAAGTTCCTATTTATCTTTACTTTTCTAAAGCAATATTTTGATGAACAGACTCGGGGTTCACTTAAGCATCAGCCCGATAAAACCATATCCATCTCTAAAAGTTCTAAGTCTAGAAAGGGCTAGTAAAAATAAGACTTTCTAACAAGATTGTCACGATTTCCTGAAAAACTAGTTTATATCGTCCTGCGCTATACACTTCTTCTCTATTCGCTATTTTCATCGCATTGCAATAATAATTTAAATTGTAAGGTAACAGTGTCGGTGTAATTACTAAATATTGTCTTTCTATTTCAATTTTTATTAGCATTCTCCCTCTAGGTCTCTGACTCAGTAAAGTTTCTAATAAAATTATTTCTTTGCATTTTTTTGCCATGTCGAAAATACGTTCACATTGCAATGTTTCACCCTGCAATGTCGATGGTTCTGATATTGCATAGTGTAGTACCTACTGTACTAGTTATTATTATTATATTCATTGCAGTGTCTTTCCAGATAATAAATGAGTCTTTATTATTATTCTTCATGCAGAATATAATAACATTATTATAAACCAACGAAAAAGTTGACTGCTGCAGCACACGTAGAAGAAATATGAAGAAAAATATTAAAAAAAATAAAAGAAACACTGTTGTAAATAAACATATTTCTTTCTCTTTACCCATCAAGCAGTACCTACGTAATGTTATTACAAATGTAAACAATTTACTATGAGATTTTCTTTGCAAGAATTTTCTTGTTAATTTTTTTATTGCACCATTTTATTATTCTTTGGAGAAATGAATAGAAATACAAGAGCGTGAGTATTTCTTTATTTTTTATATGTCTGGGTTAATTTTTGAAATGTATAATATATACATTTTTTTTATATACTTACTTACTTACTTATGGAGCCCTTGCTGCATAAGGTCGTTCACGTGGACGGAGCCTATATGCGGCAGTGGGTGCCCCCCGTGGGTCTTGAACCAGTTCCGACCAGCTCCTCCTGTCAGCCGCAATGCTCTTCGCATCCTCGGACTTCAATCGTCTGTGGAGAAGGTCGGACTCGATGTGTTTCAGCCATATTTTTCTCGGAGCTCTTCTATTTGTTTTCCACTTCGGTGGTCTCTGTTTCCAGAGGGCCCGGTATGGCAGTCTTGTAGGGGCCATTCGGCACACGTGTCCAAACCATCTGAGTCTGCGTTTGCGGATCTCCTCTTCCAATGGTGCATGGTTATCGCAGCGCACTCTAATTACTTCGTTCCGTATAGGGTTGCGTAGGGACACTTTCAGAATTTCTCGTAGGCATCTCATTTGAAACACATCGAGTTTGTCTATGTCAGTTTTTAGTAAGACCCATGTTTCTGAGCCGTACAACAGTATTGGAAGTATCAGAGTGCGGTCTATCTTCATTTTGGTTTTAACACTGATATTGTCCTTTTTCCATATACACCACTTTAAAGAGGAAAATGCACCAGTTGCCAGACCAAGTCTACGTTGTATTTCCAGAGATGCAGCAATCTTACTCTCTTCCACGGTGGAACCAAGATATGCATTTTTTTATATGCATCTGTTTATTTCTATTCAGTAGGTATGTATTTAAAATTATTAATATAATGGTGTATAAAAACGATTACATTTACATTAAATTGTGATTTTTCAATTTTAAATGTGTTTCAGTTTAACTTGTGACATATTCAGATGTCTGAAATATAAATATTTTGAAAAATTCTGCGCAAGTAAAACATAATTTGCGGTGGGTAGAGCACAACATAACATTACATAACATAACATGTATAGACAATTCACACAGACCGAGCTAGTCCCAAACTAGGTTGTGAATCTTGTATTATGGGTACTAACGCGACGATACACATATATACAATGCACTACACGCATATACATGTACAATAGATTGTATTGCAATAGATGTTAACTGGATGGAGGACAACTGTCTTGGCAGAAAATAGCCTCGAGACCTGTGATGATAAGCCAAGATCAATCAAGCGATGTGGAACTACGGTCTGTATTGTTATCTAGTTACTGGAGCGCACAATTAGGTATGTATTTCCTTAAACACTGTTAACATTAAAATATTAATATGACATTAATCCAAATTATATACCCAATTTAAGAAAATTATTGTGTGTTTCATACTTCGTCTTGTATTTATGATTTTCTTATTAATTTAGCCAGATATAAATGTTATTTAAGTAAGTAGTTCTCAACTGTGCAATATATCAGTTTTGAAAATATTACTCGGAAGATGGATAATTTAAAAATATCTCAGTAGGTATTCATCACAGTTAAAATGATAACAGATTTCATTTAATTTCATATCATAAAATGTATTTATTCACCTGTAAATAATTGAATCAGATAATAAACTCGGTGAATCGTACATAATAATAATAATTTTACTACTTATTACATTTTCCTAAGATTTACTACAACACAACGACATCGGATAAACCAAGAGCTAAAGCAATAAACTTGCGTCGTAAGCAGCTGGTAGTTAGGATTAAGTCGTAAGTTACTAGTAAGTATATACCAGAAAGAAATAAAATTTTAATTTAACATAGACGAATGCAGCTATGAAAAATTGCAAGAGTAACTATTAAATATTATCTATCATACATTTATCATACACTTAGCCATGTAGTGGAATAAATGGCTGCATATCTTAATGCCTAAATATTTAGTAGACGACTATACCTCTACTCATACTGACATGATTTATACCAAAAAAAGAGTAATCTGCAGACTTCTTAATAACAACTTAGCGTCAATTAACTCACCAGCTCCTACAAAATTCTCAGTACCTCACAGAAAGTTTAGCTTTCGAATGGTTGGATACATATTAGACGAACGCTGAAAATCTTTTGATCAATCATTTCTCAAAAACATGATCCAGCCAAAATATTCTTCTAATATACCAATTCTTTACATTATTATGTATCACAAAATATTAAGACGATATTCTGAGTTCATATTACCTACCAACTAAAGCATTACTGATAAGTATGAATTAGCTCCATATCGACACAATTATGTAGTAGGAATATATGCGCATTAAAAAAAATGTACTGTACCTACATGAGTGAGATTGCTTTTTTGAAATTTCAATAGAAAATATTCATCATCATCATCATACCATCACGGCACATCCCACAAGTGGGGTAGCCAGCAGATCAGCTGCATGTAAGAAACACGCAAACTGTCCTCTCCGTGCTAATATAAAATCAAGACATTCAGGATGGGTGGCAAACCTCATCGCTGAATTTAGGATGTAAAATGTCTCAATTTTTTCGAACACCTGCCTTTTACTTACAATAATTTTTATAGTTTTTTGATAAAAATGATGCATTATAACAGATAATTTTTTGATGATTTTAATTACCATAACGTATTTAAACGGTAGCATAATTATTAATTAAAATATGTTAATCAGAGGCATTTTTTCGTTCGAAAAAATGTGTGAACGTTGAGTTATCAAAATAAATAATTATATACATTCTTTTCCACGAGAATTATTTAATACTTAAATATTGTATTGTTCCCTTATCAATGTATAAAAAAAAAATAACAAAGTGGATAATAATCTTCTTATAAAAATGTTAAGTCCGTTCGTAAGTATGTTTGTTTGCTTATGTATCGTTAATACTAGTTTTTACTGCCTATGGAATAGAAAAACTAATGCCCTCAAACTATTGAGAATCATCGAACATGTTTAGAAAAATAAACAGTGTTTTTGATTTGGTATATTTAAAAAAAATCTATGTAAATGCAAAAAACCCCCGAACAATTATTGAAAAAAAAGCCTTTCAGAAATTATCCGCATTCAGTGCCAACCTCTTAGAAAAGTTTCTGGCACTGAAGATGGACTAGTTTCGAAAAGCCTCTATGTGTTTTTCGTATTAATCGTTTTTATTTATTTATTTAATTTATTTATTTAAAAAAGTTATAAATGTTCAATTAAATTTACAACTTATAATAACCTTAAAACTAATTACAATTTTATAATATTATTTTCTATCATTCATTTTAACTCAAATAGTTTTCTAAAATCACAAAGCAATTGCTCTCCAACAAGACAACAAACACATTCCATATTCCAAAAAGAATCAAAAATTTGTATCAAATATATAATTTATTGTATCTTATTTTGAATTAAATAGCAAAATCTTACATTGTATGCGAAACAAAGAAATGAAATTCATTTTTCCATTAAACTTTTGAAATTTTCATTTCATAATATTAAATTATTCTGGAGGTTGTGGAGAGATCATGTGGACCAAGTAAACAAAGAAATATTGATTTGTCAATCTGATGATCATTTTCTGAACGAAACCGGGTTCTAAGCTAACATGTAATAAAAACATAAAAAGGAATGTGTAAATGCAGTAAACTTCTTATCTATTGACTATAAATGTTTCCAATAATGAATGACTTGACATTTGCCGGCAACTTAAAGGAAAACTAACTACCTACCTGTGTAGTAACTTAAATCTTTAATCTATTGTTGTTATTCACTGATATAAGTAATTATTCTTCTATACATACATCCCTTTCTATTAAGAAGGAAAAGTTAAAGATTAATTTAGTTTCATCTCTGTCTGACATCAAAAAGAAGCAAGGTGTATATAGATAGATGTGGACACGTCTTTATTATTTTCAATATATTCTTACCGATGTTTAAACCCGGGGTTTCTAGGGAAATAGAAGCCCTCCGCCTAAATGTAAATTCAGTTTGTCGATAATTGATAGATTGAACCCAGATCACCAAGCAATCCATTATATACATCTATATAATATGTTTTTTCTTATTTGAAGTTCACCAGGATAGAATAGATTTCCCAAAAGGTAGTTGTTGAATTGAATATATCGCGTTTCTGCGATAAATTCGCCCATAGAACATAATTATTTGTTCCATTATTGTTTTTTATGCTTTTTTGTTTATTTTTATTACGTAAGACATTAATTGTATTCTCAAATGGACAATAAGGTATACGACTTATTTTAAATGTAGGTATTGTTATGTATGGCTCAAAAAGAACGACTTGCAAATCCACTGACTAGCTTTTGGAAGATACCGTGTGAGGCCATCCAGTCATTGCAAGTGGTTCAAGCTAATCTCGTTTCATAAGACATTACTAAAGCTCTAATATCGTTATCAAGGAAATTTTGTGAAAGAAGGCCATCCAGGCCAATGGAAACTTTATGGATGAAAGAAATAATTGCAGAAGAGCAAAGCAGCTCAACAGCAAAAGAGTATAATTGCAGTGTGTTAATATTAATTGTTCATTATGTACAGGAGTCTATAGAGGATTTGCTAACCAATATAGGTACGCACGGATGAACTGAAATATTTATGTGATCATACAGTCCGACGGTCGGTAGTCACACAGACAGAAATCAACCTCAAGTTACCTAATGACGTGTCTATCAGAATAGGTCATTAAAGCATTTGGTCGTTAAGAAAAGAGACATTAGTTAAGTTTTTTATAACCTGCATTATTGTTATTACGATTACCCTCGTCGCAGTTCCGTTTATTTATAAATTTAACTCAAACAGGTGCAGCGAGGATATCTCGAATGACTATATATATTTTTTTTATATCCTGATAAATGATGTTCTGTCTACTGTACGATTCACGCGCTAATGCGCCACTTTTTTGTAATCAGGGACATTAGTAAGAACTTATTCGAACTACTAATACTGTATATATCGTGAGTTTTGTATCTCAGCGAAATCTAATTCTTTATAGCCAAAATATAAAAGTTAATTAATCTTGCTGCTGTGTAAACATTGTTACTTTTAAATAAATATCGAAAACAAAATAAAAGTCCGATAATACCATCACCTTTCCTATATCTCAGACTACAGGTTTCATTTTTTGTTCACACTTTCATAAAATATACTAATAAGTTTTTCAAGCTTTCATGATTTCAATCATCTAGGTTGGGACATCTTCCATCTTTTCATATATTTCCTCTTTCGCTATCAGCGCTGCTGCTGCCAGCATCTTCAGGAATTATATTCTAAAGAAAATAAAAATAGGAGATGGAAGATATCCCGATAATCTACCAAAATACCTTTGTTTTTAGTACCATAGCACGATCTTATAATATAATGTATGTAGTATTCAACGCCTTCAAGAACTTCATTAGCGATACATATAGTAACAAAACGGCTAATGAAACTAATGAAAGAGCTATTCAACAGAAATAATAATGGATACTATGAAAACTCATTTCACACTCTATCGCCTTTGCTACTATGCACTATATTATACAGTACAGCAGACAGAGGTTATACAATGTAATAGGTGCTTGCCCGATAATCTCCGTGTTCACAGCAGTAAAAAAATAAATAAATAAAAAATAAAACAACGGCTAATAGAAACGGACATAGTACTATGTTCATAGTAGGGCGACAGCCAATACAAAACAATTAGCGATTCACTTTACCCTTGTACGCTAATTGTTCGTTTTTCAAATGGGAGACGCTCATTCGTATATACATATGTGCATACATTGCATTATCAAATGTATAACATTTTGAACAAGAGATAGGTTTGTCTTTGTATAGAATGGTTATGATCATATAATATTCTAGTTCTCACATAAATGTAGAGCAATCTACGAGTCTTAAGTCTTAACCTCACTGATCTTGCGAATAGTTCAATGGAATTCGAGTGCTCGAAAGAAGACTTTTTGAACTTCTTATACCTGAATTTTATTTATGATGAAACTAAACCATAAAATATGCCGTGACAGTAACTTTATAACTAACTTTTAAAATTAAATTTTAAAATTAAAATGCACAAATAATTATTTAAATCAGCAAGTCAAAAGGATAAAAAAATAAACAATAATTTCCAAAATTATCAAATATTTGAAGTGAATACCGTAAACGTAACTTAAAAATCTAATGAAAAACAATACCTACGGAATATTTTAAACCAATAACATTATCATTTTTCCACTAAAATTTATTTCCACTAAAATCAATACTGTATTATGCAAATTACTTGCGATTATCTGTTTATTGTATAATGATACAACAAGGCACAAGAATCATAATCTTATCTTTATTGAATTAAATCAAATAAAATGGTTGATAAAGAAGCGGAAATGATATAGCTGATAGTCGATAGACCATCGACAAAGAGTTTTATTGCATTTGCAGTATTGAATTTCAGACAATAAAAAAGACATAATATATTTTATTATATTTACATATCGATTTATTTATATAAAAACTGCTCATCTTTAAATCTCTCAATCTTATAATGAAGATATTAGATTGAATTCTGACTCTAACGAATTAACTGAATGGAACGAAATCACGTAAATAAGGAAGTCCAGGTTAAAGACGTCGGCAGATGACAGAAATATGTAGCATGCTAATGTTTTGAAAAATCTTTCATCCAATAGTGAATGTAAACAGGCTGAAGAAAAAAAATTGTACAATTATTACGTTATCTACGCGAAATGAACTATAGTTATTTGTATTATTGACTAAATATGATTTGAGTTTTTAAGATCGATACCTTGTTTAATTTTTTAATGCCTTTTTCGAGTTTAAAAATTATTGAGCATAATAATATATTGAGTGTAAAATTCCTATCAATTATCAAATCATGTTCACATATTTATTTGTATAAATAATTATAAAGTACTTTATCAACGTTCAAACATATTTTTAAAGTAACGCCCAAATAACAAATAACTACATAATGTAAAAATTATTCAATAATTACAATGTGTCATAAGCAAAGATGAGGAGTGTCTATTGCAACTATAGAAACATTCAACAATAGATGCATTATCCTTATCATTGCTTATCAATTTTCAACACCTTTATAAATGGAATGTTCAATACAATACTTACTTTGTACATCAAATACAAATAATAGATGAACAGACTATGATAGTATTAATAGTCAGGTGATAAAGATCAGCTGCTGGTTTCAAACACTATTATACAATACTTTTTTACTTTGAATTAGATAAGATCATAATATAACATCTATTCCTATTATGTCTATATAATTAGTACCTATATGTGTTTTTTACATTTCGTGTGTTTAAAGTTTTTTTATGTAATTTATTTAATTTTCAAATGATGAATGTTATTTTTCTAAGATTCGTTTATATAATCTATAATTTTAGCCATTAAGAAACGTTGCCTGACCACAAGAGGTTGAATGTCTTCATATTATTATGCACGAGATCTATAAATCTCATTGACATTGCATAAAATATTCAAACCGTAGATACAACAGTCTAAATTATCGACTGATTGTTTACACTACGATCTCACGGTAATATCTTCTTTTTAGTTTGGGTCAATGATTGTACATATTATATTTTGAAATTCGTAATACAGGTCAAATCTCGGTGTAACGAATACCGAAGTAACGAAATTTCCAGTATAACGAATCTATAATTTGTCCCCGAGAAATTTCCATACAAAATGTACTGCACCAAAATTCATTATAACGAAGACCGATCTCAGTATAACGAAGTTTTTGTCTGAGTGACTTCTGGTGACATAACACGTGTTTGTAAGTGATTACAAGTGTTCCTCTTTTTATTTCGTTTTATCGTCTATTGCCCATCTTTATTTCGCTGATTCTAAAACTTTACATTGCACTGTATCCTGTTGTGTTTGTTCTACATTTCGGTGATTTTAAACTTTTTTTAAAAAACATTTTACGTTACATCATTTTTGTGTGTTTTTTGTCTTTATTAAAATGGAGCAAAAACGATGACAATTCACTCTGAAGGAAAAAGTAAGCATTTTGGAGGAGATAGAAGATGCTTTTTAAATTTTTTCAAAGTTGGAGGAATACATTTTTAAAGCCGCTACAGAAAATTCAAAACAAACTAAAATTTCAAATTTTTTCGTCAAAAAATAATAATCTTCTGCTGTTTTTGTACACTTTTTATATTTACATATTTTTTTTGAGTGTTGAGTATGTGTGCATTAAATATACTTTTTAAATAAATCTATGTATCACAGTTTGAAGATCGCTGTTTTATTTGTTTTCTGTCCAGTAACAAAGATTTTTTTATGATAGGAACACGACACCCTCAGCAGGTACAAAGGGTGTTCTATACTTCAGCATTAGTAGGAAAGAGACCATTATCATCTTAATGATGTGGAGTGAGACAGCAATATATTATTATTGTTGTAATTATTAATGTTGCGCAAAAAATGTACCGCGCTTAAGTCTAGTATGTATTTGTCCTGCTATAGGTACCTAGATATTATTCAAGCTGGAATATCGGACATCCTGTTACCATTATTTTGACTCAGGAGTACACTTGTGTATGTTTGGGTGTCATAATTCTATGAATTCGGTATAACGAATTTTCAGTATAACGAAATGTTTTGTTCGGTCCCGTGAGCTTCGTTATATCGAGATTTGACCTGTATTACCATCTCGTGGTGAAAAGATCTTGGTATGGCTTAGGACAAAAACAATGTAAAAGTGATTACCCAGAGGGTGTTCTTTGTACTGTTACCACCATCCTCAGATATGAATAAAATTACGAAATAGACAGAAAAATATGCATACGTATACCTATGTATTTACACAGAAGTGTTACAAAATTAAGTCATCCAAAACAAATCATCACTCGTCAAAACAACAAAATATTTTAAAAATCAACACATCATAAAAATTTATACCTACACCAGTCTTTCATTCCAGCTATAAAAATGTCAACAGTTTCACATAATACTGAGAAGGTTGCGAAATAAGAGAATACAGGAACCAAATTAGCGACAAAAAATTGTCAGCAGGTAGTAGCTAGTAGCAACGTGAACATCTGATACTTTTTAGGTAAACAAATGTAAAAAAACTACCATAATATCTATTATAATAGGGTCTGTTTGACGCATACATTTTTGAAAGAAAGATAGTATGTGTAAGATTCCGTGTACCGTTTGTTGCTCCATACTATTTACTATGTATTTCTACTCGTGGGATTTGTCAAATATTCATTTCCAGGAATTGCTTACCCTTGCACACTGTCACTACATTTTGATACAGTGCTGTGCTATTATGCTATTCTGTGTTTGTTCAATATTAGAGATGTAAAGGATAGTGATTTTACCGTACACCGGGTAACAGATGCCTAAAGAGATCTTTAACGTATTATTGGATATCTGGCCGCCGGACATCCAACTACAGTCGCGACCAGTGATATAATTATTATACTATGTTTTGCATTGTTTTACATGTTTTTGGTTGCGAATTGCAAATTGAAAAATTTGGTAACGATTTCTTTAAGCTCGTTTTATCGCGTAAAGACCTTTGATTTGGTTCTTTAATATAATAGAAAATGGTGAAAAGTTGTCATAGTATTGGAAAGTTATAACGACGATAAAATACTCAACTTTTTAGTAAATTTTATCTACATATTTACGTTTATATAATGAGCGTTAATTTTGATAATTTTCTAATACTCTGGAAATATCAACCCAGTATCTGGTACCGAGAGGATAAGATTTAGGGCGGATAGTTACGATACCGGGTTTTTGCTGGATATTCGATATGTCTTTAGTTTGTATCTCCAACGGCTTAACAAAACAACCCTTGTACTATGTAGGTACTTTCCGATGTACAGTACAACTCTACATACAACTGCTGTGAGCCATGACGTATTATAAATATTATATGAAAATCCTAGAAAGTAAACATGCTACAAGTCGGCAATAAAAAAGTATATAAAATTCGTGGCAACTAATGTTTTTCAATACGGACAAACTGTCCAATGAATCCTTCATACTCGTACTAATAATACCAGAACTACCTACATTTTACTTAACATACAAATGGTTAATTAGCTCATTATTATTCTCATTTGTTCTGAAAATCTGGAATATTCTGTTTATTATAATATGTGTGGATTACTTATGTAGTATATATTTTAAATAAAAAAAACACTTAACACATTAAGTGTACTTGAAGTGAGTAATGAATGGCATTTATTGTTTTCAGTTGATCTAAAATCAAAGTGATGTGAATAATGTATGTAGTATAAAGACGGTCTTTGTTCAATCTGTGTTGTTACTAATAAACTTATTACATTGTGACATTTGATATAAGTAGTTTATAATCTGACTTGGAATTTACGATTAAATCTATTTTAAGAATGAAATCTGATTTTGATAGAAGAACTACCCTAAAAGATAGTAATATAGTAAATGTCTAAACTAGCCTGATGTGATGGAAACAAAGCTCTTAATAGCCGGCTCGTAAACAATACAGTTAAAGATTTTTTACCACATTTACCGAGAACCGTTGCCCGTCGGTCGATAATATTGACCATACTAAATAATAATAGTGTTAAACTGTGAACTATAAAATATTATCGAATTACATAGAAATAAGATTATGAAATATGATTTAAGTACTAAATTGAAACTAAAAGAATAAAAGACAAAGCTTTTAATATAAGATAATAAATATATTATATATATACAAGTATTTGAGAACTGATACATATTAATATAATCAGAAGGAATTCAAATTTAAATCTAAAAGTTAATTATAAGTTTAAATGAAATTACACGTACAACAATTATTTTATTCGATTCACGTTGAAAACTGGAGCTATACTAAAATAAAAGAGAAATTTAATACATAAAAATAACATGTAGGTAACGTTGTACTTATTCTGAAATGTTTTATATAGTAATACCTACACATGAATCTAGAGTTTTACCCTTCGATACTACGAGTTTGTACGTACATAGCTAATACCATACATGTAGGTATGTATGTCCTATAATATATATAAGTGTGCCACCATATGGCAACGGTTGATTTATTCGTAAAAGTGACCTTTTTTCAAACATAACGTTTGTTCCCCACTTTTTTATAGTGCTTAGCCGGCGGCTTGCCTTGACGCGTTTCGGCTTAAGTATAAGTAATATCTTCATACAAATGTGTCATAGAAATTTTCTTTATTCCCTGAAAGAAAAACGTATAATGTAATTATGTATCACTGCTACTTCTTCGCTTAACTTTGTAGTAGCGAAATATATACTTGTTTGATAGGGAGAATAATATTAAGTTTGATAAAAAGAATAATAATTATAAGTTTGGTTTTAACAAGAAATCGGTTCATCTTTTAAGGTTGTGTGATACAATAAAACCAACGCTTAGATAAATCCAGAAAGAGCAATTAGAGTATAAAAATTAATAGGTAGATATGTAATGAATTACTAGCCTACAAAAGATCTTTCACACTTTTCTGCAAGTCACAGATAAAAATCAAAGGAGGCTATTCGTAAACATTCAGTATAAGACATCTTAAGTTCAGCGGTGAATTCTGCCACTTATTCTAATACCTATCAATTTTTATCGACTTGGAGAGGACGACTTGCATAATTATTAATTACCACATGCAGTTAATCGTCTGGTTTCTCCAGTTGTAGAAGATGCTATGATGGTGGTGAATAAGTGAATGAATCATAGAGTAAGTAATATACTTAGTTGATCTTTGGAATGAATATTATTATGAAATTAAAATTGCCTTACGTACCTAATGGTATGTAATTAGAAATTAAAGTTGTTTTTACCAATAATTGTGACCATATCTTTTGCGTTACTTGCACAGAATAAAATTTCAAAATCAATGATAGTACCTACATAGTAGTACTCAGACGATGGCACTCAGTAAAAAATTCATATCACGTTCATATAAAAAATAATCTTGGTCATCGGGAGTAATAATTTTAATTGGATATTTTTAATTTCAACTTTTACAGAATACTAACGAGACACCCTTTCCTCCCAGCTATGTAGTAGTAGGGTCGATGGTGAGTGGTGACAAATAGATAATTGCAATTAGGTAGAAAGAAATATAATTTATATAGAATATAGATGGATCTATGTGCTTTTCATTTCAATCATTCTATTAGGGAGATGAGTTTTTTTTTTATGGAAATTCAAATTCAGAAATGAGTTTTGAATAACTTGTACATAGGTACCTATGTTATTATTTAAAAAGAGTTTCTGTTGCTAAGGATTCAGCTGAACATATTGATCGTTATTATTACAAAATTAAATTATAATCAAGAAAATATGTGGGTACTCTCATTGAAAAAGGTTATGTTTGTATTCTAAATATATAAACCTAAATAGACTATTTTATTATATACCTACGGTAATTGTAGATACTCATTTACGTTACCAGATTAAACCTATAATAAAATATTTAAAATACTAAAATATTTAGCACTTCATGTAAACCAGGTGTTCTTAAACACATACAGCATTGTTTAATGTTGTATCAAAATATTAAATTATTAATTGTGTCGGTGCACACGTAGTAGAATTCCATAATAATGCAATTTGAAACAAGTGTTCCTTTCTACTATTGTTTGTTAAATCTCAATGATTGATAATGACCTTATAAGTCGAAAGACGTCTCTCTGCGAATTAATAAACAATAGTAGAAAGGAACACTTGTTTCAAATTGCATCAAAATAATATTAAAGTTATATAATAATAAAAATATTTTGTTAGAAATTCGTCTCGGAATAAATTCATAATGAAAAATACTGAAACATAAAAATAAAATGTGTTTTGTACGAACGCATCAAAAAATTACAATTTACGCACATGTAATGCATTTTGAATTCCATTAATTAGATATACTTTCTTCAAAAATAAAATTACTTATATTACAAAACCCACAAAGAGGTATTAAAACATTGAAAGTTCATGTTTTGTTAACAAATATAACATATTATAATAAAAGCTGTTGAATGCATCGAAGTTTGTAAGTACAGTATAACATTTATTATGAAAATAAACATACATCTAGAAAAGATTATATTTTTAATATATTTATTTTTATTAATAGGTATCAAGACATTATGCAAATAATAAAATCATCAAAATATTACTCAACCTGATTCAAAAGACGAAATTGAAAATAAATATTTTAAATAATTATTCCATTCACGAACTTAGATCTCTGTATTTGATTTTGAAGACAGTAGGGATTCAGATCTTCCCAGCGACTAAAAATTTCCAATTAAGTAAGATGAATAAAAATCAAGTTAAAACCGCAGAATGCTTTTAGTGATACAAACCACAAATTATTATGGAGATACTTCTTACTCTTCTTAGTTGTTTGACGTTTATGATTTCACTCGAACGAGGAAACTCATAAAATAATTATCAGAACCTACGCACATCACGAACAGTAATATCCTTCTTTTTAATATAAAGAAGACTTCCTTAAGTATACATTAAGAAACAAGGCGTATGATATTTTGAATTATTCTTTGCATTTAAACTAACTCACGTCATAAAAGAAAGATAGTGCAATTTTTAACCGATCGTAAAAGTATCTAGGTATGACTCTTTACATCGGTGTGATGTAATTTTCGTCAAATGCCAACCCAAAAATTATTTCATCTTATATACATATTAGTACGGCATTTACCAACCCACAAGTGGAGTAGCCAGCGGACTAACTGCTTATAATAAATATACAAATTATCCTATTCGTGACAATTAAAGTTAAGAGATTCAGAATAGGCGGCATACCTCATCGCTGAACCGAGGATGTTAAATGTCGTGATTTTTTTTACGAATACTTCCCCGCCTTTCACACAAAAATTAAAACTTACAGAAAAGATGGAGTGACTTTATCTGGGACTCCAAGGGATGTTTTTTTCATCTTCGACAACTTAAATTTGAATCAACACTCGAAATTGACAAATATTTATAAGATTCAAATTGCCGACTCTTATCCAAATGATTGATTGGATATCAAAATGATATTTTAATAGGTATCAAGAATTGAGTATCTTACTAGTATCCGAAACAAAATTCATTGTGAATAAGGGGACCATAGTTGTGCTTAGGCTGTGCACTCAGCCATGCAACCTTAGCGTGAACCTAGAAAACAGGTAGAAATAACAATCTTGATTATGTTATTATGAAGGAAGGCATATAAAGGGGGCCTCTCTGATGAATTATATTACATTCTTATACTTATAATAAATCAACAATAATTAATCAAAGATATCACGAATATCAGATATTTTGAAAAAGTATAAAAATCTCAGTTTACAGGGACTGTAAGAATGCAAAAGGTGGAGAAACAATTACCCGCTATAATAATTATATTGTGATTGTTCCTTTTTATTTTCAATTCCTTTGAAATAATTATATAATTAACATACACAAACAATGAAAACAAAAAATGAACTTAATCAACACATCTTTATTGAGGACCACACAGAAAGATCGATAATAATTATATTTCACAATATTCGATGATAATGACTGATAATTTCTCACACGAAATAAGTTTTTGGTTTGAATAAGAAACTTAAATAATTACACACACGGCATCGTACATACATAAGTTCTATACAACCTACCTCACTAATGTAAACAATGCACTGTAATAAAATAAAAAGCTGTTTTTACAATAAGGTATCGTGCATAATTTACATGAAATTATATATATGTTGATGGTATTGTATTAATACATGCGTAGGAAGGATAGAGTAAGTGTTTAATTAACACACAAAACAATAGAAGAAAACGTTAGTTGCAACAATCAATGTGTTACCCTAGTGAAATTGTGTGGATATAGGTACATTATTTTGTCGTAGACTAGTTGATGAAGTAATTTTTTTGCGAAGAAACTAGACTATTTTCAATACAGAAGTAGTTGGAGAATTGCAAAATGGCATGCATGTCAAAATATTTATAAATTTTATTGACCTGTGTATTACTTTGTTATACCTTCAGAAATGTACATTTCATAAAGTTCTGTAGAAGAACCCTTATATTATGTAGGTTACGTAATTTAAAATAAGTAATCAAACATACTATCCTACACAAGTGTTGGTGCATTTTCTGAAGGGGTAAAAAACGTATTTTTGTTTTCCAGAGAATGTAAATAAATATGTATTGTATGTAAGAAACAAACAGTGTAATTGGTTTAATAAAAAAAAATACTTTAAAATATCCAAAGAATTTACCAATACCGACTCGATTTTAGCATCAGACCTCATTTGATCAAAACAAAATGCCATTAAACATGGTTTCAAGCATTCGTAGTGTTAATCACTGCTTCCTCTTATTCCGTTTTTTTTTGCTTCATAATCGAAGTTATATATCTAACTTAGGCTCTTTACAAATAGACATATTTTCTAATTCGCCCTACAACAGCTGACATAAAACACATGTGTCTGAATATATTATTATTGTAGGGAACCCTATACAGTAATACCTCTACTATTTTTTAGTCTGTAGGTTATAATATCGGATACATAAATGGAATATAATGTGAGCAGGTAGGTACCTAAATGTGTATTATAAAACTATCATTAGGCAAGACCTAACCATATTTAGACGTTTTGCTGTGTGCATAATGATACACGTGCGTCAAAAAGTAACGTTAATATTACTGTACTATGTTTTTATCTCGCACATTGGATCCGTTCAAATTTATTAGATTGATTGTATGAATTATTTTATTTACGTGCGAGAATAATATGTGTTCAATAAGGATTATTTAATTATGAAAAAATAACAAAAAATAATAAAAATATCAAACGAACAATATGAACACTTTCAATGCACTCAATTAAACACTGTATTGTTGTGTTAATTTTTTTTAAAGAAAATGTAGCAAAACTCTGTATGCCATGGTTTTTTTCAGAATGTTTCTAATTAAAAATTAAGAAGAGTGTATTAAAAATTTCCATTTTTACATATGTACTACCTTACATTATGTTAAAAAAAAATTTAAAGATATATCTGGGTTTTTGTTATAAACCCAAATACAAACCTCATATACCTTTCACAGTAAGCTACTAAAAGCTTTTGTCGTGAAAGGGGAGTTTGCCGGCACCTGGTATCGAACCACGGACCCCTTCTTCACGAGGCCGAGACTCTACCTCCAGGCTACCAAGAGTTCGTCGGTAGAATGATTAGGTACCTACATTAGTATCTATATCTATGTATATAATATCTTATTTTTTTTGTTTTTTTTTGTTTTTGTTTATTGGGTTAGTTGGAAGATATCGCACTTCTGCGATAAACTCGCCCATTGCACTATTTTATTTGTTCAGTAATAATGGTGTCATATTTTTTCCTATTGTGTCATATTTTTTTGTGCAATAAAGATTTTAATTATTATAATTACATGAGACATCCAAACAGATAATCATAGATGAAAACAATGACAAAAAATGAGAATTGTAAAGAAACATACATCACAATCACACAACAATTATGTATAATAGGTACCAAATTAAAACAAATAAATACTAAATTCCCTTCACGACAAACTTGACGGCTGTAATTATAATTCATTAATTCATAGATAAATGTTTCCATTGGGTGTCTAACCTTTTCAGTTGGTAGTATTGATTTAAATGCACGGTTGAAAAAAAAAAGTATGTCTCGTATTCCGAAATAATAAATTTAAATTTGAAAATAATTCTAACCCTTTCTAATAGGATATAAATATAGGTGACTGGTACCTACTTATTTACAGCAAATGTATACAATTATATAAATACGTCTTTTTACAGAACACAATTATAATTATTGTAACAGACCCGTTTTTTTACAAACTATATCTATATAATACTTTGTATTATTGGATATTAAAAAAAAGGCTTTGTTATTTACAACAACGTTGAAATTGCTACGATTTGGAAAAGAAATAATATTTTTACTCGGATATCTATTCGATAACTTATTAATGATTTTGTATCCCATTTCCCTGAATATTTTTATTACATTTGTATGGCACAAAAAACAGTGTTGTTGTGGACTTTTTGTCATGCTGCAAGTCCGCTCGCTACCCCACGCTACCACACATATCATGTATAGACAATTCGCACAGACCGAGCTAGTCCCAAACTAAGACAATACAATGCGTTTGAGTGTATCAATAAGTTTGTTTTTAATTTGTATGTGTTTTTTTAATATGACCTATACTATACCACTACTTCATATACATAACTGAGTGAATAAATTGCGTAAATAAACAATACTTTAATTGATACCCTTAGATTTATTACATCTTCGGTAAAGGATAGGTCGCCCACTCTTTTTTGTAAATTTTCCAGTGACCTGTAAAAGGTAAATGTTCGTAAAACCTCACTTATAAGACAATTTACATTTGCAATTCAAATTAACGTTTGCCACTATTCAGTAAAGATCATTGGTAAACAATCACATCCTGAATTTCATTTTATTGGCACGGAGATGACAATCTACATCGTTATTACATGCGGTTAGTTCGCTGTTGTCCCACTTGTGGGATACGCCGTGATAGTAGTATTTTTACGTAAGTAATATAATATGTACAAACAAAGATAAAAACGATCTGTTTTTTATATCAAATATGATTTTTTCAAAGCAAACAAATTTATGATTAATAGGTGTTAAAATACGGAGCATTCGTATATCATATTGTCTACAATACAAATTATCACGCCTATTAAACATGCATGCAATAAAGGCGTTAGACAGGTTGGCGGATATGTGTACAATAACTATCCCCTTATCATAATACCTGCCCTTCCATTAAGGACAATTTTAAAAATGAATGGGGTGGAAGGATAAGAAAGAATGAAAGAGAAAAGGCATAACTTTGTAATACAATATTATATGTAGTAGAAAAGGAAAGGTAATGGAATGCGCATAGCCTCACCATCATATACCTGGATCATAACAATAATATTATTATTTATTATGAATGATGATCATAAACATTTAGCGTAATGATGGGACGTAAAATACACAAATACCCTGAGTAAGAAAAGGACAAATGATCGTTTTTTTTAATAAAATGAAAAACTTTATTACCTTCCTCGTCTTCATCTGTAGCTAACTTCATGCATGATGTGTTATGGTTATTTTTTAGATAAGGAAGAACATAATGTGTGTGTTCTTTTTCTACGATGGCAAGTGTACAAAATTATTTATGTGTGTGTGTGCGTGTGTATGTTGTTTTTATTACATTCAATACACCCTTCGTGCATAGCAATTTATTTCTAGTTAGGTAAATAGATTCGTTTTTCTTACCAAAAATTCTACATAATACCTACTACTGTTTATATCTATCTATACCATCACGGTTTATATTAAAAGTTATGTAGCCAATAAACTCTCCATTCATTTGACATCAGATCATACCATTTGACATCCAAAATCCTTCTAAGACACTTGTTTACAAAGCTTAGTACCTATCGGTCAAAGCGATAGTCCTGCTGGGACATATTCTGAGAATGCTCAATGATAGTTAGCCAAAAAGAGCACTGTTCATCCGTCCACAAGGGTTCCGTCGGCCCGGGCGTCCCTCTTCCACAATGCACCGTTCCTATGACAACGACATCAGAACGCAGGGAATGTCGTGGAAAGAGGTGACGCAAATGGCGCAGAGACGCTCTAAATGGAGGAGGCTGGTTTCTGCCCTGTGCTCCCGAGAGGAGCGTTGAGGGCGATGAATTGAATTGAATTATGTATATATTAAAAGTTATGTAGCCAATAAACTAATTTATTTACTTATTTTTAAAAGGCGATTTTGTTAAATATACAATGCTCTTCGTGTCAAAAAAAAAGTAAGACAATCAGAATGGGTGACATACTTTATCATATTTCAAAATTCTGGATGAGTGACATTATCATTCATATTTCAAGTAATGTAATTAACAAATCTAACTTCGTCAAAACCGATTTGAACTTAATTAAAAACTATGTAATATACGATCCTCAGAATAGAGAATAAAAAGTGCAATTTGCATTTATTTCCTGAGACAAAAGAAAAATTACCTAACGATGTAGGTACACGTAATGTGGTGTTCTCACTTTGGCGAATATCGCTAGGGCACCAAAATATCGCCAGCCATTTGAACCGTGTGAACAAAATGACAGCTAGTCTGAAACGATAAAAACCAGTAGAAACGATATCGTCTCGAGTTGACCACCTTCCAACTTTCTCGGGCGATCGAACGATTTGCACATGCGCAGATATGCGCGGCGTTTGTGTCTATGGTAAAAGCTTTATAACCTATAAATTTTATAATGTTTCCCGCTTCGTGACAGCTGTTATCTTTTTTGTTGGTTTGTGGCGTTTGTTTCCTTAATTAAAAGGCGCCTTATAACCTCTACTATAACATTTTCGACTAAAAATAAACACTTCGCGATCTCCATCTCGACGCCATTTTGAAAACAGTGTCAAAATCAAAGCGCATCTGACAGATCGTTTCTATATCGGTGGACTTGTGTGAACAGGTGTGACGATCAATGGGTGTACGGCGAATTTTGTTTTTTCGCCTGGCGTTATATTTTGAAATTCGGCTGGCGATATTCGCCAAATGTGAACACCCCATTAAAATGACAGAAAAATAAACCGTATAAAATAGGATCAACCACGTAATTGTTTTCCCTATAAAGCCTGTGAATAAACTTTGTATAAAATTATCAAGGCGATAAAGTGCAACATGAAATGACACCATTTAGAACAAGGGTGGCCAACCCAACCAACATGCGACCCGTTGGATGTCTACGTGCGGCCCGCGAAGCATATCAAGGGTATGCAATCAAAACTGCACTAAATCAGACTAGTGCTACAAAAATTATTAAAAACTATTCAAGTAATTAACATTTTTCCTATGTTTGTATTTGTTTGCAAAGCCTATAAAGTCATTTACCAATATCATATTAATTAAAGTTAAAATAATACACGGCGAATTCGTATTTATCTCAACATTTTTTTTTTCATTAAACTGCCATGATCTCATCTCAAAACTAAAATGACTTAGTGCATTTTGGTTGTATACCCTCGATATGCACTTTTTTTTAAATAATCGGTACAAGTACCCGTTACTTTTTTGAAAGAGGTAATTTGAGAAAATATTCTTACAGAAAACCAAGGAGTTTTGAAATATTTCAAATATCTACTTATACAAATTTGAAAATTTGGCGACGGGGGGGGGGGGGGGGGTAGAAATTTTAAGGTGAAGTAAAATTTTCAAATCTTCCTTATATGGAGTGCGGCCCGGTAGGAAATCTCATTCTACAATCTGGCCCGGCTGCTGAAAAGGTTGGCCACCCATGATTTAGAAGGATATGCAGAATTAGGCAGTTTGGCTATACCTACCCACCTCAACACTACTAAATTATCTTTTAGAAGAGGGTGGTTCTTAAAAGTCACAGTGAAAGAGTCACAATCGTATAAAATAATATGGATTGAATAAATATTGAAATAGGTATGTATAAAAAATGTCTATAAAAAATACTTAATCTGTAAGTTTATTAAGTTGATAATTATATTCCTACATTTAGTTTCTTGGAGTGTACGAAGAAGAAAAGGTCTTCCACACTTTTATGTTTAGGAATAAGTCTCCCAATCCTTTGTGTGTCTTGTATGAGGCAGACCTAAAGAGATTCCATTTTGTAGTCTAAAGACATTCCATTTTGTAGTCTAAAGACATTCCATTTTGTAGTCTAAAGACATTCCATTTTTTAGTCTAAAGACATTCCATTTGCTGACATTATACGAATGAAAAAGAATAATAACAGTTTAATAATAATAACAGTTTATTAAACACAATATCATTTTACAATAATCGAACAATAACACAATACATTTATTTTCCTAATACAATTACTCCCCAAAATTGAGCGTAGCTCGTGCTTTGGGGAGAAAACTCGCATTGGATTTGACATCATCGTGACAATTTTATTTTTTAATTGATACAAAAATCAATCAAATTTTAATTTATATTCTAGCCTAATCTGTTGTACTAAAGCTGTTAACATTCATTTGTCTTCGTGTAATGCAAAAAAAAAATGTGTACCTAATTAAAAATATATGCAATTTGAATAATTACATAATAATATCAAAATGAATAAGAGTCCAGCAACTATCCAAGCATAAAATCCATGCCTACTGAACAAAAAACCGCAAGGGTCGTTGGTGAGAGAAATTCACTTATGTAATAGTAGTAGTTGTTGTAAACCAGACGACATCCCTCCCTCCTCACTATATGTAGGTACGATATTTCTACATTGCTTTGGGCCTGAGGATAAATCCGGTAGACTTATCTTGGTCGAAGGGACTAAAGCGGACAAACCATTTTTTATGGATGATGAGGATAATAGTACCTACCTACAATCATATTATTATATAATATAGGGTAAAACATACCTACTAATATTATAATACATACACAATACACAGCAGCCTTAGGGAAACCGCCGACTAAATCGATCAGACGGTTCCTACAAAAGAACATTATTATATTGTTATGTGGTAGCCGATTAAGATAAACAGCCTTTACGATATTTTTCTGCAAACCCCCTCAAATAAGGCCACAATTCTTACAAAAACGGTTATTTTCTTATAATTTCAATTAAAACTACATGCAAAAGCATAAATTCAATAAAAAAATCTTAAAAATCAGATATAATTTGTATGTTTATATGAATTTTTATATGCATCGAAAATTCTATTCGGTTTACAATCGGTATGAAGGTACCTGTGTAAAGTACATTTGATTAGTAAATATTTTTGAATATATTTAACTGAAGGTAGTGAGTGAGGTATGGATTTCTCAAAAAAAGGTCAAGGTTTTCGGCGAAAAGACTTATTTTTCAATCCATCTACGACACAAACAAATACATCAAAGATATAATCATTCATAGGTTTAAAAAAATATATTATGAACTAATCTAGACTGTCCATACAAACGCCACTTTGTTATAGGATTAACTATTTTTATTCTCACTCCCTTTTTAATACCATGAGAAAAATTGTATTTTTAGATAAAACTCTATCATGATCAGTAAGTACACAATCTAACTTTTTATAAATGTTTGTTTTGTACATCGTTTTGTTTGTATTTAATTCTGCGAAGAAAACTTAATCTTCTTTTGACGGAAATATCAGTTGTAGTTTTTTACTGCGGTAAACATCTGTAAGAGAATTACATAAAAATGATAAAAAAAACTACATCTTGTATCATCTATGTTTGCTATTAATAGGTAACTGTCTATTATAATATTATTTTATTTCATTTCATACTTCATCTCTTTTGGGTATAGGAGGAAGGAAGGAATGCCAAAAAACAATATCCTTGGAGATTGTCTGTATATGAATTTCGTATACCTACTCTTCGACTCCAAGCAACAGCATGCCAATCAGCTGTTTTTCATTATTGCTATCAGGCCTATTTATTTTATATGCATTCATCAAATATTATCCGTTGCTAAAAAAACAATATTATTTAATAGTTTTTAAGTTTATACCCTTTATTAAATAATATTGACATATTTACCAAATAAATATAAATATTTTTTGTTAAGTATATTTTTGATAATATTATTTAATGTGCAAGTACCATTTTACGAAATATTCAAACAAACTTGTGAATGTAACATGTTCAAGAAAATATCACCATACTTGAACAAATTACCATATAAAATGCTATTATTAAATATCCAACTAAGACATATTCAAAAAAAAGATAACCAGCATTCACCTTGTATGATTTCCCACAAGCAACCCCAAAATAATCGTCTTGCATACACATTTACGAAGTAAGTTACCCAGCTTAAAGGAATTTTCGATGTGGAAGTAATAAACCTACTCAGTAATTAATTTAATTTAGAGACAGCTCAGATATTTGATACTAACTATACTTATTAAAAATTTTACCCTCGCATTATGTTCATTATGTATTCAAAGAGTAGTCCACGGTATAGAATATATTCACAGACTATCGGGTCGCTAGTTCGCTGGCTTTCAACTTGCAATAATTATCTATTGCTATCCTGATAGACTGTTTTTAGATTCGAGTGTAGTCAGGTGCACAATAAATACACGATAATGTTTTTTTTTTAGTATCAGTACGAAATATGCAATAAATGCCATCTAGTTACCTTGCGTTGGAAATTATTAGTTTAAAGTTGTAATAAAATACGACAGTACGATGTTTTTTTCTTCTTTGACTCTTTAACAAACTGAAGGTATAATAAAATGACGAGATTTAAAATACAAATGAAAGGGGTTATACACATGAGCTGTAAATATTTATAGTTAAACTGTTAGTTCGCTAGTAACTTAACGGTATAATAAACCTCTAATAATATGTCACCCTTTTCAATATAACATTTATACTATACGACAAGTTGAAACGATAATACTACAACACAACCCCTCAAATTCAAAATCATAATAATATATTACACATAACGTATACCTCGATTAATCATAATTGCGTGAATTAGTAGAAATGTCAAAGTGGTGGTACCCATACGTGTGTGAATGAATGATAACATACTAATATAATAATGTTCGTAGATACTTCATAGTGTATATACAATACATACATATTATAATAATAAGACTGCTTATAATTATTAGGTAACTAGAAGGTACATACTAATTGCTGAATAGTCGTTACTGGATTATGTATATTTTAACTTATCATACTATACCATTACGGCATATCCCACAAATGGGGTAGCCAGTGGACTTACTGGACGTAATAAACATGCAGATTGTTCTTTCCTATATTGTTAATTAATGATCAACAATTTTAATGTGTATGTGCTTTCAGTAAATTCTATGTAATCATCATGCATAAACATTCAATCATTCGTTCATACAATTCCTACAATTGGGGTAACCAGCGGACTAACTGTATGTAATAAACGTGCAACTTGTTCTCTCTCTCTCCAAAGAAAATGCTCAAACATATTTTATAATCTATAAATAGTGTTTCTATGTATACTTATGTAATTAAAAAAAAAAAAGTACTTGTAAAAAATATGTTAAATAAAAAAAATAAAAAAGTACATATAATGATTGGCGGTTTGGATATGTCGAGGGAATGAATGATAAGAGTAGCTATAAAAATATGTAGTATGACTTTAGTCGAAGATAAGAATTATATAGTTAGGTACCTACCTAATGTGAATGAAATTATTAATTAATCAAATCAATAATGTTGTCTAGGTCATGTAAAAAAATGAAAACGTACAAGTATGTATATAAATTCGAATTAAAGATTTCGAATGATAAAACATATAAAAAATATTACATCATAACCAAATAGAGAAAATAGTAACCTAGCTATTTAATATTAAAAATAAACTTCATTAAAATTATTAAAGTAACCATACTTAATTTATAAGTTGCATGCTAGACAAAAGAGCAACTCTTTCACATCATCATTATGAAGAGGACGTATAATAAATGTGAATAATAACTTCTAAATATTCTATCTATGAAACTGTATGATAGAAATAGGTTATGTAAAGTTCGAAAAAGAATGTGATAATTTATGGTTATCAATCAAAATCATTCGCATATACTATCCTCTGTTAAATTGTGTTAATTTAACGTAATAAAACTTATGAATAATTAACAATTTTTATTATATGAGTCGATTTCCTTATATTTTATTTGATATTAAAAAATAATAAAATTTGTTAAGAAACAATATTCCAAATAAATTGTGTTAAAATAAAAAATATTTTTGTTTGAACCACTCCTCAAATATTGCTCATGGAAATTACTTAAAATAATTTAGTAGACAGAATATTTTAATATGAAAAATAATAAAGATTTTTTATTTACGTTGTTGAATGTATTAATGGTTTTAATGTTAGATGAGTACATGGTTATTTAAAAATAATTACATAATAGGGATTGTATAATTTTATTACGTAAAATATATCGAATTAAATATACAGTTCAACACCAGGTAATCAATAAAATCGAAAAATCGTTTTACATACAAAGTGTCCATAATGAGAACGAGAGTTTGTGTTACACTGGTATTAATTTATACAAATTGTAGGTGTGTTCGCTCCCTAAGTGGAATTGCTAATTCGGATTGTACACTTACAAAATAAATTAATACCGCCTATTAATTATGTTTTAGTATGTTTAAGTGAGTAAAAAAAACAAAGGTGACGTTTTTATTGCTACTAAAAACTATTTTATTGTTCTGAGGTCATTATGTTATGGAAAGGTTGTGTACAAAACATGAGTAAATGAAGAGAAAAATATTTAAAATACTTTGAATGAATACAAACTGACATTATCAGCTTACTAAACTTAAAGCTCCGCGATTTAATTAGGAAAAAAAGTTTAAATAATAATATAAGATACTTTATTATTTTTTAAATATCCTTCAACTGTTTTTATTCCTTTGTTTAATACTTTTGGTAATAAAAGAAAACCGATTAAGTGTGCTATCGAATTCCTGGAAGTCTATTAAGAAAGATTTGCCAAATTATAACCTAATATATTCAGATCAATTATTGATTATTCCATCACATCATCTTATACTATACATTCCAAGTAATAAAGATTTATTATTAATAAACTCTTTATTTCAATTGTATCTCAGAAATAAATTAACTAAATTCGTATATTGTCGTTGGATTACTTTTTTAAGTTCGCAGTTTGTTATTATTTTTCCATACCAACCTTCTCAGAATGAGTTGTTTACATTAAATCATTAAAAAAATAATTGAATTTATTCAGCTAACTAAATCACTAACTAGTTCTTATTATTGCTCAATGACAGCTATCAGTAATTATTATACAGACTTATTGTTGAAAAACAATAATTTAAACTAAGTATGAAATTACAGAATTAATAAATAGGACCAATAACAAAGATAATGACCGTCGTAGAAGCAGGTAAGTAGTAGTAAAGTAATTTCCATAATTGAGTAATCTTCGTCGGTATATTTTATCAAACTGTGATATTAGGGGACATAAAGACAAATATCTACAATACATTTTAAAGTCGTAAAACAAAACGACCGATAAACTAATTGCAATAATGAAATGACTTATCATGTCATCACCTACACAGTTTGTAATATACCAAATAGACATTACACACTAAATATACAAAAATATCGTTCTGATTAAATATATTTATCAAAACAGGTTACGTGCGAATAATTTTGCCCAACGATTGTGTGTTATTACAATACTTCTGTACATGGACAATTATTCAACAAACGTTATGTGGGTTTACCTACAATTTTTTCGTGGAGCACCCAGCGAAGAATTTGCCCCCCACTCTGTTCCGTAAGTTTTCGAGTGTCCAGTAAAAGGCAAGTATTCGAAATAATAAAGACATTTTGAAATCAATCGTAGGCGATTTCACAATGAGACTATAAAGAGAAATAATGTATATTACAAAATAATGGACACCAATTAAACATTCTTCATTCTGCGTAAAGTTAATTAGAGAGATAATCATTTACGATTAACAAGTTAATGAGGTGAAAATTTCCAACAATGTTAATTTTTAATAAATTATCCCGATTTTGTTTGCTGATGTTTGCAGTGCTAAAATTATAAAACAACATTTTAAATAATATGAAATAACATAACATAACATTGTCTTACAGAAAAAACAGTGTTCTATTTAAATTAATTATATTATGCGTTATACAAAAAAATAATGACTTAAGAGTAACGAAGTTAACTTTTTCGTTAACGGATTAAAAATTAACTGGGTTAATTTTTTATTTACTGTGCCCAACTCTGGTTAATAATTACAATGTGAATTTATTTACATACACACAAGAAAATTCAAATAATAATAATCTCGTGTAGACAACTTGTTGGTACAATGCGAACATGAAGATGAGTCGAAGTTTAATGTAATAATTAACATATTTTCATCGTTATTTATCAATCAGAACATGTAGCTTGTAAATTGACTCGTTACGACAGTATCAAACTTATATAATAATATGGATGGTGTTATGCAACAATGTATCAAGCAAAACCAATCTCGAACTGAGACAATTGAAGGACCCACCGACCACCCGGATAGCGCAGAAGTCTGAGGACTTCCATTTATCCGAACTGAGACAAATCAGAATGAAAATGTGCTGCAATTATCCAGCCTTTTGGCATAGGTATATAAAGTTGTAAACCTTTTCTTTTCTATTCTATCTATAAAGGCCATCCACTCGTCTACGAGTGATCAGGAAAGCTGTAAACCATGAAAACGAAACCATACAATAATGTTTGTCAATAAAGATTGAATTATGTACCTATATATTTGTTAAGTATTTCATGTTGTAACAGTTGTATGGGTCGTATAACTCGTATATTATCAATTGGAAGTTTTACAAAGGGTAGGTTAACTTTGCCCACCCAATAATTTTAGCACAGCAAGTATAGAATTGTTATGTTTGAATTAGGTATGGAGATGAATTATTACTCGGCCTTTAACTCTTTTCTATAAATTTTCGAGAACCCTGTCAAAGTAAGGCACTCATAAAACATCACGTACAAACGTCATTTAACACTTGCAATTCAGCGATGAGGTGCAACCCATCCTGAAAGTCTTATTTTTTAATTCACTCAGAGAAAAATCTGCATGTTTAGGTATAGCATGCAATATTTTGTTAGTCTATTGGATACACCGTGAAAGTGTAGAAAAATAAATAGAATTATTTGACTAATTTTCAATAATAGTACTTACATTTGGCATATAATATCACATATAAAGTTTAATTTATCGACCGACGGTTCTTGGTGGAAGTTCATATTAATATTTTTTGAAACACGATATATAGGTAGTTATTCCACTATTGATAATATTCAATAGTGGAATAACTATATATCGTGTTTCATTTTAAAAATTATTAATATCACATATTATGTATGTACTTTGGTGTTGACGTTAGTTAGGAATATAACTTGATATATTGTTACATTACACCATCCAAATATTGTGGAGCAATTATTATAAGTTTTGTAATTTTATTGTCATTTTTATACTATCATCGTATACACAATAAGTAACCATCTAAGCAGGTATGGTTTGTAAATCAATTTTAATATCATTGCATGTATTTGACTTTGAGACGTGTGGGAGTCTCTTTATAGTTTATACAATTTAAATACGACGTTATAAAGTTATTGAAGTTATGGATGTTCACGTAAATAAAAAGTTTAAAATACAGAAATTTAATATTCTCCGTTGAAATATTTTATAGGCTTTATTAAGAAAAGTTTTAGATGTTGCTTTTTAACTACGTTTTTTTTAATACTGTTTTGGATCAGCGGTTTAATGTGCGTAATTAATACTCTTTTATACGAATTTTGCTTTTCATTGTTTAATAAAAACAAATACACAGAAATATACAAAGATAAATATCAGATCTATAAATACTTTTTATGTAGATTCTCCTGCAAAGAATAGATCTTTCACACTTTTCTGCAAGAGTACTATTATTTTAATTTATTTATTTATTTATCTATGACAAACTTCAGATAATACATATAAGTTGAAACAATTTACAAGAGACAGGCAGGTAGACAGACAAGAGACAGACTATAAAAGGTAGGCATTTGTTACAACTTCAATTCGTCGGTAGCCTGGGAACAAGGGGTCCGTGGTTCGATACCAGGTGTCGGCAAACTCCCCTTTCACGACACAAGCTTTTAGTAGCTTGCTGTGAAAAGTGTAAGGTTGTATTTGGGTTTATAACAACATACATACATACCATTACGCCGCTTCCCTCGCGGGGTAGGCAGAAAGGATCGAGCGCCACTTCCTACTATCCTTACATACATCTTTCGCTTCCGTCACTGTCATACGATTCCTCATGCATGCTCTCCTGTTCAATGTACTCAACACATGACCGTCCTGTAGGATTTGATTTAAATGATCTTGCCATTTAATCCTCGGACGTCCACGTCTCCGAGCACCATTCCCCTCAGCCAAATATATCTTAGTCATTCTGTCCTCATTCATTCTTTCCACGTGCTCAAACCATCTTAACTTATTTACATTCATCCTTGTAATTACACCAACTTTCATTCCACATTCCTTTATAACAAAACCCAGATAGGTAGGTACATCTTTTTTTTTTAAAAAAAAATCAGCGGGAAGGAATGCCACCATTCCCGAATACAGTATCTTGTTTTTATTGACACATAGAGGACAATATACATACTGATCTAATAGCTCCTCCTTTATTAGAGATGGTGTCATGGTGTAGACAGATAAAAATAAATATTTCAAAGATCATAATATGCTTTTTCAAAACTAAAAAGAAAAGGTTAAATATTAGAGTAGGTAGAAACACCATTAAGTAGACAAAAGCTTACATCAAGCTGATCTGAAAGAACTGATAAGTTAAAGATTAATTAGGAAACTACAGAATTGGATCGAATGGCTTGACGGTTCTTGGGAAATAGTTTGAAAAAATATTCATACATCGGAAATAGGAATAGTGCAAATTAATAAGAGAACAACAGCATTCACATTCCACTCAATGAATGAATGTCAATTGTAATTGACAAAGAAAAAAAACAAAACTTCTTTTAATGTGTGTTACACGCCACCTGAGATTCGAAGGCTATTCATTCAAACTTACAAATAGCATAAAAAGTCTTAACAATAGTATATTCCAAACAGGAAATGTACAAAGTAGCACCTCGGTTTCAAAAATGATTCTTTGGTTGTTAAGAATGCACGACAATCTGTCAAATACCCGGAAGGACGTTAACAATAATGTTAACTTTTTGATATTTTGTATAAAAATGATCACCTTCCAATCGGGATGATAAGAAACTAATCTGTTTGTACGTATGTACTTTCTCGGCATAGTAACTAGGGTAAGATGTAGGAAAAATAATACACTCTATACTGGGTCTCATCGTCTAGGCAAGTTTTGGGCTAAAGACACCACATCATCAGATTTGTATGGGAGTTGAATGTACTGCTGTGTATATTTTTTCATAACAAAACATTTCGATTTGTTCTATATGTCTCAGAGTTTTTTTTTGTCGATATTATTATCTCAATGTAAAATGTCCAAAATGTTTACAATTGCTTAAAATAGCCACTGTACAAAAATAAATCATGATAGATCTGTCAAAAATATTTGCATCATATTATTAAAATAAATTCTCTCATTTTTCGACATTTCCCATAGAAATACGGAAGGTTACGTTATCTCCACGATGTTAATTTGTCTATTTGGTGATTATATCCTAAACGAAGCCGGGCAAAACTACAATACAATATAAAGTAAAACTACATAAATAGTAAGTTTATATACAAATTATATATTCTACAGCTGATCGTCCAGGTGATATTTTTCATTCACCAGACCATAGAGAATAATACAATGGGTGGGTACAATAAGAGATGTCCCTTAAAATGTATAATTGTTATAATAAAGACTATTTTGCGTATATAATATGACATATGATTATCTATTATGGTACAAATGAATTCCATGACAAACTTACCCCTAAATATGATATAACTATGCAGTTATTCACGGTCTAATAGGTTATATCCATCGGTGAAACATACCAATTAGAGATGTGTTGAGATGTGATGTAGAAAGATATCCGGCAACTATCTGCTCGGATATATGTACGATGGAATGTCGGTATTTCACGAGTAGGTACTAAGGTAAATTTTCAAAATTATTTTTCCATACCTGTCCTCACATAATATTCCATAAATGGGATAGCCAGCAGACTAATCTCATGAATTAAAAACATACAACTTTTTCTCTAATGGTGACGATTTTTTTTTCAAAATAAACTCTTCAAAATAAACATAAATTAAATAGTAATAATACCTGCTTTACTCCAAAAAGATCAACATGAATCCAAAACGATAAACATGAATCACAAAGACAGCACATTTCCAAAATCAGAACAATTGTAATTACATCACTAGGTAACATTTTCTAAAATGTCAAGTAGTTTCCAAAGCTTCTATAGAAACTTGCCAATTGCATAAATTGGGATCTAAAAAGGGCATATCCGTTATCCATTATTCGACAAAATCACTATCCGTAACATCTCTAAGAATAAAAATATAATAGCCCTAGGCAAATAAAATAACCTACCTACCTGAAATATAAAATATAAGTAAATGACTTAGAAAATTTTATTATATTTTTATTACAAACGTGAATCTGAGACCTAAGGGGCAAACAGCACAAAGGTAAAAGAACATATTATTATTATTAGGCATAAATATTACTAAAAAATAATAATATGTTTGTATTGAGAAATAAAAACGAGAAAATGTAATTTTACGATGTAGGTGAAATTAAATACATACATCGGTTTACGAGATATTGTGAAAGATAGTATGAAATTAATGCAGATAATGTTGCATTTTTATTTAAATGTGTATCGTAAAATATTGAATTTATAAAATACCAATTCTAATGCGTGAAGTTTCAAAGTTTCTTTAAAACGAATTTAAATTAAAAAGATCTGAAGCAATACAATAATTAATTATATTTATTGGTTTTAAATTACTTATTAGTCAAATATTTTTTAATTTGTATCCTTAAAATGAACTACATATTTTGACAAAATTCTGGCCATGTAAGTATAACTGTTACAAAAGTAGTAAAAGGGAACATTTACATCTATATATACTTCACGCCATCTCTCACAATTAATGATTCAGGTCGTCGTTTCCATGCTTATAATAAACAAACCTTATCGCTCTTGTAGAATTACAAACAGGTGTAAAAAAAATCAATCAGTTTATCAACGCATTTCAGATTAAAATAAACAAAACAGTATTCTAATCATAATATCAGATACAGTTTGTATAAAAATTAGTGCATGTAACTAGTTCTGACCTAGTTAAGGGGCAAAAAGTGATAGTGTTCAGGTACACAATATCACAATAATAATATGTTATGATAACTATAATCCTAAAATCTAATAAACAGAATATTATAATCTGATGGTAGTATTAAGCACTCAATAGTAATACATTGTAATCTAATAGTATCTATGTATGAATATTCTCGTAATAACACATATCAGTGTATACAGATGCAATGTATAGAGATAATAAAACGTTACAGAATCAATTACCTACTTTATTTTTTTTTTTTGTATTGATGCGCATAAGAAATTAAAAAAAATGGTTATGGTAGTAGGTACACATATAATATTGTTAAGGCACTTTTTATAATACCATCAAAATGGGCCCATCGTATGTACATCTATGAATAGTTAATATAATGGGAGGCTACTTGGAATTATTATTAATCTATCTAATCTCAAAGAGAAATTTATGCATTCACAGTCATCATCTAAAAACCAAAGTAAGTAGGTGATTTTTAATCTTACAATACTGTGTATAAGTATTTTTTTATTAAGAGCCATGTTGTAAAAAGAATGAAAGGTATTCATAACGTGTCAAAATTTGAACTTAAGGTTATGTAAATAACTTTCGACGATTGTTTTTGTATTACTTTATTGATGTGTTGCCGCCGACGCTGCGCTGCTGTATTGGTAGGCATTTTGAAACCAGTTTTAGACAATAATAATAGTGAAACATGGAATTATTCCCAGCGAACTCAGAGGAGCAATAGTAGAAGTATGATAATACGTAGTAGAGTATTATAGAGACAAGGTAAATAGTACTTGAGCTTATACATAAGATCAGAATCAGGTTAGAGTGGAAGGCCTTCCTTTATTAACATATTATGTACTTACTATGTGTGACTAACTTCATTTGCCTACGTACATCAGCTGCGAAAATCATTTTTCCACATGTGTAAAGGACACCGCATAAAATAATATTTAGTAATTTATATCAATAAGAAACAGTTGAAAATAGGCAAAAATTAAATAGAAAACATTACAAATCTACGCAATTTATTTCTCGTAATTCATGACTTTTTTGAATGACCATCATTGTTTCATGTAGACTTTAGCTAGGTGTGTTGAATATATAGATAAAATGCCTACAAGTCTTGCGGATTGTCGTTAAAGATGCTGTTAAGGTTGAACTGTATTATAGAAAGGTATGATTATGATTCAAAAATATTATTTGATTACCCCAAGTAAGAGAATATGTCCAATTTTACTTAATTTATATGTAACAAAATATTTTACAATTTAATGAACCTCAGCGATGAGCTTTGCTACTTATTCTGAATATCTTTTTTTGACACAGAGAAGACAACTTGCACGTTTATTACATGCAGCTGGTGTGCTGGCTATCTCACTTATGGGAAATGCTGTGATGGTGTGGTAGTAGAGATATTTAAATGAATAGATATTAAATTCTACACTGTGAAATAGTTGATAAGAAGAGATATCGGCACCAAGGAATAATTGAAGATTATGTATAAACCTTTGTTTAACTATGATATTACTATGATACACCATACAAGTTAAGAATACCATTGGGACACTCGTGTGTGGTCTACTGTGATCACACCTTGCGAGCATTACAATAATAATATAATATGGCTTTAATAAGGGATGGGTTGATAGATTGATACGCTGATAATTTTTTTACTCAACCGCATACCTTGGTACTGATAAAATATGACCGCTATAATCCAACGATTCGTAGAATATAAAGACATTAATAATTCTCATTCTCATGTCCATTAAACCATCCCGACCATCAAACCATTTTCCTTGCAAGATAGGCAGAGAAGATATCATTAACCACCATAAATATCCGTTCCTGTAAGGTTATGTTCTATATCTGCTTCGAATTCATGGATGATTGGTTCAGTTAGTGGTTCATTGCTTATTTAATCTATTTACGTACGTTTATAATTGGGATGGAAGATACGACAGGGACATCGAAGGAAGAAAAGTCACCGGTGCTAGAGTGAATGGTGCACTTCGACCCATTGTAAGCAACAGCAATGTGTCGAACATGGCTAAAATGCTGGTGCACAATACTATTCTGGTACCGACACTTATGTATGCAAGTGAAACGTGGACGTGGTTGAAGAAGGACGAGAGTGGAATAAATGCCGTGGAGATGCGTTCACTAAGAAGAATGGTTGGTAAAACATTGCGGGATAGAGTGAAGAATGAGGATATCAGGAGAATCAGCGGATGCGAGAAGAGTGTTGTAGATAGAATGCGTGTAAATAAGTTACGATGGTTTGGACATGTTGAGCGAATGCAAGATGAAAGAATGACGAAGTGGATGTATTTGTCTGAAAGAGGAGGTGTGAGGAAGCGCGGACGGCCAAGAACCACGTGGCTTGAGCACGTGGATCAAATCTTAAAGGACGGCCGCGTGTTGAGTAAGAGAAATCGGTGAACATGTATGAGAAACTGGATGAATGCGGAGGAAGCGAAAGAAGTTTGTAAGGATAGATCTATATGGCGTTCCGTTCTCTCTGCCTACCCCTCCTGGGACACGGCGTGAGGGTATAGATAGATAGATAGATAGAAATAATCAAGAATACTGATAGTGTTCATGTCTTACGTTTAAAACGTCATATCTAATTACGTTATTATCATTAAACATATTTGCATTCGATTCATACATTCGCCCATTTGTCTTGTCACATTCTAAACATGTACCAAACTCAACAAATTTTGATTTCACAAATCTTAGAAACCACAAAATATTTTAAAATACTTTAAGTCGACTGACGGTTGTTGATGGAAGTTTATTGTAATGTCTTATTAATTCCATGTTCGTTTATTTATTGATACCAATTTTATTTAATTTATAGATTTCAAATTGATTAAAAAAATCACATCAATCAATTCTTGATAACAAAATAATGAATGTAAAATTTACCAACGCACATGTTCATGCACGATTAATACCTATTTAATACTAAAAAAATGTGATGTTATTTTTATTGAGAATTGAATCAAAACTTTTCGAATCAAATAATAAAACAGTTTTTAGATAAAATAAGTAGAGTATTGTACTCAATAGTGTGTGAGTACAGTTCGATAAATTGGGGTTGCGATAAAATGACAATGAAGTGCTAATATAAAAACATTACATTATATCAAAAATGGATCATGGTGATCTAAAAAAATAATAATAAGAGTAGATATATACTGTTGGGGACGTACACAACTGTCATAATCGCCATTTTCAAAGATGATAATATCATTTATAGGGGTGTTTTAATCGCCGAAACTCAATATACATTTTTTTTATATTATTAATGAAGTACAAAATTGATCACCTTTTTACACGACGAGGGATGGAAATGGAACATAATATAAAATTTTACAGCCCACCTATCTATTTATCCCATCAACATATTTCTCACAGTTTTTTTTATCAGAATAACCAGTATAGTCTTAACTTATACTAGGCCAAATTTTTACATAATATGAACACGCTTATTACAACTTTTCATATAAATACGATGCATAATGAATGCAATGTATGCATATTAGGTATATGGAGAGTTATTTATTTATTTATTTTATTCTTCACTGTACATTGTTTACAATAATACAAATTAACAAAGAAAATATCATTTATACAATTCAATGCACAGAGGGCGAGTTTATCGCTAAAATGCGATGTCTTCCAACTAACCCGGTTATCTGGTTATATATAAGATCTTTTATTATGCATACATTCAATTGGCGTTTCCAAACTATTAAATTCTCATTCAAGACAATATTTATGTGTGGATAGTCCCCGTTGCTGAATTAAGATGTTAAATAAACTTGTTAACCACGATTAATTATGTAAAAAAAATATTAAATAGGCATTCGGAATGGATAACTACACTCGTTGCTGTTTATTATTTAAGTTGAAATTATTTTTTACTTTTTTTCTACAACAAGATATCTACATATTATGTTCCCTGAAAGATGTGATGTTCCCATGATCACGATATCATAAAATATCATTTAAGATTAATTTGGAAGTCTTATTTCATTCCAGGACTCGTAATAGATTAACATAATGGAATAAATTTAAATCTTTGAAAGAACATAAACAATGACTTGAATTATTGAAGACTGGCGTATTGACGTAATCCTTAATGTAAACAATAAGGACACGATGCACCTGGACTGAATGACAGGGGACATGGTGATGTTTGTATGCATTATGTATTATCTACGGCTATTGACCCTTCAAATGTGCTTAATGAACGAAGTATGTAAAAAATAAAGCTTTATTTTGAATACAATGCAGCAAGTAAGTAAATTTTACAAAAATAATAAAATACATATTAATAAATCCCTGACTACCAATATCTACGATAATATTAAAGCAACTTTTTCAATGTAATTTGAAACAAATCAGCATTTTATTGATTTCATCTTTTTGAACCACTACCCCCTGAACACTTTCACACTTAGCAGTGTGCTATGTGATAAGGAAGGAGTTGGTCAGCAGCAGAATTCGAAGCCGTGAATTCTCGATAAGAAGCCACAAACTCTACTAAATCTGGCAGTTACCTACTTATTTTTTTGTTCAAATCAAAATGACTTAAAAAGTAGCACATATATAATACAAAATCAATCAGAAACATAATATCTACTTTGTGTTACTGGCTGAAAAAGCATGAAGTTTGAAATGAAACCTAATGCTTTTACTAACAAATTTGTAAATTAGTAAATGATAAATTAAATTAATACGGAGAGTCAATAATTTTATAAAAGCTGACAATTAATATTATAAAAATCCTAATATAAAAGATAAGATCGCATTTATTTCACGGTGACAAATAATAATATGACTAACACACGTTTGTAATGTGACAGCTGATACAAATCTAACGCCCACATACTAAAAAGTATATAGTGAATTTGTAGAATTGTAACATGTATTAATCTTTGTGTAAATATTTAGGTCAGTTCGTAACAAAGTGCGTCTTTTACAAAATTTCTTGTTGTTCAACAGTTAACAAATTTATACTTAATTTACTGACAATGATTTTATTGACATTGAAGAGAGTAGTATATAAAAAAAATCACGATGGTAATTGTGGCCGGCCGACTCTTGAGGCCTGCTTGTGAGGATAATTTACATTTGAATGTGCGAATGAATAGGAGTATACGAGTCCTAAGATCTCTGGAAGTGAGGTGAGTTTTTCTACAATGACAGTGATGTTAGGCATGTTCTGAATATGAGGCAACCGATATTTTTAAGCAATATTAAAATACAATTTTTAGTTGAAATAATTAGTTTTTTAACTTCAAATTACCAGTGTCATGATGTGCAATTTGCATAAAATATGATAAATATTCGGTGATTGAAACTAATATCTACTCGCTGCGAGACAACGCCGGGTTTAACAGTTTAGGATGACAGATTGTATCAAGCGCTAAAAAAGTTACAAAAACGTTTAAAAACAAACTAAATTAATATTATTTTGTACTCTTATTAAAAATTGAGTGTAAAATGATAGATACATACATTCTAAAAATATAAATAATACTATTCGATGTTTTTAATACATAATAATTGGAATTTGATTATCCATTATACTTTTGCACCTGCTCAAAGTCATTTTATCATTATATTGAGGATGTTACGCTTTACTTAATCTATTTTATTTATAATTTTATAAGAAATATTTGACTTATCAAACGTGTTTTTAGAGTTTAATGTACCTACATAATAATGTTAACTACTAAGATTTTTTGTTCACAAAAAAGTTGAGGCATAATGAGATAACAAGATCATTTTGCAGATACCTAGTATATTAAGGAAAGTGAATCTATAAAATATAATGATAATAATAGAAAATGTATTAAGAAATATTCACGAATCTAAAGAGCACATTTCTAATCTATATACCTTTTATGTAATTGTTTTTTATCAATGTACAGTAAAGAATGAATAAATAAATAAATAAATAATCTAATCTTATTGATTTTTGACGCTCCTCTAGGAACACAGGTCAAAAATAAACCTCCTCCGTTCAGAACGCCTCATTCTCTATTGAGTCTCTGAAAATTTACGGAATAAAGTGGGAGACCAATCTTCGCCGGGTGCTCCACGGAATAAACTTCTTTTAATAAATTATTTCTTATATAAATCACTTTACTAATTGATTTCCAGTAACAATAGCAAAATTATTTTTGATTATAAAAGAATATTATAATGAAATTATGACCATTTTACGTTTTAATAATCTAATCAATTCAGATATACCTACCTATCTAATAAAATATTTCTTAGATTTGTATAAAAAATGTTTTGAACTAATTTCAATGACAACTAAGTATTATTTTTTGTTTATTGATCAGCAATATACATAACTAATTAATTAAATTACTTTCATTTGATGTTATTATAAAAAGTCTAGTCTAAGCATTTTTTTTATTTACTTTGCTTTAATTTAATTAGACTTCAATAACCGATAAATATTGTGTCAATTAAATATTCGATACAATTTTTCAATCAAATGGATTTAGAAAGTGCCTAAAGCGAAAGAATTGATAAGCATTTAACATCAAAAAAAATTATGAAATATAGATCAAAATTTAAATTATATCATGGCGTTAGGAATATCGTGGGAAGAAGTAATCAATTAGAGCACTTATACTCTAAATAGATAAAAAATGTTTTGACTTCTTGCTCGTAAGAGGAGCGTTGAATATCAAACGGAATTCCATGAAAAACTGTTAACTTTTAGATTAAAGGGTGAAAATTATATAGGTTAAATAATCTATTTATATAATTATGCTACCATGGTGTCTCCTACAAGTGGAGAAGCCATCAGACTCATTGCATGTAATAAACATACGAAATGTTTTCCCCATGTCAGTAACAAAATAAGAGATTTAAATATTATATTATTCGTTACAAGACTTAAACGTGATACTCCAAAAAAAAGAATGGGATACTTTATTTTAAAACTCGAATAAAAATGCTTCTTGTATTAATATACACATTTTGAATCTTTGATAATATCAGCAAAGCTCGTCAAGTATTCGGTTGGAGTTATGCATTTAGGCTCATACATAATTACAGGAAGCTCTGTGTGTTAATGATTATATAAATTTAATAGCATCGTTGGCCATGAAATAATCTTCTTGTAATAGTTTGGGTCTATCTAAAATTTATCAGAGCGCATTAAATCAATAAGAAAGTAGCACATAGTGTTAATGTATTGAACTTGACTATACGTGGAATAGTTCGTCATGTTTACACCGGTGGAAATAATTCTTGTGTTTTTCAAAAATATTTTTTTAATTTAATTTTAACCCGAATTCTCCTAGTGTCCTCATATGAGGACGGAAACAATGTACATTAAAATTGACCATAACAACTAAACAATAAGCGTGAGCATATTGAAACATGAACTATCCTACAAGCAAGACGTTCCTCTTTATAAACAAATCATTGTATATTTTATTTTAGTCGTGGGTGGATGTGTGCATCATTTCAAAATTACCGTATTTTGAAAATTTACAAAAATGACGACCTCTTCCCGAAAGTATAAAAATATTTATTTTATACGTTTCTAAATCTATAAAATATATATGTAGGTCAATTCATACATCATTAGCGGATTTAGTGGCATAAATAATGTTTATTTATGTATAAGCAGTGATGATATAACCTTGTTTAACTTTTACTGTCCTCATATGAGGACACTAGGAGAATCCGTGTAGTTTTCATAACATTTTTTCCTATATTATTATTCATATTGTCTTCCATGTTTTACTTATTTTTATATTTTAATCTCGTTTTAGACGTCTTTAGTTAGTAGAAATACTAGTTCTACTAGAAAACGGTGATGAATATGATTAGACTCTTTGAGATATATACATAGAACCTCCTGAAGTCAGCCAATTTTCTGATGAAAATTCATACAAGGAAGATGGAGTGAATAACAATTGCCTGCCTGAAAACCAATTGTGAGCACCTTCGGAAAGACGGCAGCTTTTGAACCAAGGTGCTGGAGATATTTTTGATAACAATACAATATAAGAAGCCACATCAAGGCCAAAGTTAGAAAGATTGAGTCCACTTCAATAGATTATCAAATCTAGAGGGAAAAATTTGTATCCTAGCATCTCCTCCAAAATAAAAAAACCAGCTTTATGAATGTTTTACCGAATTTGAATTATTTGAGCTATTTTTGATGAGATTTCAAGTTCAGAGTATTGTATATCTAATATATGGGAAGACATAAATCTAAATAAGGATGAATGCCGATAATTTCTTGCTGTACTTATCGTATCGGAATACAATGTAATTCCAGGAAAAGCTATGTATTAGAGTAAAGGTGAAGGTTTGTGCATTACTTAGTGTATGAAGCAACGAGAAGAGGTAGTTTTGAAAATATTTAAAGATCTATTCGCTTTTTATCAAATAATGAGCTTGATAAAAAAGACAAATTGTACAACCTGAGACCGCTTATTGTTCACATGTAATGAAAAATGCACGAAGATGTGCACTTCTAGCCAATCTATTTCACATGATGAAGCAATGGTTGAGTATTCTAGTAAGTATTTGAGAAAACAGATGATAAAAAATAAACCCATACGAATTATCTGATCAATTTTGATCCTTGAAGAAAAATCTTTCAAAGAGATTTAGAAATGGAGAAAAAAAATGGATAATGTTCCTCCACTGTACTTCACTTATTAAACTAAAATACATCTGACAAAAGAGAATTGCCCTACTACATACTCTGTAATAATTTATTTACATTGTTTTTGCTTACTGAATCGAGTTAAACCTTCAAAACGTTCGTTATTTATATTGGGGAAGATACCAGGACACAAAGTTTTCCCTGAAGACTTGGAAGTCTATTGAGGTGGACTCAATCTTTCTAAATTTGGCCTTGATGTGGCTTCTTATATTGTATTGTTATCAAAAATATCTCCAGCACCTTGGTTCAAAAGCTGCCGTCTTTCCGAAGGTGCTCACAATTGGTTTTCAGGCAGGCAATTGTTATTCACTCCACCTTCCTTGTATGAGTTTTCATCAGTAAGTTGGCTGACTTCAGGAGGTTCTATGTATATATCTCAAGGAGTCTAATTATATTTATCACCGTTTTCTAGTAGAACTAGTATTTCTACTAAGTTAAAACGTCTAAAACGAGATTAAAATACAAAAATTAGTAAAACGTGGAAGACAATATGAATAATAATAGGTATAGAAAAAAATATTATGAAAACTACACGGATTCTCCTAGTGTCCTCATATGAGGACAGCCCATATTTCAGGAACGGATTTTCAAAATTAAAAAATAACACCACAGTGTCAAATCTTATCATATACTTAGAGTTTATACGTAATATCACATTTATTGGATAAGTATTTCTTATTCCCGGAGAATTCGGGTTAATCATCTAAAACACAAACAGAGAAACACATTCAATATTCTATACCAATAATAGAAAATACGAGTAAGTTTCCAAGGATGTCTAACAAAAATATACCAAAAATAAATGTAATTAAGATTTTATCAATAGTAGTATTCTATTCTTTATTTAAATGCATCCTCTCATTTACGATTGGTCAAGTAAAAAATTTAATGAATATGTGTACGTACGTAAAAAAAGTTTAGAATTTTGCACAATAATAAAAAATATATCAAATCAAAATGGTTATGGGTTAGTTGGAAGATATTGCGCTTCAGCGATAAACTCGCCTATTGCACAAAAATATGTGTTCTCTTGTTATGATACCATGTGTTTTCTTCTTCTTTGTGTACTAATTTTGTGCAATAAAGATTGTTATTATTTTCTATTTGGTAATAAATTCGCGTACTGCAAGATTTTTTCTTGTAAGTTAATTTAAATCTAACATTTTAAATTACAACTATCATATTCAATGTTAATCTGCACAAATCAAAAAACACTGATAAAAATAAAGAAAATATTTATAAGAAAGTAGGTACATACATTTAAACTCTGCAATAATACTGATAATTAACTTGACGGAAGCAATATTGAAGAATACGAATAATACGAACAAAATTATAAGATATATTGAAAATGAGTATTCGAAAAATTTTGATAATTATGTTCACCAGTGTAAATCGCTACGTGGGATATTTTTTAAATCAAACATCATATGAGATTGCCGGCTTCTGTCGGCATCAATAAAATAATAAGTTGTAGCTTCATCGGGAACTTTGACATGTCACGAAAAGTCTAGACAGCAAGACATTAATACAAGTCATCTAAATCGATTAATTTATTACAGTACTTTGCCAATAAACTTTCGTGTCTACGACGTAGACTTATGAAGAAGATAGTCGTAGAAATATGGAATTTCTTTGGATATAAAAGGTTCATAATCAATGCAAAATTCCTTAATATTATTACAAGAACAACGACAGTAGATAGATGAATTTAAATTATTTATTACGTTAATTCACCACAAAGCTTATAAAATGTACCTACTGTTTTAAATTTAAAAAATCTTAGAACAACTTTCATGACCTACATATTTCCTCATTTTTAGTTGGGTAAATATGTTTATTGAAAATACTATTTTATAGGTCCATTATATATCTTACTTCTTATTAAAGAAGTAACCTAGTAGTCAAACTTAGAAAATAGATTACTGACAACAAATATTATGGAATATTTTTTACCTTGAATTAATTTTTTTTTCAATCGATCTGGGTTTGAAATAAATTTCAAACTCACTCACTATAAGCGTTGAGATTTTGTCGTGAGGATCGAGTAGATCAGCAGCTGAAGGATCCAAACCAATCATCATCTCTCAATTGAGTAGTCTAAAATTCAAATTTCAGGTTTCCCACCAGCAGTATATTTATGACTGCCAGATAGGTACTCAATCATTATCTTGTGAATTGTTAAAACACAAAGTATGTACAATTTTCTTATGTAACCGTTTCACACCACTTGTCTACAACACACACATTCCTACCGTTAACAATGTCGTCCAGTGACTAAGCTCTTAATTCGATCTCTATAAAAAACACACATTTGTTCGTTAGGCGATGGGCTAGAGTTATGTATACAAAATATGTATGTATGCATTACGATCTTGCAGTGTGTTTACTTAATCTGTAGATGTGTTGGTTGCTTGGACGAATCCGTCGCGGTTCCTATCTCAGCTAATGAGACACAATTTAAATCCGTTTGTTTGGGATCGGTTTTTGTTAATAAGGGGGTCTATGAATAGGGATAAGACTCATTAAAATATACATCGAAATTGAAACTATAATATTGAAATTGGGAAGGAAGTAAATTTACTTCCAGACGATTTGAAACCTAGAGTCTCTCTCATAATTATGGTGATTGTGAAAATAAATCATTAGAATTTAAGAATTAATGCTTTTTTGATAAACACCCAAGGCAAATTTTTGTTGTCTGGAATAAACAGAAAACTGCTTATGTATAATGTAGATATATATTATAAAAATATGCATTTGTAAGCTTACTTGAACACATAAATTATAATTTTCATCGCTTTTTGTAAAAGTTATAAATATTCTAGGATATTTTATCAAAAATATTATTTTATTTAGGTATATTTAACACCTAAATATTCAACATTCATTTATACCAAATTATGATTTTATTACATAATGTTCCTTTTTCAAATGTTTTAAATAAACGATTACAATAAGATATTCTTAGGTATATAAAAATATTCTCGATGAAAAAAATATTGTGTACGACATCACTAGTCAAAGGTATCATCCATCTCTGCTAATAGTCGGACCCTAAACGAAATAATGGTCAAAATAACAAGCTGGACCATAGATTATTCTTAGAGCTGAAATTACAGGGGTCAGTCTAAAAGACAATCATTACTATTATTATTACTATAACAGCTATTAGTTCGAATTTCGAATATCTAAAGGTAGTTAGAAACCTAATAATACTATCTAACCTACCATAGAAAGATACCTTTACAAGTCTTGTGATCGATATAACACCGCAGTGGAACTAATCCATAATCACGACATAGAAATTAGTCCATAGAAGATAATTTGTATTATTGTTGTTCTACGGATTCTAAATTTGAACAGTTATCTAGAAATTTTAAGTTACTGATTTCCGACTCAGTCTCAATTTATAATGATTTATTTAAATTGTAATTACAAGATGTGACATTTCAAACCACGTAATTTATGTAAATATTATAAAAATACCCTTCTGCGGACATTCGTGGACTTCAGAACAATGGGGAACTTTCACAAAAAAAATTTTTCAATCCAAAAAATAGTACAGAAAATTAGAAAAATTATGGTACTTTTTATATTTTTAAATGTGCATTTTTAAGGTTTTTATCACCATTTAAAAAAGCAATTTTCACACTTCGCCGCAAAAAGGTCCACTCGTGGCGGAGCAGTGTTTGACAATATCAGGCGCTACAAACAGTACTAAGAGTGAAATGTGTGGCAATACAAAATAGCGCCTAGCGACGTCACACCGGAGTAATTCAATAACATAAAATATGGATTTTTAAAATGAAAATAATGAATGAAAAGTTTTATTTTATGGTTTCTTATTAGGATATTCGTGATCAGCGTATATTTATTAATATGAATTGATAACATTTATTCATATTCCTGACTCATGCATGTTCCCTATTAAAATGAATGTACTGACAATACTCGTAAATGTTACGAATATTCGCAAAACTTAAGTCGAATATCAGAAAAAGAAGGAAGTAAAATAAATTTGTATTAAATCATCAACGAAAATGAATAAGCATTACAAAATAAAAGTGTAGGTATATATAAGAAACACATGAAATATATTTATTTTAAATATAAACAGAAGTAAAGCAACATACATACTTATTGAGTCTAACTTAACAAACGTTTAGATAACCCGTATCCATAAAGGTCAGTCGATTGTCAATAAAACACACATTGACTCACTAAGATAAATTCCTTATTTGAATGTCGATGTTTTGTCAATTTAATTGTCGGCACCTTTTTGTGTTTGTGTTATTATTACTACTGCTCCTATAAAATGATACTGCCTACATCATTATTAAGTTTTATCAGCGATGGTGACATTTGTGACGATTTATTTGCTACACTTATCTTCTATTGGGAGGTTTTACTCGCATACATACCGATATTTTTTTTATCGATACACAATATAAAATAATATTACATACATAGCAATCGTATTTATAAAAACAGCTTTATAGAAGATAAATAAATTATTTTATAAGAGTACGCATTTTCGTTTGATGATATAAAATAATATAACCAGTTTAAGACGCGGTAATTTTTAGGTGGTCCATAGTTTTGATGATGATATCTCAAGATTCATTCGACCTTCGACGATCCACTCCAGATCACAAGTTGGAAATGAATCTCCTGTATTTAGAGCGATTTTGTATATATTAAGTCACCTCTCCCCATAACATTAAAGTTGTTATGTTTCAAATTCCATTTCCAAGCCACTGTGAAGAAAACTGGTAACTAAATGTGAAAATACATATTGAATTTTTTTTGGAAAATGTTTATAACTTGCAGTTGGTTCGCTGGTTACCTAACTTTTTGGATATGCCGGGATGGTACGCAAATAAAATATTAAACCTATTTCCCTTCAAAAAATCGAGGAATATTCATTATCGACCGGACAACCGGACGGATTTGAAAATGAATAAACCGCAGTCAATATTAGAAATAAACCGCTACCAATCAAAAGCAGGTAAATATTTTAGATTAGCAAAAGTTTTTCCTAAGGTTACTTTACTAAGCAGTTTATCTATTCGATAGATAAACAGTAAATAGTTAAACAGTTAACAGCGGTTGCCTCGCGTCCCATAATAAAGCCACTAGTGACACCTGCACAGATAGGTAGCTGTGTGCTTACCAAAATGTAATCTAGACAGGTGTAATGTAAATAATAAATGAAATAGGTAACTAGTTATTTATTAAATAGCTGATTTTGTCGTCGTCAAATCATCAGTATCTAATAATTTGAATATAAGGTCATTGACTGGCAAATGTTACCACAAATTAGTCATCATCACATGGACGTGATCATTCTGCACTGCATTTTGTTTAAGGTTTCAAAGTCGACCCTTGGGTGATGCTTTTTTTAATTTATCCATGTGTATCGTAGTTAAGATATTCTTTGTATACAGAAAATGCTGATAACAGAAATAAGTTCATATCCGATATTTTCTTTCACTTTTTCTTGAGAGAAACACGGCTAAAAAAACTTGTTTCATCCATTCGGAATCATTCTGCATCAATCGCCGATCTCTTCCCACGACATTTTTTAGGCTCTGATTTTATTATTAATTAAAGGAATAGAGTAGTCAGAAATATTGTGGATGAAATGATCATACTCTCTTTGACCATCTGTCACTGGACATAAATTCAAAATAACACTACAAACGACACAATAATTTGAAAATCATGTTACAAACATCACAAAAGGACGTATAACCAATGAACATGCTTGTGGCTTGAGGGCATACAAATTTACTACTTTGGTTAATGGGTATAGAGAATGATTTCAACATAACACAAATAGCGAGAAATATTACAAAGTTGCACTTTATCAACATGATCGCAAATATAGACATTTGAAGTCGTGTCGAATTCAAACAATATGACGATGATGGATGGCTTGTCTCTCATGACCATTCAGCAATCACTCAACCGTCTCAAGGGCGCTATTAAAAAGGCGTTAAAAACAATAAATTAATGGAATTTTATAAAACCAATTTAATTAGCTCCATTATACGCGTTGTACAACTATCAATTCTCACTTTGCAAAGTGGAATTATTATTCCGATTGAAATATATATCAATAGAACTATGTACTAATATGCGTATCTGTAATGTACCTACTCGAATAAAAATTATATAAACTTGGGGAAAATGGTAAAATAACCTCCAAAAATAAATAAAATAGTAAGGATATTACGAATAACAATACTAAACTAGATAACAATAACAATTCAATAAGGTCGCATGACATCCGAATATAAATCATCGATTGTTCACTATTATTGTAGGTATAGGTACCTACATACATAGTACCAATACATATTATTACCTATAGAGTCTACGTACATAAGTCTATGTACGAGTATTTTGTTTATTATATTATAAATTCTTGAGTTCATTCGTGTATATATCGTAAATCCGTTATAGTCATTATGATTAGACAAACAATGGGGAATTAATGTCATCTATGCGAACTCTGATCTATTGACCATATATTTCGGAATAACAACCTTACATATAAAAGATAACAGGTTTACGCAGTTTCTTTGATACTCTGCCTTAAGTTTTTGATAAACATAGGTAGGTACTTAGTCTGAATATATTGTTAGAATGCTTTAATTTTCATTACATTGTATTAAATTATTGCTGAAAAATCATGAAGCTGTGTTACGCAATACAAATAGTAAATATAATTCACGTGATTCACAAGTAGGTATCTAGTAGAATTCCACGTTGTATTCCGAAAAACATTTACGGTTATTATTCTATCGATCAAAACAAACAAATCATTACGGATTAATATTACGTACTGATAAGATTAAGAACGTCTATCGCATAATATATGTAAAATAAAAGCAAGTCCATATTCTTCTTCGAAATCGCTGAGTAAATCAGCTAGTTATGGATAGATATATATTGTACAAAGTAGCATAGATTATTCCCTGTGATTGTTACTAGGATACGTCACAAATAACTATGTACTGATAAATAAATTTATCAAGCCCACCCTACTTTATTTATTACTATAGTATATCTAAGTACTAATAATACGTAAATGCTCGCGCTACAAGGACCAAACTAACTGTCATCTTCACTAAGTAGGTACTGAACTACTCTTAATACTGTAGTAGCGAATTATTTTAAACTAGTTTTATCCGGTCATTTCACATAAATCCATCGCTGTCTATCTAAAAGCTTTTGAAAATAAAAATTGCATAATTTGGAACTTATATTAAAGGTAGACCTACGCGGCTTTGTCAACATCTGCGAGTTGAAAACAAAAACGATTTTACGATTGCCTGCCTGTGATATTAATTTTATCCATTCATAAAAATATATTTTTACTTTCAGTATCACATCAATCTAATTATTTCTCTAAATATACCATCACGTTCTTTTACTTAAATTACTTTTAGATTTAGGATGAATTAACAAATATAATCCAAATTTGGATTTCCGTAGAGCACCGGCAAAGAATTAGTTTCCTACTCTTTTTCCGATAGTATTCGAGTATCCTTTAAAAAACAGTTGTTCGAAAAAATAAACATTTTACATCTTAAATTCAGTCAGCGATCAGATTTGTCAAATATCCTGAATGTCTTAATTTTTTGTTGGAACGGAGAGAACAGCTTGCATGGTTATTAAATGTAGCTAGTCGGCTGGATACCCCACTTGTGAGATTCCGTGGTGGTATAATAGAAGGAGATGAATATAAATTTGCATACATAGCGTTTATTTGCTATTACTGTGTGGTAAATATGATGTACCTACGTAAATAAAAAAAACAAACTCAAATATTTATTAGGGACTGTATTAGAATGTTTAATACACAATATTAATGAATCACTGATAGTGATCTATTATGTTTGTAACAGAGGACCCACCTAAATTATGTAGTGGAGTGTTTGGATGCTGAATTTATCATAGTCCGATTAATCGATGTCAGCGGGTCATCAAAGATTTATTTGATGACCCGGTCGCAAAATATTTATTTGAATTTTAATAAAACTGGTTAAAAAATATTATTTACAAAAGCACTGCATCTATTTGTTTTGTGATTATGCAAAAATAAAACAAAATATTATTTTATATTAGCATCATCTGTGTTTCATTTCTTACGTCAGATTAAATTGGTGGTTAAAGTTTTATATTTCAAATAATGTATACATCAAAGAGTATTTATCATGTATTTGTGTGTAGTTAATGCTTGGGTCGGTGATTTAATATATACCTAGGAACTAAAATTGAAACGGTTAGATATTATTTACAATTATTCTAGAGTAATCCATGTAATGAATGTATCTAGCTGTACACATAAATTCGATATAAAAATTTATTTAAAGATTCGGTGAACCGCGAAATTCTAATATCAGTATATTCGTGCAGTATTTAATTGAAATGGGTATATACTACTTCCCAGGAAATAAAATCAAAATAACAGGTAGTTCAATGTTATTTAATCTATTTACTTCATACTTATTGTTTTCATACAACATGTACCTACTCACAATCACGGAATAACTGATATAACAACTTTTATGTCTGCATAAATGACACATCGCGATGCTTCGCTCACAAATATTTGCATTGTTCCGACTTGGTGTAAGGCTCAAATTATTATTATTATTGATAATAATAATAAACACTTTATTATCAAAAAATAAATTTTACAAAAGGCGTACATATTGCCTTGAGACAATATCTTGTCTTCCAGTAATCTACTACAATTTTTGATAAGTATGTTTCAGTATAAAGTGAGTTTAGATCAATTAAGGTAAACAGGACATACACAATTATTCCTGGCTGTCAATTATTTTAGCGCATTCTAATCATAGAATAATAGCTGAGTAATTCTAACTTCTATGAGAGGGCCTTTGGTTTTGTTGGACCAGTTATGTCGAATCGCCTACCGGTGTCATTGAGAAATAGTCAGACTGTCACCAGCTTCAGAAGCAAATTAAAAATTGAACTCATCACTGGCGACCTTGAGACGGTTTAGGGACTGTTAAATAGCATCAAAAGAAAATCATCCAAAATCATCATCATCATCATCAATAGCTGTTTTATGAAAAATTCAACAATATTTATAAAGGTGAAAAAACTGGATTGTCGGTATAATAGTGTGTAGGTGAATCGTAGAACAAATTGTTTCCTAAGATTTTGCTTTTATTTGAGAAAACTTTATTCTCATACTTATTAACCATGCCCAGTATCAAAACCAAGTCTAAATGTGGGCTATTTTGTGAGTGGCGAATAGCAAATAGATTGATGAAACAAATTATAAATAAAATATATCCGCGAATTGAATCTAAAACATTGTGGTTCCAGATCACTGTTGTTATTATTATTATATTTTAGTGTGGGAATTTTACACATTTATAAATAATATTATTATCATGGTGTTATTCAATTTTTAAATAATAATATCTTCTTGGAAATTATAAGGGCCCAATTAAAATCCGCAAAACTACAAAACACTTTTTTATGTTGGAGCCGAACCTGTTTTTTGGGTAGGTATTTACTTTGTAGATTATTTTTTGGGTTGTGATTTCCACGTGCCGTCTAGACTTAAAAAACAATATAACACCTATTTAGATGAACAACATAATATGTACCTACATAACATTATGTAATATATGTATACCTATATTGGATTTCATAATTCTCCTTTTTTTATTCGATTTAAATTACAAAATCGATTTAATTATGAAAATATCGTTAAAATTTTCACAATAGGTATGGTCGGCCCGGGCATCCCTCTTTCACAATACACCGTTCCTATGACAACGACATCAGAGCGCAAGGAATGTCGTGGAAAGAGGTGACGCAATTGGCACAGAGACGCTCTGAATGGAGGAGGCTGGTTTCTGCTCTGTGCTCTTGAGAGGAGCGTTGAAGGCGGTGATGATGATGATGATGTGTGTATTAATTTTTCTTAAGAAAAAAGCTGCATTTTTGAGTGTAAAAATTGCGTTCTTTAGTAAAATAATTACTACTGAAATGATATTTCAATTATTAGTTCACGGTACTTTAATAACAAAATTAAAACTCTTAATCACGAAGATTTGTAAGTTGATAAATAATATCAATTATCTTATTTAAATTAAAAAGAATATTATTTTAGTGTCTTTCATAATTTTGATGGATTAAAATCTAAGTAATATTAACATGTTAATGAAAACTTATGATTATTACTTAAAAGCTCTAACGAGAGCAAATCTAATAATGCTTATTCATATACCTACCTATATTATTTAAGGATACTTCAAATTCGAAATGTCAATATATACCTATTTTACACACTAAATTTGAAAATACTAAAGATGAAACTAGTTGTCGAGAGAGTGGCAAAGTTGAAGTGGTCATGGGCAGGACATGTTGCTAGACTACAGGATCAAAGATGGACAAAACGGGTGGTGGAATGGAGACCTCGTGAAGATAAAAGAAGTAGAGGAAGACCTCCTACACGATGGTCTGATGACATCAAAAGAATCGCTGGTGACTGGTTGCAAAGAGCCCAGGATAGAGATGCCTGGAAAATTATGGGGGAGGCCTATGTCCAGCAGTGGACGGAAATGGCTGCATAGGTAAAGATGAAACTCTGACACAACAAATATCAAATATGAATCTGTCAAAAAATACAAAGACAAATATAGGAATTCTATTGTTATTTGTTAGGTTCAATCTCTCCAAAGATTTTTCTCGACCTTTCAAAACTTTTAAATCTTTACAAATCCCGTTATGTACATGTAATGTTTGCTCTCCCCATGACAAGATTTCACGGCGAGTTTTTATTATTTGCATAGGTTTATATTATAGTTTTCCAATGTTTGTTCACATTCTGCTGGGATATGTTTTTGAATTCTATGTAGAACGTTTCTTCGGAAGATAAGTCAAGATTTCAAAAAACCAGAAAACACCACAAAACATACCTTTCAGAATATATACCTAATTTATATATTATCCTGAAACCACAGATTTTTATTAAGAACCAATAAACGAACTATTTGTCTCAATAACTACGTAGTTATTGAGTAGTAAATTAATGTTTTTTTTGTGTGTTCAATCTTCAAGAAAAAAAATAATTTAATAATGTTTTTTGAACAGTTTCTGTATCTCAAAGATCTCTATTGCATAAATGCTAGGATGAAATAAAATATCGAGTATGTATGTAGGTACATTTCATATTACACACGTAATGATAAAGAAAAAAAACTAGAGGGAGAAAACAATTATTCGAATATAAAATACATATATTTATTTTGTTGTTTGTTTTTATATTTAAGTAAATAAATTCAATAGGCCGAAGAAAATACTACAGAGAAAAGTACATAATAAGATAAAAAAAATACGATAAAAAATGAAAATAAAGACGGTTTTCTATATTCACTAAAGTTTGCTAAATAAAATTGGCAAAATAGTAAACACGAAGAAACGATAATAATACAAACTTAAGCGATATTATGTTCAGTAAAAAAACTATAATATATCAAGTGAAAAATTAACTAAAGATCGACCAGGTGTCTCTGTATTATATTTTCAAAGTACAGATGATATAAATGAGCTTTTTTATAATTAGGTATATCTATTTAAAATGCGTAACAATATTATAATAATTATTCTCTGATAGAGTCAGTTCACACACGAAGGAGTATTCAAGGTCGGAGGAACTGCAAAAGTTCAACATAACTTGAATAGAATATTACAGGTAGGTATATTATTTACTATAAATAGGTACTTTGTTTCATTACATTTATAACCATTCCTGCCGCGATACTTACGTTAAGTGATATTATAAAAAATATAATTATTTCATATTCTTTTAGTCATTATCAAACACAATGAAACGACACGAGACCGATTATCATTATGACAAAACGTTACACTTAAAGTATTACACATTATTGTCACTTTTATCAGATATCAAATTTTGATAACGAAATAATATTAGGTAGGTATATATCATTTGACTCATTTCCAAAAATTCATTAAATTGAATATGCCTATCTATACCTTTACTCACTAAAACTGTTTTAGATTGTACCCAATATTATTAAAATATCAATTATGTGAAATTTAGTAAGCTAATTAAACTACGTTTGTTCTGAGAAAAATGTATAAATGATTGCTTTTAAATTTGCAACGATATTTAACAATTACGTCAATACTTGTAATAATACATCGAATTACTAGATAAGTACTTACTTAACAGTTATCCGACTTTATAATGATAAGTACAAAAAAAACAAGATTTAGCAAATAAGAAAGAGCCAAAAGATTTGAATATTTTTTTACAAAACTGTAAATATCTTGTATTGTACTTGCATCGAGTCTAAAAAGTTCCCAACAATCTAGTCAATAAACAAACGAATTCCGAACACGTCGTCTGTTTGAAAACAAATTCAAAGTTGATTTTAAAAGATTTGCTTTCAGAACAAAGTTATGAAGCCTACTCAATTTATTTACAAAACATTGATTTTTCGAAATAGCATGGTGTCATTTGTAACGGTAGAGATTTAAACAATTTAAGTTTGTTTTGAAAAACTTTGAATCGAAAGTTGTCACTCACCGTTGTTGAATATGGTTGAAGACTCAACCGGATCCCATCCTGTGCTAATCTGTCCCTCAGCAGAACCCTCAGCTGTACTCTGGGTATCTTCACTAACTCTGCTTTACCTTCCTCGTATTCATCCCTGTACCTGGCACCTTCTTCAACCACTTCCTCCTCTTTGCCGGCCCATTCCTGAGCGGCTGCTGCCTCTTCCAAGGTAAAGTACACTGAGGCAGCACCTTCCTCTCTCAAAGTACGCACAGAAGCCAAGAGACGCTGCCTGTGTGTTGGATTCAACACTCCAATTGCGTCCAAATCGGGCTCTCCAACTTGCTTGCATATCTCAAGATCATCGTAACCGTTGTCGATAAAACTTTCGGCATACTGTCCCAAATGAAGGGACCGAAGCCATTCAACGACTATGTTACTGTTTGATGGCATCCTGATGCCTCTGTTTTTAAAAATTCCAAAATAATTCACTCGATAAACAAAAACTCACTTTTTGTATTTAAATTTGAATTTACGCACCACAGCAGCGCTTCTAACACCGCGACGCGCACACTCTCCCGCGCGACGGTCGCAACGATACTGAACCCGTTTTGCCCCCAATGCCCCCCGCGCGTCTCACCCACCCCTTTCCCTGCAGACGAGCCTGCGCTCTTCGCTGACAACTTTTTATTCAACAAATTCTTTTCAGTACCTACATAAAGAAATGATTAAAATAAATATTAACTACCTGCCTGTCTAATGTAATATTGCTCCACAAACAAAAGACCGAAAGTGGTTACTTAATTTGCCACACTACCAGACACTTCACGCAGATACACACTACACTATAATACAGTATTATACCTATACAATTATAACAGTCAACACAATGTACCTACAACCAACGCAACTTTTATCAGTCGAAAGAAATTGTTAGGCAGATACATAAAACAGTTAATTTAGTTTTATATAAATGTGTGTGAAGTACAAAATAGGCACTTACACTGGCTACTTAATTACTGTCCATTTGTCATCCGTTTCTTACGACGCAAAAAGCTGGACAACAATCCCAGTTTTGGAAACCTGAACCCATTTCCAGTGTTGTTGATGACACTGATACATACAATTCACACATGTCTTATATTTTTATATAAGTAAATACTTATTATGAATCACAACGAGTTTATCATTGCACATTTTTATACTTAATTATAGTAACAAAGGTCGATCTCATTAATTCTACATTATCTTCTCGCCTTTCACATGTGGACACTTACATATGTACATACATAACAAGCCGTGAAGTGACTGAGTATCTACAACTTATAATATACTATGTATTTCACTGAGAATATTATAATATTCAATTATTTTACTTAACTCTTACTCTTAATTACATAACACTTTAAACACATTCACCTTATGTAGCTAGTTAGAAAAAGGCTAACTGCGTGAATGTGACATGACATCAAGATTGTAAGTAGGTACCTACATTTTCGGGACTCTCTCGTAGCAAATAGCCGCGTCCACATTACTCGAAGAACGCAGCGAACGATGGGTTCTGTCTCTATTTTATTCTCTTTTATAAAAAAGAGTAAGAAAATACTTTAATTCTCTTCTTTTTTCTTACTTACATCAACGGAGAGAAGAATGGAGAGACATAAGCCTTCAAATGTTTAGAATATTTACTATTTTTTTTTTATTGTTTAACCGGATTTGGGAGCAGATGACAAAACCAATCAGAAACCTCGATTGGAGAACCATGTCTACACAATGTAATATTGTGTAAAATCTAATCGGAAGAAGTGAGAAAGGTGTCCCACCGCTTACGAAAAAAAGATGGTTGCTTCTAAGGTTTGCATAAAGCGTCTCTCGATTGGTGGACCTAACATCGTGACAGTGAGAATGGTGGAATTGGTGAACGTTGTTCATGGGCATCGAAAGTGATCACATAAGCCAGCCTAGAGCCAATTCGTAAGCGTTGGGACCGATTTGATTTTACACAATGTTACATTGTGTAGACATGGTTATCCAATCGAGGTTTCTGATTGATTTTGACATACGCCTTCGTTCGCTATGTTTGCCAAACACAATTAATACAAAGGATATAGAGAGAATCTGTCAAGTACATAACACCAAGAGCAATGGACTACCTATGTAAAGTCTTACATTCTTCCATTCAAAATAGGTACCTACACCGTTTCTATGACAACATCAGGGTGATAGAAATGTCTTGATAAGATGTTTGTATTTTCTCCATGTTCTCATGAAAAGAATAACTTAAAATCAAACTTATTGGCAATTATTTTCTTATCGAAACTAAATGACGTAATAATTATGTTTAAAGTATCTCTTTCATCTTTTGAATTGCATCATAAGGTCTCTGTGACACTTAATTACAACACATAATCATAATACGTCTAATTACACACTGTGCATGTACCTAATGTAATTGAAGTGAACATAATATTATTATATGCCTACATTAGTGCGTGACACACAATACGCATGTTGTATCAGAATCAGCTGAAGTCATTACTGATAGCAGTGATAACAAAGACAATAAGTATTAATTATTTTATTTACTTTTATAATTCACACCTACTAAGACAATCGGAATTTATAAGTGTGTTAAAATAATAATAAAAACAGTACGGCTGTGAGCAATCAGAACTATTATTTTATTAATAAATTTATAAACCTTAATGTTTTCACCATCTTCTGTATATGGCCTGTCAGGTCCCCCCAACGTTGGCGATCACTCCGGCATAGGCTTCTCGGTCCCGCGCTGTCTGGAACAACTACTCCACACATCTCATTCCAGTTTAATAAAAATCTTTATAAAATATCTGAACATGTTCATATGATGATAACATATTATTTTATATGCATTTTTCTTTACTCAGACGCAAGTGTTTCTTTTTATCCGTTGATTTTGAAGGGAGATTTTTTAAAAGTTAGATCGATTAAAATTAAGTATATTCAAAATTGTTACATTCTTAAAAAAACTTTGCCTTTTGTGGTATAGAATCCTTAAAAACTTAATAAAATAACAGTTGATTGCTAATATAATATGGTTCCAAGAACCTTACTTGGATAGGTATACTTGGTATTGAAAACTGGATCTGAAAGTTCCAACAAAAGTTTTTTTTTTTAACATTACAATAACTATACGTATAATTCTCGTTTAATTAATAAAGTTCTTATTTTCATGTCACTTATTTCAATTCCAGTTTAATATCGTATATTGCGCAGCCACGATTTCTGCCTTCTTTCAGCCCCTCGGCGTCTCTCTATTTGGCTGTCATAATAAACCGCAAAATGTTTTGACTTTGCCAAATTTCTCAAAATTCTACCTAATATTTTTTTACATGAATCTGGATGCAAAACAATACTCCCCAATATCATCTATGTTCGGTTTCGAGGTTCGAGTCTTGGATTTCTTCAATCCTACACCTTCAAACTTAGGCTACGACCACATTAATCAAAAAGACAATATTTTATAGTAACTTCCAATAACACCTAATTTCACATCTCCGAATTTTCTATACTAATAAATAGGTATTAAAAAAATATGATGAAGCAGCACCTGATATTATATGTATGTGTAGAATAATAGATATGTACCTAACTATCGCTGATTACTATATTGTATGTAGTTACCTAGATAATAATAATATGTGATGACGTACAAGTCTAAATTCTCTGTATGTTTATGTACGAAGTTCTTCCAGTACAAAGATGTATTGTTGTTAACCATACTAATTTCGAACAATGATTTGCAAAATTTCCTTCATGGAATCAATACGCACAGTACAAATCCTTTAATTGGTTCAAAAAAAAATACATGGTATATCCTGTTAATAAAAATAGCAAATAAAGTCTATAATTTTGCATTGCAGTAATAAAAAATACGTAAGTATAACTTACTAGCATCGTCAGTTTTTGCGAAAAAAAAACTGTTTTATGTCTGCTTTTTATATCTTTGCAGGAAACAGTTAAAGGCAATTACTCATAATTATATTCTAATCTTTATGAAAAGTTTTCTACCTTTGCTACCTATAAAAAAATACTAGAATCCAATGAGGTCCCAGTCAGCAGAATTTTGTCCTAATCCAAATAGATTCTAGTATGATTTTTCATCAGCAGGTACCATAATTTTCATCTTGTCTATGCATTTTTTTACTTTCCGTGGCGTCTCCGGCAAAGAGAAGATTTTCAGTTCGAATGCCCTGTAAAAAGCAGATATTCGTAAGGCAGATATTTATAAACTATCCCGTATAAGACATTTAACATTTTCAATTCAGCATCGATGTATACAACCCATTCTAACACGTAGAGGATGACTTGCGTGTATGCGTGTATCTTCTGACGATTCTACTTGTAAGAAATGTCACGATGAACTAGATGGGCTTGTTTTAACACCTTTTTTTTAACACACTAACATTGTAGTTGAACAGACTCTATGAATACATAACTGTTGAATGACTTTGATTCAAAATGGTTGGCACGTCTCATTAGTACAGATAATTAACCGACTAATGTATTACGTAATATCGAGAAGGTATAGAATAATACATGTACTTACATAAATATGTGTAATATTCATTCGTGAAAGCAATATTCCACTACGTAAAATTATGTGAACATAAGTAGGCACCACTAAACTTTGATGTGCTTTGTACATAAGAACCTTTGATTATTATATTTTATATTTAACTACCTAACAAAATACCCAAATAGGTACGAATCTTTTCATTTAAGTTTATAAATAATGAGCAAATTATATTCAATTGAATTACATTCATTACGCAATCACAGGTGGCAGACTTTACAATATTATCATTATGATTAAGTAGAATATGTTCGTGTTAAAACATCTAATTAGCTTAAGAATATTTCTCAACATACTCGTACACCTCATCCGCAAAGCCAACAGATTGTGCAAAGCCCTTTAGCATCAAATTAGCTACTTTCAGTAAGTAAATTAAAGTTAATAATATCTAACGTATTATATCCGAAGAATAATCATTCACTTGTTATTTTTCTATTAATCTCAAAATAATACGAAGCCTGCTAACAAAACATAATCCAAATGACATAAATGATGTGTGCATATAGATATCTATCAAGAGTGTTATTTAAATCAGTCTAATTATAAGACCAATTGATTTTCAATAATTTCTTTGGAAGCTTTACGGAATATCAAAAAACCTATAATAAGATCTATTGCATGTATCTAAATCTAATAAATAAACCACGAACAAGTATGAAGTTTTGGAAAAATTATACGAAATACCTATATTGCATACTAGATTCATTTTTCAAATTGTCCTGGGTCTGGGTGTTACCTACATGTACATATGTATATGTGTTTAGTGCATTGTATACGTCATGTGTATTGTTGCGTTAGTTCCCATAATACAAGATTCATATATAAGTTTGGGGCTAACTCGATACATATGATTTGTCTGTGCATGTTATATTATGTTATAGAATGTTAAACAGTGGATGTCCACAATAATTGCCAGGTGCCTGAAGGAGGCAGAGTTGCGTTCGGAGAATGCAGGGGACCGGAAAACTTGGAAGATGAGGACTAGGAAAGCCGACCCCAAGTAAATGAGATAAAGGCGAGGGCGAAGAAGAAGATGTTATGTTATGTTAGATACCTATAATTAAAATAAAAGAATGTACCTACATGTACGCATAAGTATATTGCATGCAAAACTTATTCTATTTTAGTAAAATATTGTTTGCACGTGAGAAATATTATTTAAAATCTTTCTTATTAGCCTCAAACTTCGTAATCTTTTGGTGTTTTCAGTAAACGAGTGCAAGAAATTGCTAAGAATTCAGTGCATGTCTTAGTGGGTACCTGAATTTGGTCACAATAATGATTCTGTTACATACATAAGTAATAGTTATGTATGTATAATATTATGTATTATTGTGGTTGTTGAGAGTCGAGCAAACAAAGTGTTCGGCGCAATCACGAATCACGTAGTGAGAGATACCTAACTTGAGCTTAAAAATAGAGATGGATAACATTACATCGATAAATCATAATTGTTTCTATGTAAAAAAAATATCTCTTTACATAAATTTTTATGTCGCAATTCGTTACCATCTTCTGTTTTATCCCCAATGTAGGCGTACAGATAAAGCTAATAACTCTCCAATTAATGAGGCTGTACGTATAATGAACGAATTGTCAGCTAATATCTATATCAATTATTTGGCACAACCAATAACGAATTCATTAGGAAAATTGAATTGCTGGTATATCTAATGTACATATTATTATAATTTTATGGATTGATCGGCACAAAGGATTTAGGATGTGATGCCCAGATACCCCATATTATTAGATTGTTTGTGTTAGAAAAAGGCGGATCTACCGGCTCCATAACATACCTACATCAGGAGTGGACAGGAATAAGGAGCGTTGAGGAGCTGTTTTTGGCTGCAAAATATACGGACACATCCTTACATGTGAAGGTCAACGTCAGAAAGACCTGACACAATAGGTACAAGAATAAGAAGGTTTGTCGGGAAAGAAATTCGATGCATTATTTATTCCAGTATCGACGAATGGGATAACAAAACTAAAGTGGAGAAGTACCTACCTATCCCAGTTTTCAGTAGTAGTATGTTTAATACCTAGTGACTAACGAAGATAAGTTGACGCGAACTAAAAGCACGAACTCACACAGCACGTCTTTAAACTAGTAAACATGAGAGCGCCATCTATGATACGAATCCAAAACTAACCAAACTAACTCTTTAGATAAGTATTATTCTTATGTATTCTTATAAGTTAGTAACATGTACAACACATAATATTTTATGGTTGATGTATAGCACGGCACAATATGCGAGGTAACCATCGAGGTAAATAAAAAAAATAAACGTTGGTATGTTGTTACCAGCTCCAGCTCGTCAGGTCCTACCTCAACACCACGAATGCTGAGCATCAGGATTAAATTTCCCATTAATTGGTGTTAACGAAATATAAATTATGACATTACGAGATTCTATCATTCGCATTATTCGCGTGTATTAATTCTAATAAGAATCAAGTCGGAATACATTGGATATCTCTTAGTTTTCAAACCTTCAATACATTAGTGATATATGAAGTGGAGAGTAAATTAAAATTGAAACCAAAGCTCTCTCTATCTAACAATAAGAAATTTAAAAACCTCAAAACTCAAGAAATCACAAGAGAAAAGTATTTTTGTATGTATCTTAAAAAAGTGCTCACCAAGCTGGTAGGTACATAAATAATAGTCAACGTAGTGAATGAAAACCGCATTGACCGACCCAACACCCAACCAACTTGCAGCGCCATCTAATGAAGAGTAGCAACAACAGTTTTATTAACTCAGTATCCTTTCCATAGCCTCTCCCCTTTTCATAATGTGCTAATAGATTCTAATAATGATATGCAAAAAGGATAAAATAAATAAATATATTAATTATATTGCAATAATATTTTACTTAAGCGTATTTTTATAATACCTACCTAAACTGTTTTTCTTCTTATTAAATTTATTTACGCCAAATTCATGAGAAAACATCTACGACTAAAAAGTCAACATAATTATAACCATTCACTTAACTATTATTATCATATGATTGTCTATTTTTATATCTCATTCATCAATGTTATCAACGTCTTTATTCTCAGTAGGTAGAATTTAAGTTTGCTCTATACCAACATATAACTACCTAAATTTCTACCTTTTTATATAAAATCTTAAGAATAATAAATAATCCAAGCGTAGGTAGGTTCTCAGTATTTAGTAGACTTTAATGAAATTCATCAGTAAGCATTGATGTATCTCATCGCCGACTCCTGTTTAGAAGCAAACGTGCGAAGAAAGGAAGAAATTAATGACCCTTCAGTCCCTTGGTCTTTTCCCTGAATTTGAAATAATGATTGTTTTTACGTCAATTCAACTAACGCTTTAACAGTTTTGCGATGAAGGGTTAGATATTAACTTAAATATTGTATTAAAATTACATGTACCAAATTAATGTAAAAATGCACGGTTTTGTGACAGTCTTGAAAGAAATAAAAAAAAACTACTATACTATACCATCACGGCATATCCCGCAAGTGGAGTTGTCAGTGGACCAACAGTATGTAACAAACATGCAGATTTTCCTCTCTGTGCCTGTTAATTGTCATGTACGTGAGACTTTGAGAACACCTACCTTTTACAGGACACTCGAAAACTTACATAAAAGAATGGGAGACTTTACCAAGAACTCCGTGGTGGATAGAAAAATACTCGTAGAAAAATATATTTTTAACTTAGATACCTATATTTTATTTTCCTATACCGAAAGGATCAAGGGATTAGCTGTAAGAAAAAAAATCGTAATTACCTAAGTTAGATCATAAAAAATATTATTTTCATAGAACATGGATATTGTTAAGGTTTTCTATCTATGTATGTCAGTATTTTATAAAAAATACTTCATAAAAATAAACGATGTCTCACTCAAATATTTAATATTTATTAGCATATTAAATTTAAAAAAAGAAAACAATTAAATACACCAAAAATGTGTGGCGCATAACATATTGACGGACTCCAATTCAAAACCTTTATTCTGAATTTCTGAAATACGCAGGCTTCTATTCACTTCCTTGTCAACAGTGCAAATAAGTACCTTCCAATCCAACCTAGCCAGTCAGTCAGTTCTGTTAGGTACAAGTTTCAACTTCAAATAAATTTGTAATCTGTCTTTAAAATAGAAAGTAATAATTACTTATTAATTCGGGAAATACCAACCACCTCCCCCGAATTTACCGAATTGAAATTAACGATTGATGTTCCTAATGAATATTATAAACTGCGTTTTATTTTAAGTGATCAATATAATGATTATATAATTATGAATCGTTTTAATTAGTGACATCATTAAAAATAATATTCTTGTATATTTCACACTTTATAAAGTTATTTTGAACCTTTTACTTAATGAATTATAGACCCTCGTTGCTAGCGAACAGGTACTTCTCAGTGTATAATTTCTTTCTAAACCGAATTCTCAATTAATGACACATTTAGGGCTTTAGCACAACTCCGCCGCGAAATAGCGAAAGCGAAACCGCTGAGCGGAGTCGTAGTAGCGAAACCGCTTTTAGCTAGTACACTTGCGCGGAACGCGAACAGCGAAATCGTGATACCGAATAAACACTATTACGTACTAGTGATGTAACGAATATTCGCATTCGCATTCGCATTCGCGAATATTCGCATATTTCGAAGTATTCGCATTCGCATTCGCATTCGCAAAAAAATATGCGAATGTTTTGCGAATATTATTTTAGTAATAAAGTATCTAGTCTGTTCCGTGTTGGCCACATTTGTTGTATTGTTTCCTGTGTTCGTTTGCTTGATGATGTTATTATTATTAGGAGAAATATGCATTTGTGGAGATTTAATTTATATGTTTGTTTTAAGTATTACAACTGCTATGAGTATAGGGCCCTACAATAATTTTATATTCTATTTAAGGAATATTTATATCATACTACAAGGTGAACCACACTAAAGTATTCTCTCAGAATTTTCGGGGCTTGAAGACTAAGATCGAGGAGTTTAGAGCAAACTTATTTGCAAATAGTTATGATATAATTGTTCTGACGGAAGCTTGGCTAAATTGTGGCATATTTGACAGCGAACTTTTTCAAAACGAATATACAGTTTACCGCAAGGATAGGGATTTCATTAGTGATGGGCGATATATCGATATACGATTCGATTATATCGATAGTTCAGAACAATGCGATTATTCGATAGTATCGGAGCAAGTCGATTATTTTAATCGATTATTATATCGATTATTATAAGTCGATTATAACATCGATTATTATAAGTCGATTTTAACATCGATATAATATATCGACTTGCACAAGTCGATTATAAATGTTCGACTTTTGATCTACCCCTTCAATAATTCGACTTCGACTCGTGTTAGTCGGTTCTTAGAATTCGATTTCAATACAAGTTGATACTTGCTACTAAAAGTATAGTTGGATATATACGGATGAACCATGGCCAATATGCATTTAGGTACCTACCTACCTATAAGTATAATACAATATTATATTCATACACGATGCCGTGCCGGACAACACCACAACGATGATGCAGTCAGTCAAATGATTAGTGATCGCTCCATTCCTTGCAATTTTTATAACCTAATAGGAAAACCAAGTAACTGCCAGAAAATAATAATTTAGGAATAATTTAAACTTCTAAGATAAAATTTTGTGGAAGATTTTATTTTTATTTATTTATTCATTCATTCTTAACTGTACATTGATTACAAACAATTACATAAAAGGTATACATTCAATACGTATTTTTATTTTAATAAGGGACAATAATTACATAAAAAAATACATGCATTACAATGTTTCATAATATAAAATCATATAACCTAGGTCCTAAAATACTCCCGAACATGGATTGAAATATAATTTCCGCTATATTACTAAGCTAATGAAAATGAGTGGATAGCAACAAATACAAGTATTAATTATAATAAATACAAAATTACTATACCTACATATTTTTATTGTTTAGCAGATGTATGTAAGTGATGTCTATTTATTGTACGGTACGGTATTTAAGTAGTTCACGTAAAAATAAGTTGACGAGTAGAAGTAGGTACATTGTCTGCTTATTCTCCGAAAATACTTTGCTTTACTTGATTAATAAATTTCTTCGTTAGATAATATATTATGTAATATCTTTTAAAGAGCGTTACTAGGTTTTACTATTAAGCTGTCTACAAGTAGAAGATCTCTTAGTAAAAAGAGAGACACTACTCGCGTAGTTACCTGAACAATTTTGTAGGCAATATTAATATGAGAACGTGAGCATTCACATTTCACAATCGCATCCTTCAACGCATAAAAACAAACTGAAATAAAGCGTGAGGAAGTGAGAGGGGAATAGATGCGTACGTTTCGTTGAATCGTTGACGATAGTTTTGTACTTCGTTTTTCCGAATATAATACGAAAATAACCGACTTCAAAATAATCGATGTTTGTGTTATTCATATCGCGCTACAAATAATCGATGCTACTTCGATATATCGATTATTTTTTACAAGCGAAGTCGATTATTTATATCGATTGTGAATTGTGAACGACTTCGATTATTTCGATTGTAAAATATGATACTATCGCCCATCACTAGATTTCATGTTGAGTGGTAAAAGGGATGGAGGTGGGGTCTTAATTGCTGTGGATCGGACACTAGGATATTCATCCACTCTTGTTTGGGATGATACTGGTGAAAGTTTTTTTTATCAGTATTCGTTTTTCATCGGTAACGCATGAAAAAATGCTCACCGCTACTGGGTGTAGTATATGTATATACCGCCTTCCACATCCTTAGATACTTAAAACATCTTTTTTTAAAGTATATCTGAACGTTTAATCAGCTATTACGGCAAAACGGATATTTGTCTTATTGGAGATTCCAATATCCCAACAATCCAATGGAAAAAAGACCCCGATGTTGATTCAATCTTTGTTCCGTATTCTTATTCGTGTCCTGTTGCGCAGTATTTGATAGAATCTATATCTTTTCTCAATATGTTTCAGTCTAACGGAGTTTATAACAGCAATCAAGTTATCTTGGATTTAGTTCTTTCAACTATTCCGTGTTCTGTTACCAGATGTGACTCTCCACTGGTTGGTAAGGATTCACACTATCCTTCACTGTTGATAGATTATGAGTTTGAAATTGCTGAGGATTTGTCTCAAAATATGATCCAGAAATTAATATACTTTAAGTCAAACTTTTCGGAAATAAATTTTGAACTACAAAGTGTTGATTGGGTCAGTGTTTTGGGAAACGGACCGGTGAATAAGATGATTGAATCTTTTTATGGTTATGTTTTGCCAATAATTGAGAAGCATACACCTACATATGAAGAGGGTGTCACCTAATAATTTTCCCAAATGGTTCTCTAATAGAATTCTGTTACTGTTTAAGAGAAGTCTAAGGCTTGGCGTAAGTTGAAGATGAACCGTAATGATTCTGACTACAATTTATTTTTTCAACTAAGAGCTCAGTTGAAGTTGTCGCAGAATCACGATTATAGGTCTTTTATTAATAACACTGAGAAGTCACTTAAGGGCAATGTCAAGTCTTTCTTTTCATTCGTGAATTCCCTTAAAGAATCTAGAGGCTATCCAAGGGTAATGGGTGACGGTGACCAGACTTCGAGCGATCCAGAGGGAATTGCAAACTTGTTTTCGACGTTTTTTGGTTCTGTATTTTCACTGAATAATTTGCATGATTCTAATACTAAAGAATTGGAAAATATTTTAACTAACTCATGTTTATCCATGTTTAATATCTTGAAATCTGATATTCATAAACGTTTATTAGGTATAGATGAGACAAAAGGAGTTGGCCCTGATGGTCTAGCACCAATATATTAAAGAGATGTGTAAGTCATTTAACCAAACCATTGTATCTGACATTTATTAGAACACCTTGCTGCAGGAGGCAATCTAGACTATGGGACATGGAAAACCCTAAATCGACTGAGATCTGGTGTAGGAAACTGCCGCGACAATAGAGAACGATTGGGCTTCCTACAGGACGAATCCGGAGCGTGTGACTGTGGTGCAGCACAGACTATGCCACACTTGTTGGAGTGTCCATTGTGCCCTGTCACTTGCACTATGGAGGATATTTTTGACGCATCTCCACCTGCTGCGCGTTTTGCGCAGTACTGGAAATCAGTTTGATGGGTTTTTTCTCTGGGTTTCGACACGATAAATAAATTAGGAGTTTACAAGAAGGATGCTTTCCATGCAAATGGAAGATGGCTAGTATTATTCCTTTGCATAAATCTGGCAGCAAATCGGACGTTCGTAACTACAGACCAATTTTAATTCTATCACCTATTTCAAAAATATTTGAGGGTATGGTTCGTGAACAAATTACTTTTTTCCTGAAGCCGTATCTTCTTGTAGAGCAGCATGGATTCATGAGTGGAAGATCGACAGTAACAAATCTGATTTTTTTTCTCAGCTATGGACAATCGTATACAGTTGGATGCCATTTATATCGGCTTTCAAAAGGCATTTGATAAAGTAGAACATCGACTTTTTTCAACTAAGGTGGATTGACTCATATATTTCTGATAGATTGATGACAGTTAAACTTAACGGTTGCTCATCTGGCAGTGTCAGTGTTACATCTGGTGTCCCTCAGGGGTCTTCTTTGGGTCCTTTACTTTTCACGATATTCATAAACAACATAAAAAAGTGCTTTGACCACTCAGAGCTTCTATTATTTGCGAACGATTTAAAAATATACTGTCAAATTCAATTATTGTTTGACTGTGAAATGCTTAACGAGGACTTGGAAAGACTACACGAGTACTGTAAAAGAAATAACTTGCACTTGAATCTGGAGAAGTGTAATCTGATCTCTTTTACCAAAAATAGAAACAAAATTCGATAATTTTACAATATCCATAATCATGATTTAAAAGAAGTAAATAAGATTAGAGATTTAGGTGTGGTGTTTGACTCTGAGCTTCACTTTGATGATCACGTGAACAAAATTATCGAAGAGAGCAATAAAATACTGGGATTTATTCTGAGATCTACAAAGTCATTTAGGTTATATGAATCGTATTTGTACTTGTACTTATCGTTGTTTCGCTCCAAGCTGGAGGACTGTTCCTCTGTATGGAATCCACATTTTAAAAAATATGTCGATCAAGTTGAGAGAACTCAGTCTAAATTCATTCGTTTGGTTAGGAAGAGATTGCATTATCCTGTATTTATTAAAGATTTGCCTAAATTGGAATTGTGAAGAGTTTTGCTGGATGCATGCAACCTGAGAAAAATATGCTTCCTTTAACAAGATCTTGTTTTCCGTTCTACATTAAAAAAAAAACAAAAACGATTGCAGACTCAAGAAACCCTGTTTATAGAATTTTAAAGTGCCAATTACGTCAGGTTTGTGAGAAAGGAGAGTTGAGGGTAGAATAAGATGAAATAAATATAAAAAAAAATGTATATGTTTGATAAAATGTGAAGTGTTTGGGATAGTATTAATTTTTAGACTGTTTTTTAAATTTTTAAATTTTTGATTTTTCTTTTTTAAGAGTTTTTTTGTATTGTTATTGCATACATTAGTGAAGTGTGAATGTGTTTGTGCGAATGAATGTATTAGGTATGTGTGCGAAATTGGGTGAGCAGCGATTTGTAATAGGAATGGGTGATTGGATGTATTGTGAATTAATACCTATATTACCTATGTGTAAGATTTTCTATAATTGTTTTGTGTGTTATTGCTGAAGTATGCACTGTTTCGATGTAAGACTATTGGAATGTTTTTGTCGCTTACATGTTTATATTTATATGTCTTTCATCTGTTGTGTACCATGTAAATGAAGAAACAAATCAGTAATTCGGTGAAAGTACCGGATACTTACCCGGTACATTGTGGAAAAAGGTACTGCAAGAAAATATATTCTTTAAGAAAACCGAGGAGTTTTGGAATATTTCAAATTCCTATACCATTTTCAAGTCTATATTCGCATTCGCATTCGCATTCGCGAATGTCGGCATGAAATATTCGCATTCGCATTCGCATTCGCGAATATCCAAAATCAGACATTCGTTACATCACTATTACGTACGCAGTAGTGTGAAATTAGTGGAACTAAATTGCATATTCCAAAGTAACTACCCCACTATCTATCTATACCATCACGACATCTCCCACAAGCATATTACATGCAGTTGGTCAACTGACTATCCCACTTTATCTATCTATACCATCACGGCTTTCCCACAAGTTTATTACATGCAGTTGGTCTACTGACTATCCCACTTTATCTATCTATACCATCACGGCTTTCCCACAAGTTTATTACAGTTGGTCTACTGACTACCCCACTATCTATCTATACCATCACGACATCTCCCACAAGCATATTACATGCAGTTGGTCAACTGACTATCCCACTTTATCTATCTATACCATCACGGCTTTCCCACAAGTTTATTACATGCAGTTGGTCTACTGACTATCCCACATTATCTATCTATACCATCACGGCTTTCCCACAAGTTTATTACATGCAGTTGGTGACTATGTAATAAACTTGTGGGAAAGCCGTGATGGTATAGATAGATAAAGTGGGGTAGTCAGTAGACCAACTGCATTTAATATGCTTGTGGGAGATGTCGTGATGGTATAGATAGATAGTGGGGTAGTCAGTAGACCAACTGTAATAAACTTGTGGGAAAGCCGTGATGGTATAGATAGATAAAGTGGGGTAGTCAGTAGACCAACTGCATGTAATAAACTTGTGGGAAAGCCGTGATGGTATAGATAGATAAAGTGGGATAGTCAGTAGACCAACTGCATATAATAAACATTGTGGGAAAGCCGTGATGGTATAGATAGATAAAGTGGGGTAGTCAGTAGACCAACTGCATGTAATAAACTTGTGGGAAAGCCGTGATGGTATAGATAGATAAAGTGGGATAGTCAGTAGACCAACTGCATATAATAAACATTGTGGGAAAGCCGTGATGGTATAGATAGATAAAGTGGGGTAGTCAGTAGACCAACTGCATGTAATAAACATTGTGGGAAAGCCGTGATGGTATAGATAGATAAAGTGGGGTAGTCAGTAGACCAACTGCATGTAATAAACATTGTGGGAAAGCCGTGATGGTATAGATAGATGAAGTGGGATAGTCAGTAGACCAACTGCATGTAATAAACTTGTGGGAAAGCCGTGATGGTATAGATAGATAAAGTGGGATAGTCAGTAGACCAACTGCATGTAATAAACATTGTGGGAAAGCCGTGATGGTATAGATAGATTAAGTGGGATAGTCAGTAGACCAACTGCATGTAATAAACTTGTGAGAGATGCCGTGATGGTATAGATAGTGTAGTAATCAGTAGAATAACGGCATGTGGATATTGGCACGGAGAGGACGACTATTATGTTTATTAGTGACTGCCCCATATGTGGGAAATTTCATGATGATATAGATAGAGAGAATCTTACTTCACTTAAGCGCAGACCCACGCTATTTCGACGTTTGGTCATGGTTTCGCTCCAAAAATCTGTCGAATTGTACAAATACAAAAGCGGCACAAAAGCGAAACATCAGAGACTGCGAAAAAACAGGCGGAGATGTGAATGCTTATTTCGTAATCTATGGCGAAACGGTGCTAGAAAGAGATAGATGTATAGAAAACAGTATATATTTGAGCATGCCATCTCGCTCTTGCGTACGACGCACACGAACTGACAGATTTAAGCGGCGCCGCTTTCTCGATTCCGCCGCGGAGGTGTGCTAACGGCATTAACGTTGTTGGATTTTAGTAGTGCATTCAACTCTGTAGATTTTGATCTACTCTTGGCTACACTCAATCAACTCAATATATCTCCATCCTGTGCTGCATGGTTTGAGTCGTATCTCAGGGGTCGTGCACAGTGCGTTCGATTGCAGAGTGGTGTTAGTTCTGAGTGGGTGGAATTAAGGGCAGGGGTACCGCAAGGCGGAATCCTCTCTCCCCTTCTATTCTCGATTTTTATTAATCCAATTGCGCGACATATTTCATGTCAATATCATCTATACGCGGATGATTTGCAGGTTTATACTCACTTTAAGTTAGATGACCTTGCAACTGCAATTGACTGTAAATCACAATGCCTAAAGCAAATTTCTGATTGGGCTTCCAGCAATGGACTCATTCTTAACCCATCCAAATCACAGTCAATATTTATAGGGAGCCACCATTTAATTGGTAGACTTAACAATATAAGGATACCTCCCACGCAAATGAATCACGATACAGTTCCATATTCAAAAACGGTTAGGAATCTTGGTCTGATTATTGACCAGAGACTGTCTTGGCAACAGCATATAAATTCTATTCGAAAAAAATTCTTTTATTCGTTACATAATCTCAAAAGACTGCAAAGATTCTTGCCAGTGAAGACTAAGATCCTACTCGTTCAATCCTTATTAATACCGATCCTTGACTATGCAGACATTGCTTATATTGATCTTAATGAGGTTCTCTTGACTAAAGTTGAGAGACTTCAAAACGCAGGCATCCGTTATATTTTTAACCTCAAAAAAACTAATCACATAACCTCGTACAGAAACCAGCTGAAGTGGACCACCATACGTCTAAGACGTGATCTACACATTTTATGTCTAGTTTTTAAAGCTTTATTTTTAGCGTCCTCCCCTTACTATCTTAAAGTCAAATTCGAGTATCTAGCGAGTCATGGTTTACCCTTGCGATCTAACAGAGAGCGTCTTCTAGCTATACCAGCACACAGTACAAGCTTTTTATCTAACTCATTCCTTGTTCATGGTGCTCGCAGTTGGAACAATCTTCCTTCGAAAATCAGGATGATAACAACCTTTAATTCTTTCAGACAAGCTGTCAAAAATCATTTTCTCTCATTGAATTTAGCATCTGACTCCTAAATCCTTTTCCCTTTCCCTATGCATGTGCACGCTGCAATTTCATATGTTATACTTTTATTATTATGTGTCCGTAAGTGCATTGTTGCTTGCATGTGTTCTTTTTCTTTTCTTTTGTTTACTTTGTGTTGTATTTTTATTTCTTTTATGACTGTTGATATGTAAGGGTGTATATATGTATGCATGTGTTTTTTTTTTTTAATTTTGTTTAGTTTTAGTTACCGGGTTAGTTGGAAGACATCGCATTTTAGCGATAAACTCGCCCTCTGTACATTGAATTTATAATTGTTATTTTTATGCCACTATTTCACTATGTAATATTGTAACCAATGTACAGTAAAGAATAAAATAAATAAATAAATAAATAAATTAATATTGAAATTGTCTTAATTTCATGTTGCTGGTTATGAATTACTCATAAACAATTATTTTGTTTTATTATCAAAATTAATCTAGTTCCATTGTGAATCCAAATATATCATGAACATCCTTACACAAAGCAATAGCTGCAATCGTGAAAGGAAGTGGAGTAGATCGATAGCGGAAATCGAACCAAAGAACTTTCACTTGTGAGTCCAAAGTTTAATTTGATTTTCCAATTCATGAATATGTAATCCATTTTGCCAAAAGCTGACCTATTCTTCTCTTGACCTTGATTATCTGGTTTTTTCTAATTAAGTAATACTAAGTTTACGAGATGTGTTTGTTGTCAGTGGGTCCATCGGATGAACTATTCTGGGCATCATCCTAGAGATGAAACAAAAATTTCTGATATCGCACAATGTGTCACAAATGGAAATGTGCGGAACACATGACCAAAAGCTCGAATGACAAATCCCAAACTTTCTTACATCTTGGAGACCACGAACGGAAACCAGGAGTATAAGAAGATTACAAATGCGATGGACGAATAACATAACTCAACACGCTGATATTAACTGGACACAGACGGTGTAAGATCGGGTGGCATGGAAAGGAATGGAGAAGGCATTCATCCAGAGTGGACGGGAGTGGGCCGAAAAGAAGAAAAACTGATTTTGCATTTTGAAATGTTTCAAAAAGCCTGAGCTAAATACCTACTCATTCTGATTTTTCTTGTCATATGGGATTATTGTCTGATAAATGGAAATTATTTTTGTTCTATTCTAAAAATACGAGTATACACGAATATTTAATTTCAAAATTTATATTTACTAAATAATTTTATAGTTATATTTTATTTATGAGTATTAATCACACATAGCGGGTAACTTATCTGTACCTATGTGTAGCAAAACTATTACACAACATCATTACATCTACCAGGGTACAAAATGGTTTAATGGGTTGCCAAAGGAACTGAAAATCATCGGGAATTATAGAGTATTTAAAAATAAAATAGGTTTATTGAAAAATAAAAGTTAATTGTTAAGTAGAATATATCTAGAGTAAGTATTAGTTGAGTATATTATTGTTTAGATGTGTAAAATTAAGAATACTGTAAATCTATCCCATACACAAGTATAACTCTTTTAATGGAATAGTAAACAATAGATTTTTAAGTGTATTTTAGTAAATGTGTAATATATATGTATTTTTGTGATATTTAAAAAAAAATAAAAAAAAATAGTTATGTATCGCTTTTATATTATTTATTTGTTTAAATATTCACTGTAGGTACATTGGTTACAATATTACAAAATAAAAAATTATCAGTTATACAATTCAATGTACAGAGGGCGAGTTTATCGCTAAATTACGATGTCTTCCAACTAACCCTATTATTATATTACTTATTCCTTTACAAAGCTTAAATTATTAAATAATAGGAGGATTATCAAAAGAAAGAAAATGTTCGGATTACTCATATTGATTTATTCATTAAATCGAAAGAGTATTATTCCTTTTATTTACTTAATACCTTTTTCTATCGATACCTTAGACTCAGACGATAATGCGTAGACACCTTTTCAATATAATACGCCTACACTGGATACAGCATTGATTAAATATATCGGGAACTGTTATTTCTCGTGATCATAGAAACAAGTTCTAGGTATAAGAATAAAATTAGATTTTTGCCTGCTTAGCAAGAAATAAATACGATATGTGAAACGAATGCTTTGGACCAATTATTATCAAAATGTATTATCATAATAAATTTGACATTGGAAAGTGGACATGAATCCAGAGAATAGACGAGCTCTTTCAATCGCTACAAGGAAGCTACGCAAGAATGATAGCAACATTATGGAGACCTGACTTAGCATTCATAGAATAAGAATTGTACAACAAACGTGGGATTACCATCGTAGTCTAGAAAAAAAACACAAACGATCACCTTCTCGAATAAAATGCATTGCAAGCAGTAGTTTATAGTATCCATAAAACATTTTTCGATTCATTAAGGACTAACCTTTCCTATATTTACCGCCATAAATACGTACTTTAAATATTGAGTCGTATAAATGTATGTTAGCAGTGCACACTTATTATATGTAGTTTTAACCTGGAATACCATATTTTATTCCGAACTCTCATATTGGCCACCGTAGTATTAAAATATATTATTTAATATAGCTTATAATAATTCACAGCATTGGAAGCTAGTTTGAAAATCGCTGTGAAAATGAAGTTTTATTTCTAGTGATCACTTTTATCTAATTACCTGCTCCCTAAAAATTACCAAATGACTTACCTGATTACTTGGTGGACTATTTTGTGAAAACAGAAGTTTCTGCGCCGAGGGTAATATTTACCCTCGCAACACGTACATCCGTCATTAGTACTAGTATAAGACTCCTAGGTGAGGATTGTGGAGCTTTAAGGGGGGGGAAGTGTGAGGTATGAATAGAATAGATAGATAGTGAAAGTGAGGTGTGTAAGGGAGAGAGCTTCAAATATAATAATAATATCACATGAAACAAATATTTCATTTTCAGCCTTCATCTATCTTGTCATGCCCTGTATTGCTTGCTAACATTTAGTAAAACCCTACGCTGATGATCAAAAACATTTCGCATCTTAGGTAAATTTATTTTTTAAATAACACAATACAGGGCAACCTAGTGAGGCTGCTGCAACTTAATTGAAGCTAATTGGTGATATGTTGTTTCAACGTTTGTATATTGATATTGATTGAATAAAGAAATATTTTATTTATTATTATTTAAAAAAAAAAAAGATGCTTGAAATCAATAAAAGTGTAATTAAAAACATTATGAATAAGTGAAAAGTAAATAAGATTGAAGAATTTAAGCTTTATTTTTCCAAATAAGTGTTTACGATTTTTAACAACTAATTTTAATTTGTGAACTCTGGAAAGAGTGGAGGTGTTCAAAGCAGGGTTAAAGACCTTATTGTTCAAGAAGTGTTATGATTCATGAATGGGCCCTTGCGGTGGTTTTTCCACAAAACGGTGCATCTTAAAAAAATGTTTAATTTTTATTATTATCTCTAATTTGCCTATATTTTGTTCATTGAATAAGTAATTAATTTATCACTATAAGCTACGAACTAGGTAGATACTTGTTTGAAATTCCATAATAAAGTATCTACAATCTGAAATGCTTAAATTCTATCTTCTACAAAAGAGCTTTAACTCTAAATCTATTATACAATTCATTAGCAATGACTATCTGTTTAAAAACTGGTGACCAAAATTTAATTATCTACTGAAAGGGGAGATGATTAAAATTTTCCATAACAAATATGAAACTTTAAAAAAAACGATCAAAAATTGATTAAAGAATATCATATCAGCGCATAATACAAATGAAGCAATCATCTCCTAGTAGCAATTCAGCTCATATCCTTCAGAGATACTCCCTGACGTATTAACAAAAATATACGTGGCATTGTATTTGTGTGGGTGTGTGTGTGTGTGTTTGTATATAAGCGAGGTGGTGGATACTTATAATAGAAAGAAACTAGTAGGTACCTACTAAACGGAAATGAGTAGCAGTCATTGTACATATTATAATCAGTATATTATTGTTATAATAAACCAACAATTAATAATAATAATAATGGATTAGAACTGAGATTATAATAAATGTTTCTATTTCCTTCTATTGGTTTTATGATAGTAGTTGCTTAAATGAAACGAGTTTTAACATTAAAATGATTTAGTTAAAACACTGTTACTTTCACTGTATAAAGAGTATTGTTTTTTATAACTACAAACGAAAGAAGTATGTTAAGATAGATAAACATGGCGTGAGGATATAGATAGATAGACTATTCTTCAATATATATTTTTTTTAAATGCATGATATGCAGTGCTATCATTACCTTATCCTTAAAGTGTGGTAGCCAGCAATAGTAGATATTTTCTCCGTCAAGCACTTCACGGAAGTATACTCCACTCCACCAAATTCAAATCTATCTATCTATCTATTCCCTCACGCCGTATCCCAAGTGGGGTAGGCAGAGAGAACGGAACGCCAATTAGATCTGTCCTTGCATACTTCTTTCGCCTCCTCCACAGTCATACAATTTCTCATCCAGGCACGTCGATTTCTCTTACTCAAAAACACAGCCGTCCTTGAGAATTTGATCTACATGTTCAGGCCATGTAGTTCTCGGACGCCCGCGCTTCCTCATACCCCTCCTTTCGGCCAAGTATATCCTCTTTGTCATTCTTTCCTCTTCCATTCGTTCCACATGACCAAACAATCTCAATTTATTTACACGCATTCTATCCACAACACTCCTCTTGCATCCACTCATTCTTCTAATATCCTCATTCCTCACTCTATCACGCAACGTTTTACATCAACCAAATACAAATATTTTCTTTTTTCATTAATGTACAGAATTTCAGAACAAAATCTTATCTATCTTCAACTTTTCCCAATATTTCTATTCATGTTAAAGGTCACAGTAAGTTCAGTATATATACAAGATCTAAAGAACAAAATGAATAAGAAGATATTGTTATTGTTCTGGATAGTGGGTACTTTTGCCTTTATATTTTCCTTGGAACAACTCGATTGTGGTTGATGTAGTTTTGTATTACTCGTATTATTATTATAAGGGGACAATCTGACCAAATTACCAGGTATGTGTTGGTTGGTGTTTGTTAACTCGGTTCGAATGTCAATAACATTTTTCACTCTTCCTTGCTTTTTCACCTTGTTTATTTTACAATATTTCTCGAAGACTTTTGTATTCTTAGACATGGTTTACAATAAAATACGTCTGCTTCTTCTTTTTGTCATATTTTTGCTGATTTTTTTGGGTTCCGTATGCTATCTTGTAATGATTTGTCACCAATTAAAACAATCTTATCGCAGTGCATCGTTTGTTTTTTGTACTTTACGTTCCACTTTTACTTCAAACATGTCCTTCCGTGAGAATCACTTGAAATTTTCAAAAAAAATAATAATTAAGGAATGAACAAAAATTCTCGTCTAAGACCATTTTTCAGATTTTAAAAACTTTCAACTGTATTCTTACTATCTCCATTCTTGCATAATGTCTTCGTTTCTCAAACTTATTTGATTTCTAGTTGCTTTTGAGGTTTTCTATGTAATTATAATATAATCAAAATGTGTTGAGTAGTTGAGTTATGACATACCTAAATAAGGTGTTTACACCACTGGGATCTTTCCTATTTGGAAATATGCATCGCTTAATTATCTGAAATAGGACAAGTTATTAAAGGCTAGATAAATCAATTGAATACTAGATAAAACCTAATACGCCATTTGAGTTGGTTCTATGAATCTATTCATATCTGCAAACATAATAAAATAATATGAAAAAGTCTAGGCTCACCACTAGCTTACTATGTTCCCTCAGCCCTTTTATCAAAATTTAATAATAGATATGTATTTATCTATTATAATATGTAACTTAGAAATATATATTCAGCATCTGTTGTATGATTCGTACAACTCATTCCAATAATAGGTATGTATGATTTAAAAATCCTTTACATCTATGCAAACGTAGTACGTGGTACTTATAATAAAACAAAACATAAAAATACAACACGGATACGCAACGTATATTTTTCCGGATGCAATTGAAAAAAATGTATTTCAGTTATTATAGTTATATTCCGCAAAAAGTACTCACGTCTACCTACACAAAATCTACTGTGTAGATACGAATTATGTACATAGTTGCTGTACCAAACAGCTTTGGAGTTCTGAAATGAAAAATCGAATCAATATTTTCAGAAATATCTGTAAGCTGGTAGGTAGGTACGTACACTTACCCTCTGTAGCGTGTTCATTTCAATTATATGAACAAAACAATTAGAGCTTTGTCAAAAACTTTCAATTTACGAATCTTTTGAGTATTGTTTTTTTTCAGCATGTTGTGGAAAATTTTATGTAACTAGCTTTTCAAACTCGCAGTTTTATGTGAAACTTTACGAGTAAAGTGATAAATAGATCTTTAAATAAAACGTTGCAAATTTTCGGCCATTATGATAGTTAGTATGGGAATGTATTAAAGGAATACTATCACATTTTTTAAAAATTATCGCATATTTTCAGTAATATTTTTAACATTTTTATAAGTAAAATACATCCAATTGATTAGTATAGAAACTCCCTCAATGGATGAAAAATCAGCTAGATAGTATTAGTTTTAATTTAACTTGACAGATATATGTCTACAGGGAATAAACAACATACATGTGAACCGACAAAAATGTTTACGTTGGAATTTCTTTGTTTCCTCTCGAATCGACTGAACTTATTGTTCTGCTATATCAAATTACAAAAAATGTATACAAAAAGTTAAAGTGTAGTTCTGAATTAAAAGTTAGCAAGGCCATGGAATAAAATATAAATAAAGTTTAACATCTCGCAAGCCTCTGAGGAGGAAATACATATCAACTTTTATTTTGTCCCTTTTTTGTTTCTTGTTTTTCGTCGTTCATCGAAAATTTATTCGACAGTTTCCTAACATTCAATCTCTCGAGGCCTTTCATCAGTGCTTGATGTAAACTGAAGTAAGTATAAACCTTAAAATATAAAGCTTTATTTGACAATGCACTCATTTAAAATTGAATAAAATACGATTTTCACTCATTCATGAAAAATTTAAAGAAAACCTTGACGCTTTCACTACGAGTACAAATAAATTTAAATGATTACTAGTTAGATTTGGGAGTCTCTTTTTTATGCAGAATATTCGTGATTTGATCTTGCAACTATCTTAATTTTACAAATTTGGTACAAAAATGCTTCACGATTTTTAAGACTGTTTATTTAGTGGTCATAGGCGAGACAGAAGAAGACCTCGTAAATATTAAGGGTTGAACTCTCCCTTAACCGTAGTTATTTCAGGAATGGTAGTTCCTATGTCATCCACACTCACCATGCAAAATCTTTTATTTAAAAATAAAATATAAGAAAGAGGGAGAGTATCCTACAATATATTCCGATGTCTAAAAAAATGAAGCAATATTGTCATCAGATTAAAATTTCAGTTTGTTTTCGAGACACGGTACTAATTTAGGATATAATAATTAGGATTCAACCTATATTTTAGGAAGTATTGAGATAAGTCCTCCGAAACGTTTCTCTTGTACTCTTGTCCCAATGATTTTTATGAGAGTTCGTAACTCCTTGATCTTCTAATCAATGCTGTTAAGATGTAGTATATTTGTAACGATACGTGTACGACTACGGATAAATATTTGGAAATACTCAAATATCCCACATCAATAAATCTACAATCAAAGAAACTACGATTCTGGTTGCGTTATGTTTGAGAATTTCCAGTGATGGTTGGTCAAAAAGAGCTCTGTTCTTTCATCCACTAGGATGTCGAAGGTTCGAGCATCCCTTGTTTAATATTCCGTTCCTATGACAACGACATCAGAGCGCTAGGAATGTCACGGGAAGAGGTCACTCAATTAGCGCAGAGACGCTCTGCATGGAAAGGGCCTGTTTGCGCCTTGTTCTCCCAAGAGGAGTGTTAAAGAGCGAGATGATGATGATAATATGAATCGTATTGTGTGAAATGTGAACTTGAGTATTGATGTCATTTGTACCTGAATGTGATCTACAATCATGAGTGCAGTATTCAATGGGTACTGACATTGACTGTCTGTCTAGTACGAATATAATAGACAGTGCTTCAACATTAATGACGATGCCAATACTAATTCAATATGTCGACGTCGCGTCGTTTGTCGAGTCTGCTTTACTCAGCCTGAGAGCTTCACTGAAATTTAAGTGCAAATTAACAAAATAAACCAAAAATATCGTTAATAAAAGTGCAACCTGCACAGAATAGGTATTTTGTATAACAATAGGTATATAATAATTAGAAGTAATTCTTTTAGAAATCATTCATATTATTCTTGTCCTCCTATTATTTAGGATTATTTTTTCTTGAAGATGTGTATAAATATTTAATTTCAAATAGTACTCTGATTATTATTTCTAATTTCCTGACATTAATTTTTTTCAAATTACAAAAATAGTTTCCCCTTGTAAGCAAGGAGCTTTTTTCTCACTCTGCAGATTCTCGTTAAAATAGGTCTCCCAGAAGTCTTAACGATTTATTGATAAAGAAATAGGATAAACATTATTTAATTAAATTTGATAACTTGGACAGGCAATATCGTTATTAACTAAATACCTGAATAAAATGATTCTTCTGTAAAAAAATATTGTATTAGAATATTGCCTATTATAATTTTGAATCTGGAAAAATAGTAAAAATAACAATATTTATTAAAAACTTAATGATATTCAACAAGATTAATGCAATAAAAGTTATTAAAAACTACCAACTGTCTGTTTTCAAACATTTATAAAATCGCATTTTCCGTATCTTTCAATATCTATTGAGAGCATTCATTGATAGATGGATGAAACGAAATGAAACAAAAAAATAGAGGAAACGGTAAAATACTGGTAGATACGTAGTACGTAACGAATCTAAAATTGGAAAATCGACAACCTTTACTGGGTTTTCAGCTAACAGCTGTCAAGTTTTGTAATGCAAAATGGATAGATACCAACAGTGGCGTGTCCTCCATAAAAAGCCCAAAATCCGGGTTACACTAGTTTCATAAAAAGATGATACAAGTATACCCAATAACAATCTGAGAATTTAAAAGTTCGCGTGAACTCGTGAAAGTAAACTCACTTTAACGAGTGCGTATCTGCAACTTAAATCAGATAATGCCTTGCCATGTTGATTCTTTAGACCGCAAAATTAATATATAATCATGAGCAGGAATGATCACTTACACAAAGAAAAATAATTTTAAAACCACCTATGTAGTTATATGTAGTAAGTAAAAAGTTTGTTTTTTTATTACATTTATAAATTTTTCTTAATACGTTATCACAACATTCTTTAAATATGAGTGTTTTCTTTACTCCTTACGTAGGTAGGTACCTATTTAATAATGCCGTTATAATTTAAATAACTAAATATTTATGGTGGGTTTACTTTAGACGCGCCACTGGATACCAAGTTGAAAAACACTAAATTCAAAGCCTGTTGCCTATAGCAATATATCCGCCAATATTGAATGAATCGGAGAGAATTTAGTTATTATGGAAGTAAACGATTATTATTTTCAAACATTTATTCAAAATCCTTTCAATCAATGATTGCAAACTTTTTTTTTCCATGCAATGCGCTACTGTGGATTGATGTTTGTTCCAGATATAAAAGAAATCAAACAATGAAGGTTTCTAGATATCTATTTAGAACCCAATTATTTTGAATTAACCACGCACTAAGTATAAAACGGGCGAAATCCATTTTCATTTCGATAGGTAAATTGCCAACATTTAAAGAAAAAACTTTTTTTTTTTTTTAAAAAAAAAGATATATTTGGGTTTTGTTATAAACCCAAATACAACCTTATACACCTTTCACACTAAGCTAAAAGCTTGTGCCGTGAAAGGGGAATTTGCCGGCACCTGGGATCGAACCACGGACCTCTTTTTCTGAAGAACGAACTCGTTATTCTAAATTAGGTTTAGACTTGAATAAATATTTCAATGAAAAAAGCATGATCATATTAAATTAGATTTTTTATGAAACTTTAAGCCCACCTGCGATACTTTACATACGGTAAAATATTTCGAAGCACAAAATATTCTGTAAATAAACTGTATTAATGAGATTACATCCGCCTCAAGGTTAATTTCTAAAAACTGATCTATGTCTTCATCTCAGCCAACTCCTATTTATTTTTAACCAAAGCTTCTTTGTCCATGTTGTCCGATCCTTTTTCGCCTGCGCTGTAAAAGTAATGGGGTGTTCACATTTGGCGAATATCGCCAGGCGAATTTCAAAATATAACGCCAGGCGAAAAAACAAAATTCGTTGTACGCCCATTGATCGTCACACCTGTTCACACAGCCCACCGATATAGAAACGATCTGTCAGATGCGCTTTGATTTTGACATTGTTTTCAAAATGGCGGACGTCGAGATGGAGATCGCGAAGTATTTATTTTTAGTCGAAAATGTTATAGTAGAGGTTAAAGGTGCCTTTTAATTAAGGTAACAAACGCCACAAACCAACAACAAAGATAATAGCTGTCACGAGACGGGAAACATTATAAAATTTATAGGTTAGAAAGTTTTTACGGACGCCGCGCACATCTACGCATGCGCAAATCGTTCAACCAGAGAAAAAGTTGGAAGGTGGTCAACTCGAGACGATATCGTTTCTACTGGTTTTTATCGTTTCAGACTAGCTGTCATTTTGTTCACACGGTTCAAATGGCTGGCGATATTTAGGTGCCCTGGCGATATTCGCCAAAGTGAGAACACCACATGAGGTACATATTAAAACGTGCCCGATTCTTCTCTATAATTCCTTTTTTTAACTCTAGTTATCCTTGGGATATTTTTATTTACCAACTCATTCTGTTTTTGTGACAATTAAAGATGATAATAGTAACATTAACATAAATAATATCGTTTAAATATCACTTCTCATATAAAAAAAAAAACAATATTACCCTCAAAATAGAATAACAATGATAAAATAAATTACTGTTGTGGGCTTAATGCGAATAAAAAACATTAAAATATAGAACTAATTTCAATTCTACTACAATCCAATAGAATTTATGTTAAACCTTCACAACACTTTTCTTCAAAGAAATTTGTTATCAAGGTTTTCTTTTTAATGCTATCTTGATTCTTCAAACGTTTCTTTCATTTTTAAAAACAAAATGAATGAAAAGAAAATAATAAGAAAACAAACAATAGGGAACAAAACAGAAAACGTGGATTAAGTTTATTTCCTTGACTTTACAAAATAATCTTAATAATCATTTCTTATAATGAGTAATTGTTGTTTTGCAATTTAGAGAAGAATTTATACTTGCAAGCAAATATCATATTCGTATATTCTTTTTTCGATTTCGTCGGCAATTCATAATGTATTAATTACGCGACATATCTACCCGTATTTTTTAACAGAGCTTTCCACTACGTTTGTATCACTCATTCATATTATATAATTTAGATCTGCAATCGATTTCGACACTTTTATATCATTTACGAGCAGATTCTTACGAACACTTTCCAATTGAAGATATACCTTTTTTTATGAAAATCTTCATATAAAAAAGACAGACTGTTGTAGTAAACCCAAATATTAAGCAATATGCTTGTGATGTGAAAATGGTACAGATCGGTAGCGATAAGATAATACGGCTCTCTAAACCGAGACTCAGATACGCTATCTTATATAAGCTATATTATATAAGATACGCTATTATAAGATTATAAATAGGTGTGAATGTACACATTTTTATATCGTCTAGATTATTTTACTAGTCAAGTAAAAAGTAAATTAATACGCCCTATACAAATTTTCATACTTTAGTTAACGTTAAAAGTTGTTTCACGTATTGACGAGCATATAATATAATGTACAGTATTTATGTGATAAATGTGATGTACATTATATATGCTTGTGCAAGAGCGATTAGTCCACTTACAACCCAAGAATATTCGATGATTATATGAATAAATGAATGTCACAATGTGGGCAATTATTAGTAGGTACTTTTATATAATTCATTCTACGGCGTGGGCCTCTAACATGTTAAATCAATACATTAAATAAAATTATATTTTGTTTCACAACACAGTTTGGAGTAAGGCAAAAATATTATTCAATTATATTTGCCTGAAGGTATTGCTATTTTAAGGTTTTATCCTCCTTTTTGACAATTTTTCAGATAGGTATAAAAATTTGTGGGTGTGTACGTTATCAGTCTTGTATTTTTATAACGAAGCCCGATTTAAAACTAGTTTAATATTATTATAAAACTGTCCTATTTTTATTTTTCTCAATATGAATTTCTAAGAAATAAATACATTCCACATTTATGTTATGAATTTTTTGACACAATTGGATGTCGGGAACTAGATTTTACTTGGTGAGTGTGATCAATTGGAATGATTAATCTAGAGTGGTTCAAACTATGATTTACATTCCACATGATTTATTTACTAATTCTTATAAAAAGTAATCTTATTAGTTAAACGAACATTCCAATAATTGGATAGCCACTAATTTTCTGACCATATATATATATTCACTGCTGGATATACTTCCATTCAAAATATTTCCATTTTTTCATATCACGAGTAAAACAAACACTTCTTTTCAAAACCTTAGACAAAATCATCCACATGTTTCTTGTGAGGCTCTCTTTGAATTTCTAATCTTCCCACGATTTTTCTTCCAGTAACCTTTAACATTTATCTAATATTCTTTTTCTAATAACGTAACTAGCATATTGTCACATTATTTTGAGATATTTTAAAATAAAATTTACAGCTTTATTATTGTTCGGTCTCTCCATAGTTCAAAAGTGGCATGGCTAAAAATGTAGAAGTGTATGTTTAAACGCGATTTAGTTTTGAAAAAATATAATGATGTGACTGTATAATTTTAATACATTAGGAATTATGCAAGTTTCTACAAAGAGGAACTAATGCAATTATAATTCTTTTCTAAGAACAATTTAATCGTAAATGAACTAATTAACTTCGCATTCTTTGAAAAAACTTAAAGCACTACGATGTAACAGTAATGAAGTTTTATAAAAGTCTGAACATTTATTATGAGGGTAGATGGTTACAGAGTTTCATGCATTGATATTTAGTGACATTAATATTTTCTATTTCATCTACTATCAGGTTACTTACTAAGATTCAAAATAAACCCAAATACAACTTAAAAATCTTTCGAAATTATCAATTTGAAATATAGAGTGCAAAGTATGTTGACATTGTGATTAAAACTCTCGATCTTCGGAGTAAATATTCGCATCAATACCTACAGATTACCTATAAAATCGCCCTTCCACTCTTTCTTTCGTTAACGAGGATCCTGTAAAAGGCATATATATTTATAAAATATCCCAAATTAGACATTCTCTATGTTCAACTAATGGGTAATGTACTATGTAAGTCACTCATCATGAATAAATTATTTATTATTGACACGGAGAGGGTAACTTGTATGTTTTTACACAAAGATAGTCTACTGGTTACCCTACATGTGGAATACACCGTGTTGGCTTAGGTAGGTAGATATTTTATATATATTTTTGCATTTATTCTTTCTTATATTTTTCAAGTACCTATTACATTAGTTCTGTAGTATCCTGCAGTCCATAGGTAGATACACAGCTAACTATGTAATATATTATCTCCTTTAAACCATAGGGACTACTTGTGATATTGTTTATCACCACTTGGAGAATCGTAAGTCTATAGTTTTATTCAGCTCCATCGAATTCGTTCATCCTTCCTTATAATATTAAATGTGTTAACTCTTGTAAGTGCTAATGCAGACCTTTTTCCAGTGATACTATAATATACTCTCACGTTGCATTCCAAGTGAGATAGGCAGGGAGAACGAATATTCAAATCGATCAATCCATTAACACTTCTTTCGCTTCTTCAACATTCTTACAATTTCTCATACATGCACGTTGATTTTTTTTACTGCAAAACAGACCGTCCTTGAGAATTTGATCCACGCGATTAAGTCATGTTGATCTCGAACAGCCGCGCTAACTCACACCACCTCTTTCAAATAAGTATATCCTCTTTTTCATTTGTTTCACATGTCCATACTAATGATTATCCAAGAAACCATTTCCTAAAGATTTCGAAATCATTTTTGCACCATATGCCACCAAATGACATTGTAACTATGAAATAGTTCAAATTGCGTCAATACACGTACAGATTAACTACCCTGGAAATGTTTATATAAACGTTTTTATTTATTTAATATACAGCACATACATTTTTGTTTTACAATTAAATATCTCAATCATATAATAGTATTCTTTCTTAACCACCCTAGTATTAAAGCACCATTAAAAAAACTGACAATTTTTTTACACAATTCAATGCACGTAAGTGCTGAATGTACTACTACTATACCATCACGGCATATCCCACAAGTGGGGTAGCCAGCAGACCAGCTGCATATAATAAACATGCAAGCTGTCTTCTCCGTGCCAATATAAAATTAAGACATTCAGGATGGGTGGCAAACCTCATCGCCGAATTTAAGATGTAAAATGTCTTATTTTTTCGAACACCTGCCTTTTACAGGACACTCGAAAACTTATGGAGAAGAGTGGGAGACCAATTCTTTGCATTAACACTTCTGAATGTATATTTCTTTTAAATATTTTATCTTAAAAGATATAATAATTACCTATGGAAGTGATATATTTTAACGATAAGGGTAGTCTAATGGTTACTCCACTAAAAGAATATGATGTGATTTATACAAATCTGCTGGCTAACCCACTTATGGGCAGAGTGTATAAAATAAAATGATTCGATCATATAGGAGCTCTGCTCAATTTTTGTTAAGAAAAAGTATATTGTGTTAAAAAAAAAGTATAGTGAACTGTGTCAATTGCATAAAAAAGTGTGAAATCCATATTTGAATTTTGTTATTTGAATATGCTTCCTAGAAATGAAAAAATTTCCCGTGTCACTTGATTTGCTATTCCCTATATAAATAAAATGTATCCATTTTAAATAATAATATACCTACTCGTCAATCCAATAAAAAATCTTTGCTTCTCTTGAACTGAAAATCTCTATTTCATAATATATTAAGGGTCTCAAAACTCACAATTTTAGTTAGGTGTACTTATTTTATGCATCAATTTACAACATATTTTACTATAATTAAGCTTTTTGCGAATATTTATTATTTTTTATTAAGTCATAATTTCGTTTATGGTATGCTAGCTGACCTGGCAAACGTTGTTTTGCCATACACATTATGCCATATACATTTTCCATATACTAATATCGCTATTAAATAATAGGGGTTGATGTTAGAACAGTGAAAATTTAGGGCTGTATATATTTTTTAATGCCTCACTATAAAAAAAAATTGTTCAAAAAATAAAAATATATAATTCGGAGTGGACTGCCCTTAACTTTTAGTGGTTTAAAAATAGATGTTGGCCGATTCTCAGACCTACCCGATAAGTACACAAAATTTCATCAAAATCGGTCCAGCCGTTTTGGAGGAGTATGATAACAAACACCGTGACACGAGAATTTTATATTTTAGATTTAAGTCCACTACATTTTATATGACGAATTCAATTCAACTGAAAAATGTGCTACAAAAATATTTAAAAATACCTACATAAAACAAACCTTCATCCAAAAGAGGGAGGTGATGGGATACGAAAAATAAACATTAAGTCCCAAACGGCATATCTATGCATGACTGAGTTTTTTTAAACAAATTTGTGTGTTTAAAATATTTGTAGGTATGGGATGTTATTTGATGAGTCCGGGTATCTCAACAATAGGTCTAAGTACTACAGAACTTTTAATGTTTGGCATTTAATATTCAAGTTTAGAAAAACTGATAAAATATTTATTCAATTTATTATCCTCTACGAGTTAAGCAACATAATACGACTCCCGCTGTAAACAAAAAATATTGTCGTTTGAAAAGCATTCAACTTTTTAAATTTAGTTGAAAAATTTGCTTTACATTCAAAATGTCACATTTTTTAATGTAGAAAAAGTATGAATTTATAAGTATAAATTATGAATTTAATTTATTTATTTTTGAAGAGCAAATACTGTGAAAGTTCGTCATTTGATTTGTTCTTTTTTTGTTTTGTATGATTTTTTATTGATTGAATAAGTAGAAGTACATATAATATTGTCATTATTATTAATGTTTTTTTTTCTTTGTATATTGTATGAATTGTATATAGGATTTTGTACTATGATTTTATGTAAAAGGCATTAGCCGTCTATGTTTGAATAAATAAATAAATAATTAAATATTATATAGGATAGACGTAGTCCGAAAAGCTTATGAAAAAATATAATACTTTAAGGGAAAGGCACAGTGTTTTAATTTAATCAAATTAAATATTAAATTGTGAATTTCATCAGATGTATTGAGTTAGTTAGTTATCATAATTATAGGAAATACTTTAATAAAACAGAAATCGAATAAATAATAAAATTTCACCCACTGAACTAAGGGTGAATCCTTAAGTCAGCATTTAACCAACACTATATTGATAAATTTAATACGTACTAGATATTATCGCTTTCAATCCACGTACAAGTAATAAATAAAGTTTATATCATAAACCCCACACTCTCTCATCAGGAACTTTCTCATTTATTTCTATCATAAGAAGTGGTGTGAGGAAATACATGGACATGTCGATTTCATCTCACCTCGCTTGTATTATTTGTCATTGTATGTCTTTACGCCTTTTACCTTTGTTTTACCAAAAGTAAGTAAGTGAAAGTATTTACCTTTGTCATTGTATGTCTTTACGTCTTCAAGAAAGTAGTTTTATTTCTTGTACATAACACATTATCAAAAATGATTGATACATAATTTCATCTATCAGTTTCAGCTTCACCCATCCTGAAAAGCTTAATTTTTATTGACACGGAGAGGAAAACCTGCATGCTTATTATGTGCAGTTGAACAGCTAAATATTCAACTTGTGGAAAATGCCGTGATATAAGTTATTATAGTTAAACTAAACTCCAAAACTAAAGCATAATTCACGGTCGTGACAAGATTATTTTCCTTATAAATACTTCAAGAGGATAAAATGAGCTACCTCATGTGCGGTTATTATACTTTTCAGATATATATACCTACATATATATATATAGATTTGTTGTATGGCAACGAAAAATTATTTGATAATGATTCTGCTGAATATCTACGCAATTATGTGAGTGAACACTTTTTGTAGTACGAAGAGGTGATAGATATTTTGCATAAATATAGGAGTGAAGATGACAACTTTTATTATTTTTGCGAGTTTTTTTTTTAATTTTTACAATTAGCCATTATATTAGGTTAATAATAATAATAAAAATCTTTATTGTACAAAAAACAAACATTAAAATATAAACATTGTAGAAGCAGACAAATAAATTTGTGCAATGGGCGAGTTTATCGCAGAAGCGCGATAATTTCCAACTAACCCATAATTTACATAATTTTGTAAAGGTTACATAATTTTGTAAATTTAACACGTGCGAAAATCATATGAAGCTTAGAAAAAACAACTTCACTTTTTTTGGCAGTAACTTGGACGAGACTTGAATCCTTGACGCAAGGTGTGCTTTGTCCAATTAAGCTACCAGGAGATATGACGAAGGCTTCGAATTTTTCTCTTATAAAGCACAATGACAGTTTCGTGTGTAGGTATGTATTTCAATATTTGTTTCATTGGTTGGTTATATTGGTATATAAAAAACCATTGAGCACGTTTCTAAAAGTTTTTACAATAATAATAATACTGCTAAAACATAGCACCTCTTATAAAAACTTTGTTTCTACAGATTTGTCGGAAAAGTCTTAGAGTAGAAATACATAAGTAGTGGATAAATTGTCCATCAGAGAATTGTATGTGTTATTAGTATTATGGTTCATTCTATATATTATTGTATAGATAGGTTTGTAGGGCTAATACAAATACAAATAATAGAAATAGGAATAATCGGACAAGACATTCATTCAGAGTTAACCATTTCCTGGAAGTGCTCCCAAAGGAGCTGTACCGACTGTAAATAAATACCGCACAAACAGCACACAAACAATTGCGTATACTTTGATAATATACTGCTTAAACTTTGATATGGGGAAGACGTTGTTGATGTTTAATGTACCGATCTATATAATACAAGAATATTAAGTATAAATTTTCTATGTGTTCGCTTTACAAGAAACCTTTATAGCGCTATATTTGTATAATATCATAGAATGACTTAAAGGTAACGATTAGATATTAATCCAATTTTTTTTCTTCTTAATTCTGTGAAACAAAAAGGCAATGTCTTGATCATGGAGGTAATGTCTTGGCCTCGTGCACATGAAACACGCGGTTCGATCCCAGGTGAAGGCAACTTCCCCTTTCACGACACAAGCGTATAGCTTACTGTGAAAGGTGTAGGTACCAAGAAGATATATTTGGCTGAGAGGAATGGTGTTCGGAGACATAGACGTCCGAGGATCAAATGGTATGACCATTTAAATCTAACAGGACGGTCACGTGTTGAGCACATTGAACAGGAGAGCATGTATGAGGAGTTGTATGACAAAGATGGAAGGGAAAGATGTATGCAAGGATAGAAGAAAGTGGCGCTCAATCTTTTCTGCCTACCCTGCGAGAAAAGCGGCGTGATGGTATTATGATGTATGTATGTATGTATGACAGGTGTACATATAAGGTTGTATTTGGGTTTATAACAAAAACCCAGATTCATATTTTAAAAAAAATACTTTAAAAAAGCAGAATGTCTTTATCTTTTTCTGGCCTTCTTTCAAATAATCAAAATTCTATTCTGAAGTCCCAAATACTGTAAATCAAATATGATACTTTTTGCAACAGAACGATATACATATAGATCGGAAATAACGCATATTACAGGTTCAATTTACCAATGAAGTATATGCTATTCATCATGAATTCTGAATATTTTTTTCTTGGCACGAAGAGGACAGCTTGCATGTTTGTTGTTACTCGTAAAGATCATACTAGTATATCATCACGACACAAGTGGGTAGCCAGCAGACCAACTGCATGAAATAAATAGGTATGTAAACTGTCCTCTCTGTGCCAACATAAAATAAGACATTCATAATGGGTGGGATCCCATCGCTGAATTCAATATATGAAAAACCTTAATGATTTCAAACACCTACTTTTTACAGGACACTCGAAATCTTACGGGAAAGAGTGTGAGATCAATTCTTTTCCGGGCGCTCCACGGAACAGAAGTGAAGATAATCCCAAAACATATTTCGTATGTTTAATAAAATAAGGGTCATACCTCATTTGCAAATGTTTGTAGTGAATTAACACCAACATTGAAGGTAGACATAGAGTGTAGCTACGTTATAATAATAATTATGCGAATTAACAAACACTGGACCTGTCCTTCAAACCTTATTTGTCGTACAATTATACAAGAGAGAGAGAGAGAGAGAGAGAGAGAGTGAAGGGACAACAGAATGTACAACATTATACGTATTACGTACTACGTAAGTAAACAAACAACAGTAGTATGTTGTTGACAATGATATCAATACTAGACCAGAGACTTAGTACCTACCTAATAAAACTAAACCAGAAATCCAATATTTTTAATAATACGGGTACGGTAAACGTTATAACAAAACATATTTTGTTTCGTTCCAATAACATTAATGCGACATTGTTTTACTACTCGTACTTACTTTGATGTATTCTGCGTTTTATGTACAATATTACTCACCCATTATCACAATTTTATGTACAATATTACTCACCCATTATCACAATTTGTTTCTCGGACTCCTCAGCAAAAATAATGTATGTCTCCCACTCCCAGTTTTCGAGTATCCTGTAAAAAGGAGGTGTTCGTAAATCATTACAAATACGATATTGGACATCTACAATTCAGCAATGATTTATGCCACTCATCTTAAATGTTTTAATTTTACTGACACAGAAAGGATGGCATGCATGATTTTCACATGCAGTAGGTTCGCTGGCTACTCCACTTTTATATAGAAGACGCCGTGTGGTATAGATAAATAAATTTCACTCGCGCTTATTCTCACGCACTTTGCATTATTTTAATCTACCAAAGTACCGCTATAATTATTACGTAAGTGCTAAAAACACAGTAGTACCTACAGATGGTCGGTAAGCTTACCATAGTTGTAAAAAGGTGCAAATCTAACGCATCGAATATTGATATATTCAGTACAAACAATGACACACGTTTTTATGAACAATGAACAATCTTTCTTATCCATCGCTTCATTTTAAGACTTATTGAAATGAAAATGAATTGGACCAAAATGACCCAATACGATATTACCAATTTTTCTTTAGAGTTTCTAGTCTAGTATTAATCAAGTCATTGGTTCGTTGAGCAACACCCAGCGTGTTATCTGTACATAAGCATAATAATTGTTGAACGTGCTCAGCAAGGCTTGACCGTCACTCGCTTTATCTAGTAGTACCAAGTAAGTAATAGTATAGTCTGTAGTAGTACTAGGATGTAAATGCAACTTCATTAATATTTGCTTAATTGCGTATATCACCCTCAGAGGCGGTGGTTTCAGTATAGGCTGCAGTCATTAAAGGGGTTCGGTAACCGGCAAACAAAACACCCCATGGTTTGATAATCATCACTGACTGAATGTAGAATGATCAACCTACCCCTAGCCCCAGTGAGCTTCCCTACAGACAATGAGGCTGTATGTAGAGTAGGTACATACATGCCTAGTGAATGATACAACATACAACTTATTATATACCTACTTGTAGTGGTCAACGCGTGATATTTTGTCACATTATTATTATTACTATACTACACACCTCATTCATATCATTATAAGTAGGATATGTGAATAATTTACAGCTGTGTACTATGTGTATATTTGCTCGTTTGTGTTTAGCGATTGTGTGGGTTGATAAGAATTATTATTACGCGTGCTGAACCATTTGCCTTTTCAACACTTTGTTTTGTTTTTTTTTAATGTTTCATAATAAAATTATTTCATCTGGAACGTGTTTTTTTAACAAACCTTTTGTTCACTATCTATCATTACTTGTCCCTTTATTTCTTATATGATAAAAAGTACTGAAGAAATATGTGCATATTTTAAATATAATTTTATCACAATCATCAATTCTTAAATCATAACCATAGTTATGCAGCAGTACGAATGTAAGAAATTGTTTTTTGTTCAATGTGGTTATTGGACGTCCACTTTTTTGGTTTCTTACAATATCATTCTCGCAGTATATTATTCTCTTGTAAGTCTATTCAATCCTTCATTCACCGGACACTCTTTAGTTGACTTAAGTTTGTTTCATCAACTCACCTGACATTATCATATCATATTATCAATAATATTATTGCATAAGACAGTGTCGGTACCAGCATTTCTGCTCATCCTGAATGTCTTGATTTTATATTGGCACGGAGAGGACAGCTTGCATGTTTCTTACATGCAGCTGGTCTGCTGGCTTCCCCACTTGTGGGATATGCCGTGATGGTATAGTATTTCTGCCATGTTTGACACATTGCCATTGCTGACAATGACGCGAAGTACACCGTTCACTCTAGCACGTATCATTTTCCTTCTTTCGATACCCCTATCGCATTTTCTGCCCCTTGCAAATAAACATCTCAAATATACGCACTCGCCTATTTGCTCTAAATGTTTATCACCAACCTTTACTCTGGAAAAAAAAAATTCTCTCTTTCAAACACTAAAACTTTCGCCTTCGTAACATTCATTTTCAAACTATTTGAATTACACTTTTGCAACTAAGTCATCGAGTGGTTAGACGGAAGAAATCACTATAAAGTGATAATCTCGCCACTGCATGTCATCGCATTTTTTAATGTAAACTGATTTGTTGATTTTGTTGTGTGAATGATAATGTGCAAGAAGAATAAAATAAATAAATAAATATATTCACCCAAAAAAATGTGAATATGCTATCAATCAGAACTAGGCAGTTGCATAAAATAAGTACATTACCAATAATTTTATCCAAAATGCGACAAACAAATTTTTTTATAAATAACAAATAAAGATATGATATAATTTTAAACATATTGTTATTCTTTAATTAAAAACTAGTTAAAATATCAAATTTATTATTTCCTTTCTCGTTATTCAAAATATTTTTTTTTATTGTACTCGTATATTATTAACAAAGGATTAATTTCTCATAATATTACACATATTACTAGATACCTACTCTTAATATTCCTTATTACTTTACGATGGAAGAAGATCTTAAGTGCATAACAAATAGTAAAGGGGAGATTTCAATATTAAATCGGGTACTTGTGTTCGTTGTTATTTACTCTATTGTAAATACCGGTTACTTACTTACTCATTATTATTACTGAGAACAAATTCTACCATTTTCACATCTTGTATTGTTTTGAAAGATATAGATATATAGAACTATAATACATATTATTTCCCTCTCAATACGTGAAAAATTTAACTCATATTTTACTATACCGACGGAGTCTCTGAGTGATATAATATAAGACGATTTTCTTTCGCTCATCAATTTCCAAATATTGATATTTCATAATTAACACTTATTCCAAATTAATCAATCCATTTTTTTTGTTTGTTTCTGAGATTAAAAATTATATTCAGCATTTAAAATAGCTTCTTAATCTACATGGTTTTCAAAATGGCTCGAATGACACTTTTTCACAATACACTGTATGTACCTATGACAATAAAATTAGCTTACTAGATATTTCGTGGAAAATGATGATTCAATTATTAATGGATACTAGTACTACTACTATACGATCACAGCACATTCCACAAGCGGGGTAGCCAGCATATCAGCTGCATATAATTAACATGCACACTGTCCTCTCCGTGCCAATATCAAATTGTTCAGGATGGATGGCTAACCTTATCGCTGAATTTAAGATGTAAAATGCCTTAATTTTTCGGAACACCCGCCTTTTATAGGTCACTCGAAAACTTACGAAGAAGAGTGGGAGACCAATTCTTTACCGGGTGTTCCACGGGATAAATAATGGATACCTACGTATTTCTAAACTGTTTTCTAGAAAAGAAGATCCTAGAAAAAATTATAACGATGATAATTTAAATATTTAGTAAAAAGTAGCTAGCAATACAAGGTGGATAATGGTTGTGCTTTTTGTTAAACTATCAATCAAGAAAGTTGTTATACAACATACCTACTATCACAGTGATTTATTATTATTACCAGAATAGTAAGATCAAAGTATTAAAAGTTGTTTAGTATTGCTAAGAATCAAATCCTTAATCCAATGAAACTTCCGTCTCCGATTACCAACGTTACGACCAAGTATTATGCTTTCATTTAAAATTATATCATCTTCATCAAAGTGCAGTTCTATTTTTTTAGCTTTGATTTCTTTGTGCTTAAACTTACATGTTGTAAATCGATTACGAATAGCTGTAGATTTTGAAAGTGGTTGGTCTTTATTACAAAAGCGTTCGTTTTTAAAGCAAGAGACGTAATAATTAATTTGTTATTAGGAGTTGCGTCGTATGACAGAAATAATTCTCGTAATAGATACCAGTTTATAGATAATAATTTACTAGCGCAGTTGTGATATCAATATGCACCAGAAGAAACATTGATTATTTAAAAATTGTTTTTGTCATACCAGTTGATTCAAGTATTCGACATAAGTATCATATTGTAAGAAAGATCTTAATATGTATCAGACAATATGTACGAGGCATGCCTTTTAAGTTCTGTCGTTTCCATATTTCCCGGCAATTTTGAATTTGGAACTGTTCTATATTCGAATGTGTTTAAATTTTGAATCTCAAAACAGTTGAAAGTATTAGGATAAATGCTATTGTTTAGTCACAGCGTCGACTGGAATCTGTCAGGTTACGTACGAAAATGAATCTTTCTATGGAAAATGTTCGTGCAATAATTTTCTACAACTTTAGAAGAGGCCTGACACGGCTTCAGTGTTTTGCAGAGGTAACATCTGTGTTCAGTGATGAAGCCCCATGTCTGCGGACTGTCGAACGCTGGTATTTAGAATTCCAGCGTGGACATACTAGTGTTAGTGACAAATCTCGCGAAGGACGCCCAAAATCCGCCTTCACTGAAGATAACATCATTGCTGTGAGACAACTAATTCTCGAAGATCGTCATGTGACGTATCGAGAGATAGAGGCTCTATTAGGCATCTCAGGGACAACCATTCAGAAGATCTTGCATGAAGCGCTTGGTGTGAGAAAGCTAGTTTGCCGTTGGATACCGCATCTGCTTTCCGACGATCACAAGGCGGCCCGCGTCAGATGGTGTAAGAAAACTCTGGAAAGGTTCAACCTAGGAGAGTCAAATCACGTCTACGACATCATCAGTGGTGACGAATCTTGGATCTATGCCTACGATCCTGATTCCAAACAACAATCTACAATCTGGGTCTTTCAAGACGAGCCAAAGCCGACTAAAGTTGTTCGTTCTCGAAGCACTTCAAAGAAGATGGTGGCCACGTTCGTTGGAAAAACCGGCCACGTTGCGACTATTGCACTTGAAGATCGTAGAACGGTTAACGCAGAGTGGTATACCACAGTTTGTTTACCACAAGTCATCGCCGAACTTCGAAAATCTAACTCAAAGCGACGCATCATCCTGCACCACGACAACGCAAGCTCACACAGCGCTCGGCAAACAATTGAGTATTTGAAGCAGGAAAAAGTAGAAATTCTTGACCATCCTCCATACAGTCCTGACCTAAGCCCTAATGATTTCTTTACATTTCCTAAAATTAAGAAAAGTCTTCGTGGTCAAAGGTTCCAGTCCGGTGAAGAAGCAGTCGACGCTTTCAAGTCAGCCATTTTGAACACCCCCACTTTAGAGTGGAATAAATGTTATAATAACTGGTTTGAGCGAATGGAAAAGTGTATTAAGCTACGTGGTGAATACTTTGAAAAACAATAAAAAGTACTATAAGGTTCTAGTTGTGTTTTTTTCTTCAAACGACAAAACTTAAAAGGCATGCCTCGTATCTACGCCTATCTTTTCACCCATAGCAGACGGGTTGTCTTGAAGGAGTAATGTCGTCTGATAGTGCGTACATTCAGTGGGTAGGTACAATAGATACGAGAAGTAGTAAAGCAATTCTCGGTGTAATGTGAGTGGATTTGTGACATTTACATAGTAATTTCTCAACTGTTTTGTATGCTCAAGCCACAGGCAAGTGGTTTACATTATGAGTTATAAATTAGATCGGAAGCATTTATTAGTGTGTGCGTATTAGGGATTCAAATAATGGTAAAGTACTACACTTTATCACGTCGTATATCGCTTTCTTGTGTCGGTATTACTTACTACCAATATGAAAATATGAAGGAGTGTCTTACACGATAAATAAATACATTGATCGTGGCACAAATAAGGCTATGCTTTCACAATGTTCTTATTCTGTTCTATTGTGTAACGGATAACATTTTGATAATATTGAAAGACGATTTTAGGTACTACATACTACAAAACTGATTACATAGCAACTCTATTATTGATTGAAGTGGTTCATATTTCCCTGTAATACCTAAAATGATTTTATATTAAAATGAATGCATATTTTTTTCATTACAAACAGTAAACAATGGCTTTACAGCTTTGAGTAAAACAGTAAGTATATCGATCAATATCAGATGTGTTTATTTAAAGACTCTATAAAAAATATAACAGTGCTAAACGTATTTATGAGTTTCAGAAAACTATATATAGATCTAAGAAAAAACAAATCTTTGAAGTGAAATAAAAACTAAAAAACATCGTTATTCTTAAAATCCCTATTATAATCCCACCCCTAAATACGTATCTAGCATTGTATCCATATTTATATATAAAGGAGTAGTAACACGTTATTCCTCAAATACATAATTTACATATTACGTAGTAATAAACTTATCAGGCTGAAGCATTGTTTTGCGTTGGAGATGGGTATTAAAACCGATATTTGACATTTAAACATGATAAATTTCAGAACATATCTTAATAATAGCTACGTATGTGCATGGTATTTTATTTAACTAAACTACATTTATATATAACATCGTGTTAACTACAAATTCATCCTATATTTCTATTGTTGTTTAAGGAACAATATTAAATCTTTATTTTGATTAAACATTTGCTTAATCTTGTCTAGAAATTCTATTTATATCAGACAAACAAAATATTTAACATTATAGAGATATGTATTTTATTGTGTATAATGCTATAAATATTGATTTATTAGTTACTGTCTGCTACGAGTAGGTACATATATAGTTTTTTACACAATACTAAGGACATGGGAAATAATATTTCCAAAACAAATAATGTTTTTTTTTTCAATATTTGACTATGGTTTGTTCTCCGTTGTAAGATACCTACTGATTTGTCTCGAAATTTGAATCCAAATTTAGAAAATGGGTATTAGAAAGATATTAAAAAAATGAAGGGATTAAAAACTTCTAGTATATAGAAGAAATGGCGTAAATAAAGCTATCGTCAAAATTCCCAAGGATCATACCTATGAAGATACTTTTCTAAGATTAATAAGAAGACTCAAGTCTAAGCAGACTAAGAATTACTTAAGACTATTTACACTTACTAGAACCTGCCCTAAGTCTCTGATTTAGGGGTGTCGCTAAGTGTACTTATACTTCCTGTAGGTAAAACAAAGATCTCAATAAGTACATTATTACAACATAATCAGCCGCTTTATGTTTATTTCAGTTTGATTGAAATGAATTATTATTATTACTTATTGATTGGAAATTTATTCGTTATGGGTTGATCGGTGATTAATTAATTTAGAGGGATGCTTTGCAAACAGGGAGATAGAAAATACTCGTCCGTAAAATAATATACTATTTCACCCCACTGTCAACGAATTTAGGAAGTAATTTCACAGGTAAAATCGATTGTAGCGATTGTTTTATTGTTTATATTATTTGGTAATACATTTATTCAAGTAGAAATACGTACAATTTTAGCTTTTTGCTCACCCGTTTCGTATTTATTTTTAAACAGAATTCAAATGTTTCGTGGAGATTCCGACAATGTATTTATATCCCACACTTTTTTATAAGAATATCCTGAAGCCAGGTGTTCCTAAAACATCATAAGATTGTCACGAAGAGAACAACTTGCATATTTATTACATGTAGTTAGTTTACTGACCACTGCTGTGTGTTGGATCTGCCACGATAGTTAAAGATAGCAGATTTGGGGTTAAAAAGAATATAAGTCGGCCTTTCCACCAGCGCCCTTGAGACGATCGAAGAATCATACGACATCATCATTGTGAATTTTATTTTGACGATAATGTCAAATTTTAATAAACTGTGAAAATTTTTAATTGTATAAAAAGAAAGCACTATTTTTTAACCTCGAACGTTTTCATCCACACTAATAACCATTTTTAAGAATACAGTACCTACTCTTTTTTTGAGTGTAAAAAATACAAAGTGAAAATTTAAAATGATTCATGTGTTCCGTGTAGCAACCAGCAAAGAATTGGTCTCCTACTCTTTTCTGTAAATTTTTGAGTATCCTGTAAAAGTAGGTACCTATTCGTTGAACATTCCGAACAAGAAATTAAACATCTTCAATTAATCGATGAGGTATGCCAACTATACTGAATGTTTTTACTTTTTGGCGCGGAGATGACAGCTTGCATGTTTATTACATGCATTTATTCCGCTGACTACCCATATGTGAAAAATTCTGTGATGTAGTGAATAAATGAATGAAATAAAAAGGAATAAAATCATAACGTAGAACATCACTTTGTCTACTGTTATACTTCAAAAATTTGAGATGAAGGTACGAATGTACTTGTATGTAGTGCCTGCCTCCCTCTTTAAAACACATTAATTATTTCATTTTTAATTCATCGACTTTCCTTAATTTTCTCATTAGGCGCAACATAATTAGGTACAGTAGAAATATGATTTACTTCATTTTCATCTCCCAAGTATGTAAGAAAGAATTTACAACATCCTCCCGTTACAAGTTCCTCCGATAGAGCGAGAGTAACCTGTGAACTAATGGATTTTTAATTGCGTTCCCATTTGCTGCTGGTAATTGCGTTAAAGAAATCTCTTCCATTAGACCCAACACCAAAAGAATTTGGCTCATGGATTAAATACGCACACCAGAAGGGCACTAAAGAAAATAGTCAACCATAATTCACACATTTTTAAACATAGAATATTGCAAATATTTCTCGTGTTATGTTTTTAAACAATTACGTCAATATTTCTTATCTACTTATTTTATGTTTTTTCTTTATATATTTACTAATATATCTTGACTAGACGAAAAATCATGTATAACAGTATTTTTTTATTCAATAAGATCTGGAGAGATCATGTGGGGAGGGCGAGCTCAGATCGAGTGGTCAGAATTGCAGCAGATGAACACATGACAGGAAACAGACCCCCAGGAAGACCACCTAAACGATGGAGGGACAGTTGGACATCCACCTCCCAGGAGCAGGCTCCGAGAACCACAGGACATAGTCCTAACTGAAGCAAAAGAAGAAGAAGAAGAATAAGATCTGAGTTTTTGGTACACTAAAATATAATCTCAGACACTTCCACATTGCCGTGTGTCGAAAAAGTGGCGTAAATCGGTCACAAAATTTAAACCCAAATATTCCATTTCATACGTAACATAGATATTGCAATCAAATTACCGTTTATTTTTATGTATTTAGTGATCTCATTTAGAGTAATGGAAAATATAACCACTAAATTTGTGTTATACGCAATCTTTATAAAAATATAATTTACAGAAATTCGAAAATATTTAGAAAGTTTTCTCCTATAGCCGATTCCAGCAAGTTGATTATCCGAGTATCCGACCCACTTTGTTAGTTCTACTTTGGAATTTCTTTAAGATCATCCCAGGACGTGACATTTTTTTATATTGATGTTTAATTAAGATAGCGACTGCTTCGATGGGTTCACGAAAGCATTAGATACCTACCTATTGAAAGTATCAAGATCGATATTATTACAAAAATATCCATCACCTAACAAGGAACTTCTTATAATTTTTTTTTTAACTTATTTCATTCGAAAAAAGTGATTTCTCTCGAAGACAAACAACGAACTTTGATTGAATATTTGAAATATGGAAAATCCGAATTCAAAGATGACATCGTTTTCTATATAGATATAGGTACATATTTATATAAAATAATACGAGTCTGAAAATATATTGAATGCTGACTATATTATATTAACCCCTGCCTGAAAACATATTATGTTCTTTCGTCCATGGAATGCATGTTGATCTTCTCCATGTATTCCGGACAAAATTCAGATCATAAAAACCATAAATGCTTGTATAATATATTCGTTCTATCAGGGTAATATTCACAAATTAAATATCACGGTAATATTCACAAACTATGTAACTGTATATATGTACTATACTATACTATACTATACCATCACGGCATATCCCACAAGTGGGGTAGTCAGCAGATCAGCTGCATGTAAGAAACATGCAAACTGTCCATGTCTATATGTATATATGTAACAGACATAATATGCAGTCGATCTTTTCCTCATATGATAATTTAAAAACAGGTACACTTTACAATAACGTACCTAAATGTTGAATGTGTTAGTATTAATGTTATAAATGTCCATAGATATGCTATAAAACTCCACAAACAAGAATGTTCTTAAGCTATATTTTCTTTAGTTTCTAGAATATTTTACAACACCATTATTTCATAACACTATCATACTTTTTGCAACTTACTGCAATTCTCCAGCATTATGTACATTTCATTTTACTGACCAGATACCTAAAAGTTCTCGCAAGATGCCTAGAAGTTCATACGAGATATCTTACAAATATAAATGCTCAACTGTATATTACATTATATAAATCCACATAGCGTAGCAAAATACGACATGGACTTTTAATCTGGTTGGACGTTTCATATAATTTAAGTTTATAAATCATCCGCATTCATAAACCTGGAAAATGTAAAATAATGTCACATTCAAATAACAGGAACAGATAAATTATTTTTAACTCAATTTATTATTTACGCATAAGCATTTTTTTTATTATCGAGAATAATCTATTGTCTCAACGCATCTTCACTCATGATATCAGTTTGCAAGCAAACCCCGTCCATATGTAGAGCTATTGATGTATTGCTTACTACTTTACTTTTCAAGTGGCTTGGTGTGTATATAAATCTTCACCTGTGTAGGCTGCATCGTATCCTTTAAAGTCTTGGCTCCAGCCAGTCCACCACCTCCGATCTTACTTCATAGATGCCCTATAATTGATAAATTCAGTATCTGTAATACGTATCTATAAATAAAATTAATAATATAATTAAACGTATATCCCGTGGAGCACCCGGTAAAGAATTGGTCTATCATTCTTCTATTTAAGTTTTCGAGTGTCCTGTAAAAGGCAGGTGTTCGAATAAATTTCGAGTGTCCTGTAGAAGGTCGGAAAAGCGTAAAGATATGTTACGTCTTAACTTCAGCGATGATATTTGCCACCCACCCTGAATGTCTTTATTTATATTGGCACGGAGAGAACATCTTGCATGTTTATTATATGCAGCTGGTCTACTGGCTACCATACTTGTGGGATATGCCGTGATGATATAGTATAGTAGTAGTCCAGTATATTTTTATAAATTTCTTAAATACCCAGAGATTCGTAAATTATTCGTGAACGGTTTTTGGATATGTCGTGAAAATAAAAGAAGCTGGCGCAAAATTTGTTTCATTAAATTAAACTGACTTGTTATTGAAAGAAGAGTTAGAGGATAAAAAAGCGATTGTACATTATGTGTCAGAAAAGATGTGCATCACTTCAAATGCCAAAAATACTTTTCCAAATATCGTTTCAACTAAAAATATTATTTGGTAAAAATATCAGTGATTTCATTGCATGGGTTAATATGTAGGCTCGATTTCAGCAAAGATTTGAATCCGTTCATATGCATGTATGTTTGTATGTGTGATATAGAGTTCTCAATCAACTAGAGAACAGACGAAACATTTTCTTCGAAGCTTATGTATCCTGCTTGTCTCTGGATAAAAGGCGATTCGAGATATTGTGTTAAATCAAGATACCTCAGTTTTTTGACCCGTACTCTTAAATATTCCTTCAAAATCACCAATGTGAAGTTTGCGTTAATATTTTAATTTACAATAAGTAAGTACTGTATTTTATCTATTTATTCGTATAAAAACTTTCTTCAAAAATGCTTTCCAAAGATAACATTACATTGTAGTGCAGGTTAAAAAGCTGGTAGTAAAATATTATAGCTTATTTTTATTTACTAAAGTAACATTTATCTTCTTTTTATCATAAGTTGTGTTTGTAACTTTGAAAACGTAGAAGAAAGTTGGGAGGTAAATACATACATAAGACTTAACATAACTCTACGTAACTCGTAATAATAAAATTATTATTTTCTTGTTATACTTTTACATTTGTATTTTTAAATTTCTAGTATTAGTTCTGTACTGCAGTGCCGTGTCTTCCAAACAAGTCGAAAAGCCGAGTCTTACGTGAATTTTTTAATCTTGAGAATAATAAACATATAATTATTGATTGGGTTAACATTTATATTGTAAAACTCCATGCTTATAAATGAAAGAAAAAAAAATTGGTTTTATTTTGAATTTAATTTGATTAGATTTGACCATGGCTTTGTAAGTCGAAACCAGGTCACTATATAATTAAATATAAAGTAAAACTAAACCAACTGTGTTTTCTTCCATAAATAAAAATACTAAAGAGATTTACCTAATAACGATCGGAGTTTTTAAAATTTTAAGCAATCTTTTCAAGTGAGTTCTTCCGTTATTAACATTAGCGCTTAGCGCGCCGTTGCCGTTGTACTGAAGATAAACCAAAGTAAGAATAACATAAAGCGTTTTTCTCGCTTGCACACTAAGTTGCAAATGGGGCTTGTTTCCGTTATTTTTCTGTCTTGCTCAGAGCACGCTACACAGAAATAATGTGCTAATGTGTAATTGTATTATTTTGCAAATTGTATGGAAAAAATAGCCATGGCTTTTGGGCGGTTTTTTAGTTCAATGGATCGGTTTTCGTCCAATCAGTGAAGTTAAATAATATTGAAAGCGGTCAGTACGTGAATGGGTGACCGCTATATGGAGTTCAATTTTTTAGATTTTATTGTTCTGTACTATTTTAATAATTAAATAAGATTTTTGTATTATTATTAAACATTGATTAGTTGGATTGCATTTATTATAAATTTATTTTTATATCAAATTGCTTATAATGCTCTCACACACTCTCTCTCTCTCTCTTGTTGTATTTTTGTTTTATATATGTATAAACACTGTAATTGGCCTTATTTTTTTGTTATTATGATTTTTATTACATATTATGTGCTGTTGTGTTTATAAAGAAAAAAATAAAAAAAATAATGAATTTGCAGTAATGAACAAATAAATAAGTGTTTATTATCATCACATAAAATATTTTTTGATAGAAGTATCTTACATATACTTTTTATTTATATTTGTTCAAATAAATTTGTATTGATGACCGGCTTACCCAGTATGAAAACTCTAGACACGCCACTGCTCTACTGTACTTACTTTGTTCAGGTTATTACAGAAATACAGTTTCGCGCAAGTAAGGCTAAGAAGTAATATTTTTAACATTATGGGGGTGACATTTTTTTTTTATTTCCTACTCTGCTAATTCATAATTGCTTCATGAATATTTTAAAATAAACAAAACATCATCAGTTATATATTATGATTGTCAGCCTTCTACAGAATAAAAGTACTTATACATAAATAGATTAAAAAAAGTTATTAAATATCAATACTACACACGCGTAATGTTTTTATTTGATATAAAGTGCAATTTGCTAGTCATTAATTTTTTGAGAGTCACGCATTACGTGCATGTTAATAATAAAGGACAAACCAGATTAATTAGGAATATGCCTAAAGTCTTTTCTAGAATCTTTTTTATCGTATCGGGGAGGGGAGTAATGGGTTAAGAAGGATTATTGAGAGCAAGATAGTGATGTTTCAGTATACTTTTGGACGTGAAAATTGTAGGAGTAAGTTTGACTAATAGAGGTACCTGAATCATTCCATAGCCGTGATGCATGTATAGTAAAAAAAATATGAATATCTAACGTACTAAGTATACCAAAGTGAAGAAGTAAACCAAGAGGTGCCAAAGGTGTAATATAAGACTTAGGTAGTCGAAAGTAGATGGATTGAGGAAAACGTTAAAGAGTAGGCAAAGAATATGCAGATTGCTTATATCATTTGTGTCCAATAGGAATTACAGAGGAAACAGACACTTTTTAGTTGGAGGGCCCTATACCAGTTACACATTCGTAAGTATGGTGAACTTGTAGTACCATTCATAAAAAACCTCTTTGAATCATTTATAATAGTTTTATTTTTTCCCTTTGAACAACTGAGAATCATAGCTTTAGAAGCCCTAGACCAAGGGTGGCCAACTAGCGGCCCGCGAAGCATATGCACACTTTTTTTAATAATAGTCGGTACAAGTACTCGTAACTTTTCTGAAAGAGGTATTTTGATACAATATTCTTAAAGAAAACCGAGGAGTTGAAACCATTCGAGATCCTATACCATTTTGAAAATTTGGCGACGGGGGGTTAGAAATTTTAAGGTGAAGTAAAGTTCCATATATGGAGTATATTGTTGTGCGGCCCGGTAGGAAATCTCATTCTGAAATTTGGCCCGGCTGCTGAAAAGGTTGGCCACCCATGCCCTATTGAGGAATATTTTTTTGCCATTTCAATAATTTAATAGTATCCTGTTTTGTTATTCTCAAATATTAACGAGCCAATGAAATAATTTTCTTGGGATGGTTCTGTAGTGAAACGTTGCAAACCCTTGTTGCAAAGTTGGAACATAGTGAACATAGTAAAATAATTTAACAAACTTCTTTGGCTTGTGAACGTCACAATATTTAAGTTATATTACATAACTCTTATATATATATTTTAGTAATAAAATAAAAACAAAAAAAATAAGAACCCTTCAGCTGAACCTACATATTATTGTGAAATCTATTTCTCTTTTGGATTTGTCACATTAAGTCAATAGAATCCGTTATTAATTCATAACATACATACATTTAAGTGCTCAAAGGAGTCAATGGTAAATCCGTACTATGTATTACTGTGACCTACGAAGACGATGGGTTATGTATCTTATAGGTATGTATGTACCTGTAAAATGTATTCGAATTATTATTATTATATAGCTAGAAGTATATTATGAGTGTCAGGATATGACCTGAGCTTTTCGGTATAAAAGAAAATCTTTCCTTGACATTCACGATTTTTACATAGGATGAATTTTTCAAGAACAATGTCTTGAATATCTCTTTTTATGTTTTTTACATAGATTTATTTTATTTAATCAATTATTTTTTATATAAGTTGTTCAAAATTAGAATTTTTAGAATTATCTGTCTTTATTGTGAATCAAGGATTATGTTTTTTCACAAATTTAACATTTTCTTAAGTGGTTTTAGTAAACAATTGATTTTAATACAAGTAGAAAGAAATATGGAAAGATATCGAATAAAAATAACAGGATATTTTTATATCACGATTATAAATCACTCTGCTATCGATGGGATGATAGTAGATTAGTGACCTTCCATGTAGAAGGTTCTAATTTTTAAGTTTTTTACCTACCTCTTAAACGGTTCATTTTGAAGGGGTTCTTTATATATTTGGGTGAATCATAAAGACAGTAAAATATACCTTATAGCTTATTCCATGCGCAGTTTTCTCGCTAACGTTAATTTTTAATTCAAAACTTATATTAATGAAATCGCAGGTAAAGAGGTTTCCTTACTTTAATCTGTAAAACCCTTAGTGGCAAAGAAATCTTCCGGTATGATCCTCTCTTTCAGAAAACTTGTGCTAACAACACTCTCTACAGTGCGGCGCCTTCACATCCAAATCTGATACGATTCATTTAACTAATGGGGTTTTAATATTTCACAACGTCATGATTTAAACTTTCCCCGACACCATCAACGTTTTTAATCATGTCTCGTGAACACTCACGGATTGCATAATGTCACATTAAAAAATATCTATTTTCATGACTTATTTAAAGAAAGATATATAAAGTAGTAGATTCTTCTTAATAAAAGAAAAATACATTTACAATTTGATTTTTTTTTTCATTTCTCATCGCTGAATTGAAAATTTTGAATGTCTTCAACGTGATATATTTAGTAAATAGAGGGTTTTTGAAAACTTATTTAATAAATCTCTTTTTTTTTATTTCAGATTAATATGAGATTTTGATGAACCTACAAATACTCCACAACGCTTAGCAATAGCATCTATCATGAATGTGGAGAGGTGAGAGATCTTATCTATTTCAGGGTAGTAAAGCTATTTTTTTATAAATATGGGTTTAGAAAATAATTTAAATGTTATCGAATCCGCTTCTGCCTCGCATCAGTCTGAACTCTTTACAATTTTGTGGTTTCATGTTAATGTCTGTAGGTGCATACCAGTATGCAACAATTTCCAGTTAAAGTTTCAATTTTTTTCTTTTGCATACTATATTTTCGTAAAATGTAAATTTTAAAATAACGCTGAAATACCTACTGACAATCAAGAATAACAACATATGTAGAATATTTTTCTTGAATAAACATTTTTATTAGTATGTTATTCTGGAAATACACGTCATTACTCAGAATTTTTACTATGCACTGCTAAAATTTATTTCATATTAAAATCCATTATATTAAAACATTTGAAGCGTACTGTGTTTCGTTGTGCTTATTTTTTTATTACGGTTTGTGAGTTTAACCTTTTCATATATTGCATTTGAGTTCACAGGTTCGACTTCTAGAAAAATCACGAAATATTAATTCATTTATTTATACATTGAAAGGCTATAAAATCCTTTGACATGAAAAAAAATAGAATATAATAAAAATGGATACAGAAAAAAATACACAATACAAAAAAAATGTCACACAATCAATATCCAAGCATATTACATAGGAACAACATGCATAATAAGATACTGCAATATTAGACCCCCTAGACAAACCGCATTTGGCGATCGACTACCTACTGACGAACTTTCGACAATCTACCTAAAATGTACCATGTAATAATTATTATGCGTTATTGTTGCGGTTATTGTCGAAAAGTTCATTTGTAGTCGAACGCCAAATACAATTTGTCTAGGGCTTCCGTAATACCTACCGTATAATTATGTGTTACCGCATTTGGCGATCGACTACTGACGAATTTTTCGACAATCTACCTAAAATGTACCATGTAATAATTATTATGAGTTATTGTTGCGGTTGTTGTCGAAAAGTTCGTTTGTAGTCGAACGCCAAATACAATTTGTCTAGGGCTTCTGGTACTTACACATACCTACACCTTAGCACAACATTCATAAGCAGATAAGTACATGAGTACAGTGAAAGCATAATTTAGCAAATAGGTACATAAATAATATAAAACAACTTATAATAATACAATGGTGAAAGTATTTATATTTTTATTTTTTTAACGGAATTCCACCTAGTATATAAGTGATTTAACCACCGGTAAAGTATACATATGAGAAAAAATAAAAGTTACAAGTGAACAATATTAGTACCAAAATGGTACAAAACGCCGCAACGTGAAATATTTCAAGATGATTTATTTTGATATCTCATGTTATAGACAATAATTGTCCAACAAATAGGAATAACAAATTCTTTTGAATGTCCAAATATAATATGTCTTCCACCATAACATAAAAATGCCAAATTATATAAAGTAGGTATTAAACATCTACAATACGACCGATTTTATTTCATTTTTAGTGTGCACTAACTAAAATAAGAACGTTCCAATTTTAGTTATGCAGTCTACAGTACCCCCGATTCTATTACATTTTTAGTGTGCACTAACTAAAAGAAGAACGTTCCAATTTTAGTAATGTAGTCTACAGTACCCCCGATTCTATTACATTTTTAGTGTGCACTAACTAAAATAAGAACGTTCCAATTTTAGTTATGCAGTCTACAGTACCCCCGATTCTATTACATTTTTAGTGTGCAATAACTAAAAGAAGAACGTTCCAATTTTAGTTATGTAGTCTACAGTACCCCCGATTCTATTTCATTTTTAGTGTGCACTAACTCAAATAAGAACGTTCCAATTTTAGTTAGTCTACAGTACCCCGATTCTATTTCATTATTAGTGTGCATTAACTAAAATAGGAACATTCCAATTTCAGTTAGTCTACATTGGTATTCTATAAACTCTATAATTGTTCCTAGATTAGAATTATTTACAACTTGTGTCATATAGAATACGAATGTTAGTTCAAGTGAACTTGATTACGAAATTTTGAATCGTTCTTATTTTAGTTTGAATTAATATAGAATAACATAACATGTATAGACAATTCACACAGACCGAGCTAGTCCCAAACTAAGAAATGAATCTTGTATTATGGGTACTGGGTAGCGAATTAATAGGGGGTAGTAAACATACAAACAATAATTATAAAATTACTTTTCTGTTTCTGAAAATTAATTTATAATTATTATTGTTACAAGCTTTTTTTTGCTAGGAAAGTTATCCCATGATTGAACACGATAATAATATTTGCTTCACTATATTACATTGTGCTAGAAGAGTAGATTTTCCCGATTAAAATATATTGATAAATAAGTCAAATATTTCAATAATGTAATCAAATATTTTTTACATAATACAAGCAAGTAAATTTTCATGAAGATTTTATGAAATCGTAATATCTTTTTCTCAGTAACGCCTAATTAAACACATTGTTTTTTGTTTTGTTTCTGGCACAAAAGTACTCGAGAAATCTTTTCGTATAATTAGTGTAAATGGGCATTATGTGATTATTTCAATAAAAGGTCAACTTGTTGGAAATTGCCTACTTTTTATTTTATAGTTTTCTCTTAAAAGGAAAATCTCCATAAGAAAGGCATAAAATTTTGAATTAATTATCTTATTTTTATGAAGATTATATATTTCTAATTTACGTACGTTGAAATACACTTAATAATATTGTTAATTAGATAAGTTAAATGAAAATTGTAAAAAGCTCTTAAGCCTCTAAGATTTCTGAGTTATTGTTTAAGCTTTTTTATGTATCTATTTATTATTGTATCAAAAATTCAAGGATTCACAGTAAACATTAACACTGTATTGTGACGTAATAAGTCAAATTAATTAATAAATTAATGAAGTTTTCAAGTGCCTTGTAAATAACAAATATTTGTAAAACGTTGCTTATAAAAGACATTATTAACATCTTCAATTCAACGTTTAGGTATGCCACCCATCCTGAATGTCTTTTTCTTGTTATATGACGCTGAGGATGACCTCCGTATTTGTTAAATACAGGTTATGCACTCGCTTATCCACTTATTGGAGATGCCATTATAGAATTAATGAATGGATAAAAGAATTTTTAAGAAATACAACTACAAATATAATGATACTGCTGTCAACAAAATGACATCGCTTTCCATCAAATAAAATTATCTTTTTGTTTGAGAAAATAACGAAACTATGAAGCATATTCATTTACTAGCTCTTACATTTTATATTATATGGCGTATGAATCTCTCCGACTAAATTTTACATAAAGTTTCGTGAAGGGATGGAAAGATTTTTTATCATATTTTTCACCCACAACTTCCTGGATTACAAAAAAAACACAAATAAAATTATTTTATTAAATACTTCAATAACTTCCTCGTTCCCCTGAAACGTTTATAAAATATTGTTTATTTTGAGTTAAAGAGTTGGCAAAACAAACAGCGTAATTTTGAATATACAGGGAAGGACTTAAAAAATAATGAACTCTAAAATAATCATTATAAATTATAAAAACAAGTAAAAAAAGATGCAGTATTACATAGATACATTATATACATATTTAAAGACCATCCAATCGCTTCGTCATCGATCAGGACATGGGTCATTTTAATTATGAAAGAACTATAAAAAATATTGTTCATCTTTTTTTGAACATCAATTTATTACGTAAGTGAAAGTGAACGCAATAGTTTGATGCAATTAATATGGAACAGATTCAATGAAAGATGATTGAAAGAAAGTGAAAATGATGTGCAATGGAAAAAATGGTTAAGTACCATTACAATGTATGACAATCTGTAAATAACATTAAAGTACAACAGTTTTTAAGGATACAAATGAGGTAAAAAAATTAAATATTTATTTTGAAAACTTTCAATTAATTTTCAATGGCATATCTATAAGGCATGGCATCAGTATAATGTAGCATATCAACATTATTTTGTTTTTGCTATACAATTATTTAGATTTTTTAAGGGTAGCGCGCACCACATACCTCATGCTGTACCTGAAGATATGTATCTCCATAACGACACACACATGCACAAACAGGATTTAATATCGCATTAAAGCAAGAAATGCTACCCCGTGGGGGACTCAAAAAATTTCGTGGTAAAAGGGAATATTGTATAGCCTACCTCACACGTTAGAAAAAAAGTTCAATCAAGATATGTATTCGTTCACACCATTACAGAATATCCCACAACTGGGTTAACCAACTTACTAACTGCTTGTAAAAACTTGCAAGTCATTCTCTTCGTATCAATAAAAATTAAATAAATTTATTGATATCATTGCAGAAAAATAAGGGACAGCAGTTACTGAGTATCGTAAATTTATTGTTAATATAAAATAAAATACTCGTAAATAATCATTTCACCCTGTATCAATTGAGGATGAAACTTCTTAAGATCTAATAGGGTTTTATTTCAAATACTCAAAAAGGTTTATTGCTATTGGAATGTTTAATTTATTATTGTTTGAATTTAGCGTTTACCAATGTTGATTAAAATCATCTCAAACAAAATATTTGCACTCCTTAATGAATTTGATTTTCAATATTTAATTTTGATCGAAGCTATTAAATTCGGAATCCTTTGAGTATATAAATTTGATACGAACAATCAATTAATATCTACATTTTTTTTGATCAATTATTCGAGTGTTTCTATTTCGGTAGGTATCATTTTATTGTTTTATTTGAACAGCACGAGGTGTCTAAGCTGGCATGATGATTCAAAAGTAATGTAATTAAATATATAAGCTTTTCTTATTTTAAAATTTCCTGTATGTGCATACTTTATTTATATTTGTAAAAAAACTGATGAAAAGTTGAATAAATAAAATGAAATTTGTTAAATGATAGATTTGAATTAAAAAATTAAGGCTTTGTTATTCCGTAAGTGAGCTTTCCAGCAGACCAATAGCATGGAGCTAAATATATGTGCATATTGTCGTTCTCTAGTTTATAAAAAATCGGACATTCAAGATGAGAGGAATTAAAATATTAAATGTCATGAACAAAAGAACAACAGTATTTGGTAGAAACTCGTAAGTTATATAAATAATTGGAAGACCTATTATTTGCGGTGAGATCCACGAGACGTTCCAGGTCACACGTATCGTGAACTAATAATATAACTGTGAAAAAATCATGAATTTATTCTAAGGCAAATATGTAGATGGCAAAATAGCTCATAAAACACATAATGAATAACTTACAATTGAGTGACTCCACTTGTGGGATATGCCGTAATGATAAAGAAGTAGCAGTAGTTGTGGAAGTTGTAGATTTTATGTTTAGGGAAATTAGACATTAAATATGAATCCCCAAGCAGAGTGTAATTTGAAGGACTTCTGTAATAACATTACACCATTATGAAGTATTATTCTACGAGGAAAGTATATGAAGTCATTATTGTATTATTTGGTTTGGTAATGAAATATTTTATTAATGTTAATTTTAAATAGGTTTCCACTATAAATTAAACTTACCAAGCTAAATGGCAATTTCATTAAAGCCTGCGTTTCTACAAACTTTCGGGCGGGAGATATTTTCTTTTGAAACTTTAATTATGCTAATAATTTCGAATTTTCTCTCTCAATTTTTGTATATTTTTTAAATTGTGATAATTTCCAATACGCATTGCGTATTTCTTAAATTAGTAAATTTATATTTATTGTTGACCTGTGTAAGTAAAGATGCTAGTTCAATGTAAAATCAGTGAATACTTTTGCGGTATATTTATTAAGTTAAGAATATAGCACCATTTTCATTTTATTTTAAATAAGAAATAGTTTGATAAAATTTTAATAGTTTTTGTGAATCGTTTGCACTAAGGATTGCAAAATTAATAAGTTAATATTTTTAAATGAAACTCTTATATACGTACATAAATTTTAATTTAACTACTTTGACGTTATTTTATTTTCATGTTTTTCAGGATTTGAGGACACAAATAATTTCATCACAAATACAAAAAATAACATATAAGTGCACATATTTTGTGAATGTCAAGTGATAGTGACCACAAAAAGAGTTCTGTTCTTCCATCCATTAGGGTTCCAACGGTCCGGAAGTCCAACTTTTACAATACATCATTCCTATGACAACGACATCACAGCGCTAGGAATGTCGTTGGAAGAGGTAAATCATTTCATCAATCAATCGAAGCGAGACGCTCTGAATGAAAGAGGCTGGTTCGTGCCCTATGTTTCCGAGAAGAGCATTGAAGGGTAAAATGATGATAATTTTCCGTCGACCGTTTGATTTTTTTGTCGCCCATTCGAATATTTAACTTTAAAAAATACAAGGCTCTCATGCCGTTTAATGGATGAATATTTTTATTAAATTAATATTTATATTGCAATTTCTTCGTGAGACAATTTTTGTTGGCTTGATTATATCGTTACGGTGTATAACCAAAAACTGGATTCTGATTCCTGTACGAAAGCTTCGTAATTTAGACGACAAAATAAGCCCGAAATTTTGGTAATACAAGTCAACTATGATAACCATTGCAACGTGGTCAGTCACGGAATAATTTATAAAGTAGGTAAGTACTTAAATTAGTTTCAAACGACTTGGAAAAATTCAATGCACATTTCAGCTTCATGGGAAATCTCAACAACATTAAAACATATACAGACTAATAAAATATTTTATTATCTACTATGTTTGTCCTTGGAGAGTCATAATGACAAAGGTACCTACAGTAATAACATGTTTGTGACAGTACATAAAGTAAAACACAAAATAAATCGTATTCTCTTTCCTCATGAGATTACTTTTGTATGTATCCTAATATGGAAAATATGTATAATATATAAAGCAGGTAAATATTAAAGATTTACATGACGGACTGCGTACCTGCAAAATCCCATAATTATATAATTATTCTTGTCCGTTCTTATGTGCGCATATTATGTTAGTATGAGATGTATCGCGTAAGACACACGATTGACATGAAGGATAAAAAAAGAAAGAGAAAAATTACTAGGTGTTCTAATGCTTACAAATCAGCCTTGGCTGGTTAAAACATCTTTAATAAGCGCCTGAGTATGTTTTGACCAGCCAAAGCCAAAAACTGTATAAAACAAAACTCCTAAAACTATAAGAAAATAAAGTATTTTAAAATGACATGCAGGAACAAGATTTTTACTATGCAACGAGCATGCAATATTTTTGATAGGGAATGTCCAAAATTTGCTCATTACTGTGTTGGTATATAAAAAACTCGTGATTAAGTTGTCCATAACATTAATTTCTCCTATTAATGTTAGTTTCCTAAGCGAAATCGAGTTTTCAAGCTAGTTATATTAATAATAATTAGACTTTTGATTAAATATTCAATTATACAATTCACATTCCCCGAAGTGAACCTGGCCATTCATAAAATATGCGGGATCCATATTGTATCATATAAATATTTCAAACATACACGAGTTTTTATAATTCATATCAACGTTCTCGTCGAGAGCTTTTCAATTTCGTTATTTCATATACTACTACACGCATGGTCTATCATCTGCAACATTACACACATATTTCTATTGTATTTCTCACAAAATCTACAGACTTTTTCTAATGATGTTACTGGCAAGAATAGATCACCCACCCTTTGGTTTTCTATAATAGGCGGGCATTTGTAAAACATCAAGAATAAGGCATTAAAAATCTTCGATTCAGCTGTGTGATATTTCATTCATTTCCGATATTTTTATTTTTAATGGCATTGAAAGGATGACGCACATGTTTATTTAGCACTCTGTTTCAGTATAAAAAACTATTTGAAGTATAATTTCTCACAAGTGAGTACCTAATTAAAGTATATTTTTTACACAGATCAGAGCTTTTACACAAAGTTGTCATATTTATACGGACAGTGGAATCTCATTATTCATGTTTTTAAGTAGGTACATGTTATTATAAAGCCCTGTTAAAGGCTGGTGTTAGATATAAGACAATTAACATCTTCAACCTTGCTATGAAGCATGTCACTTATCCTGAATATCTTATATTTTGGCATGGAGAGGACAATCTGCATGTTTATTACATGCACTAGCTACCCCATTTGGGGATATGCCGCTATGATTCAGTAATAGTATTTTATAAATAACCGATTTAATTTCTTACTTTCTATTCATTTATTTATATTACATAGGTACAGTAAATAGGTGAAGTTTAATTATCCGATGGCTTGAATTTTCTTCTTTCACAATATACCTATCATTTCTTTAACAACGACATCAGAGCGCTAGAAATGTCGTAGAAAAAGTGACGCATTTTACGCAAAGACACCCTAAACGGAAGCGGTTGGTTTTTGCCCTGTGTACCCCGGAGGAGCATGGAGTGGTGATTGACTAGCTGAAATAGATAATCATCATCATCAACCAGCCTCCTCCATTCAGAGCGTCTCTGTGCCAATTGCGTCACCTCTTTCCACGACATTCCTTGCGCTCTGATATCGTTGTCATAGGAACGGTGTATTGTGAAAGAGGGACGCCCGGGCCGACGGAACCCCTGCGGACGGAAGAACAGTGTTTTTTTGGCCAACTATCACTAGGCATTCTCAAAACATGTCCCAGCCAGGACCATCGTCTCTCCTGTATTACGGAGATTACAGGTCTCTGCTGGGTGCGCCGACGCGTAAAAGTAGATAAAAATATTTCAAATATTTCAGATAACATCTTACAAATTAACAACTCTTAAAATAAATAAATAATATCTTCAATGTTCTGAAAATGATTTATGAAGTGAAATAAATAATAATAATGTGCTAAACAATAATAAATTTAATTTACTTTCTTAATAATACTAAAATGTCTGTCAAAGTCACAATTAATTATCATTATTCAAATTAATTACTCCCGACTGTTTTTAAATTTTAAAATATCTTAGAAGCCTTGAGGTACCAACTTCATAATGAAATAATAAATACTGTATACAAATTGGATTTTCAAATTAAAGAAATTAATCATTATGAGCAATGTGAACAGTTTAATAATATTATCACAAGTTTTAACTATAACAGGTCGGCCACGTGTGTGTGTATAAGAAATTGTACATATATGGTGAAAGTGAAAGTTGTATTAAAGAAAAAGTTGGATAAGCTTTTGTCCTCTATGATATCAAACTTGGCATTTTGCAAGACAGAATAGTATAAAAGCTAACAGTAATATAAGATATTTTTTTTAATTCTTTCGCCCTTGGTGATCTACTTTGAAATACAAGGAAATAACTATATTTTCTGAAGTAACACCATGGCCCTTTTATTAGACTATTTTAACCATTTTTATCTATCTACATGATAGTCGGGTATTCGCGGTGTGGAAAGGCAGTAGATATGTTGAAATATCTTTATTTCTCGGATATTTCAGGAGTCCAAGGACTCCTATTTATCCGTTTAGGTGAAGATTTTTTTTTAATATTTGGACTCTCTCTATTCTAATACAACTATGCCAGTGTTGGCATCTCCGATCCTACCACGTCAGTGGGCGGGGGACCCGGCTGACGTAGCAGATCCCATCTTGAGACCCACACATCCACGAATGTCTTGAAGCGTGAAGCGATGGATGTAAATGTCAGGCAGTAGATGTCCTGGCTTTGAAAAATCCAATAGAGGACCGGAGTCCAGAGGGTGGAAGAGCTGTTCCGGCTAGCACAAGACAGAGAAGCCTGCGCTAGGGTGATCAAGCCTATGCCGACGTCGGGAAGGATCTGACATGGTACTTTAAGAAGATGATCTATCTACAGTTTACTAAATGTATATAATGAACATGCAGATGCCTTTAACAGGACACTTGAAAACTGACAGAAAAGAATGGAAGATGCCGGGGATTTTACGAGGAGCTACCCCTTCATTTCATTAACTACTAAGAATCCACAATAAAAAATATTTTAATTTTACCATATAAACTGTACGTATCTACAATTTAACATTTAAAACTCATTCTTCAAAATTATCAACGAAAATGTGTTCTATCAAATTCATTATTTTATGTAAAAAATATATATAACACATAAGGAGGAAGAATTATACTATGCCATTTGTAGACACTAAAGATGTACACTGTATTGTGACATCTTATTTCGCATTACTTCAGATGGTCATCATTCTTCATTTCGTCACTTGAAGAAGGAATAAATTAAATTGATACGAGAAACTGTACAGCAAATGATATGAATGAATTATTGTTTGAATTCGTAGTATTTTCAAACTTCCATATTTGCCGAAAAACTTTCATAGAAGATATCAAATTATCGTTATAAATGCACGCAAAGAGTGGAAGAAACTTACAATTTATAATTAAAACGTGTTACACGTTCTCCGTGAATTCTTGCTCCGTTTTTGAGATTAGACTTAAAAGCTCTTTTAAGTGAAACCTTAACGGTTAATTATTTTCTTAATCAAATTTGCTTATATTTATACTTATTTCTTCAATTAGGCAAGGGAGTCTAGGAAAATTATTTCTAACAAATATCGTACTGGAAAACATAATCACCAGCCTTTCTGCTTCCATTGATGAACATAAGCCTCCTATTATAACTCTTCTCATTTCAAATGCATATAAACTGAATCGTCACATAAATACCTCACCTATCATCCAATTGAGGGATTAAAATAATATATGAAATATAATTTGCCCTGTTTTGAATAGAGAGATGGTTGGAGGAGGCTATTTAATGATATCATGAACTCGGTAAACAAATAAATATTAAAACTTCACTTAGGTATATATTATGTAAGTTTACTTAATCTAAATTCATATTAATAGATACATGTTTATTAAAATATACATGCAGGTATGTGTTATTCCTCAATAATTATTTGGTGCAAGTAAGTCAGCTGTTACGTAATGAAGGAATTTCCATTACGTGAGTAGATATAATAATAATATATCGTTTAGTTTGAGAAGCTTTACACAACGAGCTTAGCATCTAATGATCTGCTGCCGGCTCTCCCCGACCAGACCTACCCCAATTGCGCATTTATCGCTCAACTAAATAGCATTCCGCCCTATAGCCACCCTTCTCCAAGAAAATGATGATAACATGGACGAAAAAATTAAGGAACGAATCAAGGAAAAAAAAATCCAACATCGTCTGTGAAAGATATTCTCAACATATTGAGTGTCGATAATATTATAGAAAATAAATAAATGCAGTTTTTAAATGGGAATTCCGAATTGTCAAAATCAATATTCGTGAAAATGTTTTCATGGAAAAATTTAAGATACGTATTACATATATTGCAAAAGAGATTTTTGGTAAAATAAAATTAAATACGTTGGGAGGAAGGCATTATTATATCTTAATGATGAAAGAAGGAACTTGGTATATTGATTTTTATATTTTTAACAAATTTGACACGAAACCTTAGATTGTACCCAAAATCTTATTTCTGATATAACATAAAATGTTTTCTGTTAATATAAAAAAAGACATGGAGCACATATACGGACGGCGTTTACTGGTTTTGTTTAGGCATTCTATAAATAACAGGAATTCGTTAATTAAACCTTTTAAAATAGGCAAAAAAGTTTTCAGTTTAATATACATTATTTTTATCTACATTTTTTAGAAGCACTGAAAAGGTTGCAGGAGCGCTTTATCTCCCAATCTTCGGATGTTTACCTCGGGCGAGTGTATGCGCCTATTTTCCTATAGAGTAGTTGTATTATTATACTGTGAACGTCTTGAGAAAATAAAGTTATATATTAAGGCAAGTCGTATAACTTCAAGGAAAGCTGTCAGTTAGTATGATAGAATGAACGGAACTACCGTTATAAACATCAAAACAATTTGGCTTAATAAGATATTAAAAGCTTTCTATTTGTGTGAATATTATCTGAGTGCACTCGAAAAGATTGTTTTGAACAGAAGGAGGTAGATATAAATAATAATTGAATAGATGAAAATAGACACGACAAAAATATAAGATTATCAAGGTTGGCAGACTTTTTACATAATAAGAAGTGATAATATCAATGGGGAGAAGGTTTAAAGAATTAAGATTGCGTGGATTATTAAATAGATTCTCGTTTTCCTCCATGGACATAAATTCATATCTTATTTTAAAATGAAATCGTTACGATCATGAGTAAAATTTGAACTCATCATTTTTGTAGGTGACAAATTATTTATTTTCAAATATATATTTAAACGATAATTCTTTAATTTGTATGTGATCAATCCTAAAATATAATTAATGTTGCAATATTGTATAATATCTAAACAAGATTCTAAAGTTTCATACACACACCGAAATAATTTCTCAGCTGATTTGAGTTTGTGTTGTGGTTCGTAGCTTCCTAATAATACAAACTGTACTTTGTTATGTGAAGCAGTATGTATATTTTGCACTGCATATTCACGCTCACATTGTCTCATTATCTTCTAGTGCATTATCCTTAAAGCAGAGAATCGTCAGCTTCAATTATTAACTATATATATGTATACATACGATACGAGTATAGTAGGTATATATTATTATTATTAACTGGGATCTTGTAAATTGGATAAGTAAAGTATATGGCGTACGTACTACTCTTACATACTTGTATTGTTACCCTCAATGAGGATTTGACGATCTGCTGGGCCAGAAAATGATTTCAAGATGTCGATGTTCAGAATGTATAGTGATCTATAAACTCGATTGCATATTATTTGGAATACAATACATGATGTTTGAATCGCCATAATTATTATGATATAATTTACATTTAGTATCCAAATGGTCATATTAGTTACTAAAAAATCTATAAAGTTACATCTGTGTCATAAATGAGACATTGAGGATGGGCGGCATACGTCATTGTTAAATTTAAGATATAGAATGTCTTATGTGTAATTCTTCACGAAAACCTGGCTTTTAAAGGAAACTATATATATAGTGAGCTACAATCCATTGGATTAGTCTGCAATGAGTTTTTCCTATTTTTTGCTTGTCTCTTTAATTTTACGTAATATGTGCCACAGTTCATGTCCTTCTTCAGTTGATCCATAAAGGTATCCCTAGGTCGGTTCCAGGAACTTAAAACAAAATGTATTTGATAATTATTAATTATTAAATATAATAATATACGCATGTATGTTATATCTCCTTTCACGACACAATCTTTTAGTTTACTGTGAAAGGTGTATAAAGTTGTATTTGGGTTTATTTATTCCAAAACCCAGATAATAATAATAAGAACACTTTATTGATCAGAAAAAAAAAAATCATGAGCAATTGGCGAGCTTATTGCCTGGAGGCAATATCTTCCAGCTAACCAAAGATATATCATTTTTAGAAAAAAAATTGAAAATTTTAATGAAATATTGTCTACTTGTGCAACATTGAAATAGTTTAAAAGCTTAGCAGTATACAAGCTGCTAGCAAAGACATAATAATAAAATATGGTCTTCTATTATTTTGTTTATAAGATATAAGAATAATAACGGATTATGTATTCAAATACTTATTCATCTACTTACATTACACATACAATGCCCTATCATCTTATTCATCTACTTACATTACACATACAATGCCCTATCATCTTATGATTTCCCTTGTACGAATATGTACAACAATATTAACAATAATAATAATAGTTTTCAGTATGCCACCATAAACATAACCTAAACATCTTAAATATTCACAGAGAAGATTGTGAAAATCTTATAGCGAAGCTCCGGGCTTTTCATAGCGATAATAAAACGAATGATGGAAGGAAGACTTTATGGGATTACTACTACATACAAATAACTATTACTACACACACGTACACACATACCTACTGCTACTACATATACAATATAATATAGGTACTATTTACCACTACACTATTAAATTAATGAAACATAATATTATAATCATGGTTTACATCCTCACTTTTGAGCAAGAGAGTTTACGAAAATAAACAAAAACATTTGAAACATTTTTTACTGATAAATTATAGACAAACACGTGTATTTGTATAGCCATAGATGTTTTGTTCCATTTTGTTTTGATCAAACCTTTTCCATTTTTCACCACCAAAAATTATAAAATGACTGATCATAAATATTATCAAATATAAAAATTTTCTTGTATTCCTCATGGGTTACTAATCTAATTGGATTCCCCTAGTAAAAATAAAACTACTCGTATATCCAGTTTTAAACGCAGACTATCTCGAATTCTATTCATTTTGTAAGATCCCAGACTATCTGCATCTAGTTGACATCAAATTTTAAAGATTTCCGTCAAGCAGCAGACTTTTGCAACTTTATTTTGATTTTATCTTTATTGTTTCTATTATATTACTGTTCTCCTTATTTTGATTTTAAATTTTCACTTTATTGTTCTCCCTAGTATTAAAATTCAAAAAGAAATCAAACAATTTAATAATAAATTGATGCAAACTTAAGTATTTTCTATTTTTATTTACAGGGTCGAATCTTGAATATTACGTGCGACGAAAAGGCAAAAAATAAATGTCTTTCAAATTTGGTGCTGATAAAGAATGATGGGGATACCGTGGACTACCACAAGAACGAATATATCCATTTCGGAAGAACTTTGGAGCAAGCATCGCACAAAGAATTCTTATTTTTTTCAGACACGTTGCGAGTATTTAAAAACTGATCATGAAAGAATTCATGGCATGCGAAGACCTAGAGGCAGGATAAAAATGCGTTGGACTGATCAGATCAGAAGCAGGCTGTAACCCCGTCAATACTTGGCTAATAACAGAAGAGGGTGGCGCAGGGTTCTCCATGAGGATCTATTTGGAGATCATGACCCCAGAAAATAATAGGTAAACGACTGAAGAGAGAGAAAGAATTCTTCTTTAAAACACATAAAGCAAATAAACCTTTTTAATTGTATCCTTTCAATGTCAAAAGCTTGAACTGCTATAAACCTCTACCACGTAATTCTCGATGCTGTGAATAATTGTTCTCTACGATAGAATATTTTCAAAGTTGTAAAGTTTAGTAGTACAATACGAATGCTGTGCGTTCTGAGTTTGTATGTATGTAGGTATTTAAAAATAATGTGTAGTAAATATATTCACCCCAAATAATTGAATTTGTGTATGATAAGTACTTGTAATATACGAGTACATCAACTTGTGCTTTATATACCTAGGTAGGTATATATATTTAGTCAAGTGCAATTGAATAACCTTGAGGTATAAAAATATTTTCGTTTGTAATTAACATAATTACACGGTGGTTGAAAAGTATGATTGCTTCTATTTTACATCTAAAAGTTTATAATATGTATTAAATTTCTAATTGTTAATAAAAAAGGTTGCGTATTAGTAGTATTAATTGGTGTTTTTTAAATTTGGGCTGATACGTACATGTATCAGATACCATAATAGTTGTACTCCAAGATTTGATAAAAATACGACACACTATTTATGTACTATCATGGTGACTTCTGCATGTTGGATAGCAAATGGGTTTACATAATGTCATAAACATGCACGTTGCTCCGGCCATTCCAATAAATATTAAGACGTAAATTTAACACATGAAAAAATCATACAGGGCTTAGAAAAGACAACGTCAACTTATTTGATATTACCCTGAATGGGACTTGGAACCCGCAACCCATCCTTAAGGCGAGGTGCTTTGTCCAAGAAGGCTGCGAGAAGACACGCTGAAAACTTCTAAATTATCTCTTATTAATCACAATGACAGCTTCATAACTAGGTATTTTTCTAGCATACCTCAGTATGAGTATCTCATACTGGACACAATGTTAAATTTACATAATAATAATAATAATAATAATAATAATAAAAAATCTTTATTGCACAAAAAAACAAACATTATTGAAACACAAACATTGCAGAACCAGACAAATAAATTTGTGCAATGGGCGAGTTTATCGCAGAAGCGCGAGATCTTCCAACTAACCCTATTATGTAACCTAGTACTACTAACCTACAACTACATATTATGTAACCTAGTACAATGGTGAATTGTAAAAACAAAACTCGCAAAATTAAGACATTCAGAATATTTACCACCTTACCCCTGAGTTGAAAATGTCCCATATCTTATATTTAATATCTGATCTTTTATTTAACAGGGCACTCAAAAAATTAGAGAAAAGAATAAGAACTCCACGAAGTATAGAATATAACCCACCCTGTACAATATGTAATTGTGCCTGCAACATAACGCTCAAAAAAGCACCGTATGGGTCACCCCATGTAATTCTTAATAATAATAAAAACTATAAAGGGACATTATCATAACAATTGATTGATCATATTTCAACTTACTGTGATGTGATGCAATAAGTGGACTTCTTTTTGTTACCAAATCAATGGGGAATCATTATTGCAGTTATATTATTAGCTACAGGGAAGATTATTGAATTTTGGCATTCTTTTTGTAGGCATGTACTTGTACATGGGTACTTACTAAATATTTTTAAACGTGGATAAATGGACAATCAATATACGAGTATTTCAATATTCAATCAATATATAGCTATTTTAGCAAGGGCTTTTTTATTTTTCATACATTGAAATAATTTCTCAATAAATATTTATTGACCAAACAATATCATTTTTATTATATACTTGAGACTGACCAAGAACATATATATATTTAGTTACAATCCATTGGATTGGTCTGCAACGAGTTTGGTTTTTCTTCTCCATTCCTCCCTATTCTCAGCCAGTCTTTTAAGCTCTACGTATGAGCCACAGTTCATGTCCCTCTTCAGTTGGTCCATATATGCGTCTCTTGGTCGGCCTCTGCCATTTGTTCCCTCGGTCTTACCCTCCGCGATGGCGATGAGTAGTCCTGGGTGCCTGATGTTGTGGCCAATCCAGTTAGCTCGTTGTTGGCTGATTCTCTTAAGGAGTTGCCTTTTTTCGCCTACCCTGATTAATACTTCTTCGTTTTCGACGTGCTCCGACCAATGGATCTTAAGCATGCGTCTGTAGCACCACATTTCAAAGGCCGCCAACCGTCCGCTTTCACTCTTGCTGATGGTCCATGTCTCACAACCATAAAGCAGAATGCTCCATACAAAGGCTTTAGTAAGGTTCTTCCTTACGCTTAAGTCGATATTTGGGGATTCCAATATCTTCGATTTTTTGTTGAAGGCAATCCTTGCCTGGTTTATTCTGCTTACAATTTCTGCTTTGGAGCGTCCATCCTGGTTTATTCTGCTGCCCAGGTACACGAATTCACTTACTTGTTTGATGCTCACTCCATTTAATGCAATGTTCGCAGTCGCTTCCTCTCTTCCAACGACCATACATTTTGTTTTTTCTTTATTTATTTTCATGTTGTACTTTGACAACAGTATACTTTCCATTTTTCCTAAAGCTTCGTTCAGCTCCATCTCGGAGTCTGCGAGCAGTGCTATGTCGTCAGCATATCTTATCATGTCGACCTTTTTCCCATTTATTTTTACTCCTGTCCAGTTCTTCATTTCTTCTCTCAGTTCATCAATGGCTCGCTGTATATAGCAGTTAAAGAGAGCTGGCGACATTGAGCATCCTTGTCTTTAGCCTTGTTCGACCCTTGCTTCTGCACAGCTCTCTCCGCTTTTAATCACAGCCATTTCGTTCTTGTATAAGCTCCAGATTGCTCTTCTATCCTTATAACTCATTCCTATCTGGTTGAGGGTGTTAAAAAGTTGTTCCCATTCTACTTTATCGAATGCTTTTTCAAGGTCGATGAATGCTATATATGTGTTTTTATTAATTGTTATTCTCTTTTCTAGAGTAAGTCTGAGACTAGAACAATTGTGTATTTATTACATCTAGTTAGTCCACTGGCTACCCCATTGGTGTTGTAATGCTAGAGATGGTTAATGGAGATGTAGATAATTAATATTTTATTGCATGGACAAAATACCTTATTATTAATGTGTTTATTTTTATCAATACAAAACTCAGGGTGTTGCAAAACAATGTTCGAATCGTAGCCGCGGGATTTTCTCTTCCCATTCAATGAAATCAAAACATAAATATTTACTTTGTGTTCATTCTGGAATATTATCAAATCTGTGTTATGTTCATACACACCCATCAAACATACATACATACGTGTGCAAAAATAGGTATTGACTACGCAAGGTGCGTTTTGTATAGGGAGGCAGCATTGCTCTAAGTTTTAACATCGAATAAATATATGTACCTACGAATATTTTAAATATATCTAGGTATTTATTAGCAACTCACGGCGGTAGCCTTTTACGTGTTGAAAATTTGCATAAATTATTCATATAATGTACACACAAGTATAATAAATTAAGACAACAATTTTAATAAAAAGTCTACAAAACATCAAAAAAAGAACAACAAAATTATCAATATTACAGCAAAAATTATGAAATGAAAAAAAAAAACTATAGATCACATGTAAATTATTTATTCATTCTTTACTGCACATTGATTACAAATAATTACATAAAAGGTAAATACAATCTATATACAGAGGGCGAGTTTATCCCAAAGGCGCAATCTCTTCTAACTTATCCAAATTAAACTAATTCAATATAGTAGGCATATATCTTCCCGTCGGATCTGCATTTATTCTTTAGTTGTGTTTTAACACTTTCCATTGAAAAACAGGAAAATGATAATAATAATAATAACTAGACAACTTATTTATGATGCGTCGTTTTGTGGAAAAACCACCGCAAGGGCCCATTCAACAATCATAACACCTCCCGAACAATAGGGGTTTTAACCTCGTCTTGAACACTTCCACACTCTCCAGAGCTCGCAAATCATAGGGAATTTTGTTCCACAGCAACGGACCAGCCACACAGAAGGCACGGTCAACATAGTTGGCCAGACCCCATAATATCAATTATGCTCCAATTGAGAAATGTCTTCCCTTAACATGTCTTATGTCGTAGGTGGATTTTAAGGACAGTTATTAGACCTACACGATAAAACCACAGAACTCTTTTAGGAAATCATTAACATACATTTACTCGTATTTATTTTTCCGTAAAATCCTTTTATAATAAAAATATTTTTTTTATTCGTAAATTTTAAGCATACTGAGGATATATGGCATATTTATGTATAGCTTGACTTGATATTTAGTGCGAATAATAATTTATCTTCTGCGTTAGAATTTATACTAGACTCTTAGATGGAACTTGGGTATGAAACGTAAACTGTCTGAATAATTACAATAAAAATTCTATGTGACGATTTAGTAATTTACACCAATTTATCTTGAATAGGGGTAAGTTGTAGTACCCCTTATAATTTTACGCTTCATAAACCAATTTAAAAAAGAATGTATTCTATATATTTCTCTTTTACCCTTTGTACAGACAGTTTCCTTCAATCGAATGCACTTACGGGTACATTAAATACGCAATCGGTAAACACATTTTCATAAGAAATTTCTATTTACATTCACAAACTAATACATTATTCTTACACATTGCAATGTAGGAATTGAGTTATCCGCTGACTGATTTTCAATCAAACTTCTTGTTAGTTTTACTTTGTGACTATGTTTGTTCTTTAGTTCTCATTTGAGTCACTATTTCCAGTTTCTATGATCATTTATGTATATGATATTTTACTAGAAAACATGATTTATTTTAGTATTGAATAATAGAACCCGCAGGCAAAATTCTGCTAGGTACACTAAATTTCTTGAATAATGTCAACAAGAACCCGGGTATACTCAATACTAAAGAAAACTGATGAAAATCCATAACATAATAATCAATAAGATAGCTCCCTTAATTTGTAGGGAAAAAAATCTGCAAGAGTTCTTTCGTCCAAATTCATTTTCGTGGTTGAAGATACGAAAGCAGCAACAAAAAGAAAGATCTAGAAAACTCAATACAATTTTGCTCATTCCATAATCTATAATTTGCAATTGATGAAAGATCCACCTTACACCCAAATATCTCAGAAGTTATTATACCCCTATTTATCCGCAAATCCAATTCAAATTGTCCTAGCGGGTGGGCCACTGGGCAGGCCTGAAGGTCCAGCTAGCCAAAACTGCCGTCGTGGGAATCTTTTTTACTACTACTCTATGATTTGCAAACTCTGGAGAGTATGAAGGTGTTCGAGGCAGGGTTAAAGACCCTATTGTTCAGGAGGCGTTATGATTCTTGAATGGGCCCTTGTGGTGGTTTTTCCACAAAACGGCGCATCTTAGAAAAATTGTCTAGTTATTATTATTACTCTCTTCAAGGTACCTTTTGAGGTAAGTATATTATTTTAAAAATAATATAAGTACATAAAAAACTAAAATAATATGAAGGAAAAGAAAAGCATTAATAGTAATAAAACATAAATGACAAAATTAAAAGATGGATACAAATTGGTGAATGACAGAAGGCCGAGTTGAGGTATCCAGAAACATTAAAACCTCCCAAACGAGACATACCTCACAAACTAACCAAGGGAGACAGGACAACACAGCGAAAAACTATAGTTTGCTATGTCGTTAAAGGGTTCCGAAAACATTAGCCTTAATACTAAATAAAATCAGCCGCAAGGATTGAGAAATGTTTCCATGTGAGAACAGCCATGTCATCACTTTCCTCTTAAGCATAATAAGCAGTAGCAATATCGATAGCAACATCTGATTATTGCATCCATAAAGGAGGAATACACTTTGTTTTAGTTGGCTATTTAGGTACTGTAAATCTTCCCTAAACATAAAAACTTTCCCTTTATTTATACGACGCTATCTGAGGGCGGGGGTGTCAGGCTATTAGGGGCCGTCAATCCCTAAGGAAAATGTGCTATTTATGATTTTCTTAGTGACCAATGTAACTATTAGGGTGATAAAAGTGTCTTAAGACTTTATTACCATCAACAAATGACGTTAATGTTCTTAACCAAAGGTTCAGTAACAAATAAAATTGGCTATTCGTAATAAAAAATTACAGGTACGAATAAATCAAATGAAATGTTATATATAAAAATTACGCTACACAAAACAAAAAGAACTGATACTGATTCAATAAAATTATACGAATTCAAAAACACAAAGTAATTCCAAAAAAGTTAATAAAATGCTAAATTATCATCTGTTTTTTATTTCTGTGTATTCACAAAGTAAAAAAGAGAGTTACCTACTTACATAAATCGACGTTCGAATTACATAGCTGCATCTTATATTTATGTAATACTTACTATACGGGACTCGTCCTCCACTTTCATGCAATCTCGATTAATATCAGATTATATGCAATTTCTTCCATATATTTTTTGCCATACCCAACACAATCATACAATCTTTCTATCGCCTCCGGACAAGAGGGTGGAAGTAAAAGAAACACATGTTCAAATACAGTCATCATTCGCGGAAATTTACACAGAAAACCTCGATTAGCGACTCAATCGTATGTAAGCTTTACTGTGAAAGCAAATATTTATTGGGTGAAAAAACGATGTGTAAGTTTTTTTTTAATCTAGTGTTTAAAAAACTAGAAAATTCCAAATGCTCCCTTTATTGCATTCATGTAAATCTATGTATTACTTATTACTACTTTAGAAGGTATTATAAGCCATATTTAATAAAAAGTCAATAAATTATATTTACACCATATGTCACTTAATTAGTTAATTAGTTATTTATTTATTTATTTATTTATAATAAAACATACGGCTTACGCCTTTAATACATAGTTATAAACAATAATTGTACAACACCACCATCGTATCAAATTAAAACTCAAAACAAAAATAAAATATACTGCATCACTTAGTTTTTATCACTAATTTAATTTAAATTATAAAAATTTAAATTAAACACATTGTGTCACATAAACCACAGAATAAAATTACAACATATCAACAGCATCATGTCAAATCATAAAAAAAACTGTATCATATCTAACCATAAAATAAAGTTACAATACACTGCATCACATCGAATTTCAAAATAAAAATAAAACACACTGTCATGTCAAATTATAGAATAAAATTACAGCACATTCATCATGTCAAATCATAAAATAAAAATAAAACACATTGAATCATATCAAACCATAAAATAAATTTACAGCACACCACATAAAATTATAAAATAAAAAAAAATAAAAATACACCATATCATATCAAATTATAAAATAAAATTATAATATACTGCATCATATCAAATCATAAAATAAAAACAAAACACATTGCATCATATAAAATTATATATTTAAAGTGATTATTTGTGTGCATATGCTCACAGTCGAGCCTTTACAATATTGATCAGTAACTTTTGAGAGTTTGACAATTGAATTAATGAAATTCTAGAGTTCTAATTTTAAAATGCAAAGAATACTGGCATTTGATAAAAAAAAAAAACTCTAAATGCGCCCTTGCGGTGGTTCGTATCACGAAACGGTGCTAAATATATTGTCTAGTTTATTATTCATTATTTGATGAAGCGCGTAATTTGAATGTGCTCCACTTGTTATTTTACTTCTCTGTAAGACGTTATTTAGAAACACATTAATCGTATGATGACTGTAAATCGGTTATTTGGTCTATGCAAGAGAAAAATATGATAGCATAATATAGACATTTGTATTACACATACCGCTCGTGAAGTATGATAAAAATGTAAGGGGAGTCATGAGATAGATAGATAGATATGCTCAAGTGAAATATTATTAAATAGGGAAGCATTTTTTGTTTGAACAAATTTGATTCCGCTGTAAATGTAGTAACATTGTTTACTTTCAGGTGAAATTATGTAATCCGCGAATTTAAAACAAACACTATTAATAATTTCAATTACATGTAGCGATGTTTATACAATATTGTTCTATCATAAATTAACTGAATACAGTACTTGTTTACTCTGTTATTGTAGTTTATATCCACGAAATATTTTGAAGTAATTTAAGTGCATGCAAAGCCCACAGTACTTTTGTAATTTAATGAAACATTTATGTTCGTAATAATTACCTATACAAAAAGATATCTTTTCTTTTATGCAATGCAGAAGACCCAAAATGTTTAAGAATAGTGAATCGATGCTACTTACGAATCGATATGTGCTGGTTTTTCTACGATTGGTCACAAATATATTCTCCTTTTTTATAAGAACTTTTGACTAGTGGCATCTTCTTCTTTGAGTGCTATGCAGATCTCTTCAACATCGGCTGTCACTATGGCGAAGGTTTTTCTGTCTTGTGCTTATTGAATCAACTCCTTCATTCTCTGGATTCCTTTCCAATATCTTATATTTGTGACCCAAGACATTTGTCTTCACATCAAATCGTCCTTTTATTTCTTCATGTATTTAGAATTAACGATTCAATATTTAAGTCTAACTATAAAAAAATAATATATTCTAGGCATCAGCTGTATAGTACATTATTTTGTATACAATAATAAGTTGAGACACGTTCATGAAAATGCTTTTATGTCACACTACAGTCTGCATTACCTACTACCATGAAACTTGACATAATATTCTGGCATTTACTTTAAAACGGAATAATATGTTGCTCCCAGTGGAACGACACAACAACACATTGAATTATATCGCTGAATATTATTTTTCGCGTTTCCTGAAAATAAAAAAAAATATCAAATGTGACACAATTTTCGTGCAATTGTAATATACAATATTATTAGCGTGAGAATCATGTACAAAATGTGATACTATATTTATTTTTCGCTTTCGCCTTTTAATGCTTTCCACGAGAGCATACGAGTATTAAACAGTTAACATAATTTTCTCTAGTAAGCATATGGGTAATAATGATATATTTTCCTACTGGTCTTATTCAAAGTGAAGTTAGAATTATTGTTCGAAGGTGTTTTTTATTATTCTACTTCCTACCAACAGTTTTGTACACCTACTAACTTACTTTAATTTAACTAGATTTTGTTTATTACTTATTGCAATGAGACGTCCTATTTCACAAGACACCTCTTGCAATGACCAATCATTTTGTTTTCTATTTATTTATTTTTTTCGTGTTGTATTTAATGTTAAAAAATAATTATATAAATTTAAGTGGGTGTAAAATGTCAAAAGCTCACAGTTGTCCATTGTTTAAAAAGTAATTTAAAAAAACAATACGGCAATTTTTTTAAACTTCGCATATCAAAGTAATAATTATTATTCAATCCGCTTTTTATTTGTAGTACCCCATCCTTGTGAAATTTCACACAAATATCTGAGTTCGTTCGTACAAATGTAAATATATTTATTACCGTCGATAGGAATTTAAAGTTTCGTGAAATAAAGTTACTCTCCGTAAAAATTTCTATCCCAAGCATATTTAAGGTAAAATAATGCAGGTTTTTATTAATTAACTGTCTAAACTATTACATCATCTCCCAAAAATGTGTTAGCCAATGGCCTGACTATATGATTCTTCAAATATTATATTAAATCCATCCATGAAAATGAATCAAATGAAATAAATTAAAAATACAGTGGAATACGATAGGATTGTTTTTTTTTTACAATTTAATCATTCCTATTACTATCCAGCTATAGCCAACTTACCAGCCACATGCAATGACATGCAAGCTGTTTTCTTCATGCCAATAAAAAATTAAGACATTCTGGATGAGTGGCAAACCTCATCGCTGAATTCAAGATGTAACATTTTTTTGTCTTTTCGAATACCTGCCTTTTAAACTATAATTGACTGAAAATTATAATGAGTCCACTTTATAAAACAAATGATGAATTTTTATATTAAATAATCATGAAATCTTAGACATATGCATTTACCAAAGTGTCACCTAATGAACTTTTTCCAATTTAACGCTCTATCTTGCTGAACAAAGCACATTCGAAAGCTAGTAATCAATATGGTGACATTATGTATACATATGTATAGGATACATGAGGAAACATCCCAATATTCCGAGCACACTGAGGTACGAAAACAAAATGCTCGTTTTTATGAATGGAGAAAAAAATAATTTAAATTAAGTACTTTTCTGTGTGTATAACAATTGCCTGAGGGTAGAAAGGTTCTGTGCGAAAAAAATAATTATGTACAACATTGAACTGCGGTAGCGTTTACTGAATAACGGTGCCAATATAGGACCATTTTGATGTTCATAATATATGTGTATGGTCCTATTCACATACATACTAATATGAAATATACAGTTTGAAACACATTCACATAAAATAAAAATTGAAGAAATTGTCTCTTTATATAGGATATAGGTATTGAAAATTAATGTTCAATCAACAGAACAGGAAAAGGGGCATTCTTTAGATTAATCGTCAACATCGGGAAACCTAATAAGGCACTGAAATAAAAGATTGAAAAGTAAGGTACTTAAGTCTTCTTATTTTCTATGGAAATAAGAACTTTATGTTTAATATCTGCTGTTAGTACCTAAGACAATATTTTCTTTAGATATGAAGTGTATCAGCCAATGCATTAGTTTATCTTATTTTTTTTATTTTTTATGGTGAAGAGATGACAACGTGTACGTTTATTGTATGCAGTAAGACCACTGCCAGTTCACTGATAAACGCTTAGATGGTAATATTAAGTCTTACTACTCCACAAGTGAGAGATTATATGGAAAAAAGAATAATTGTTTTTCATTTTTGCATTGTACACATCTTATAATATTAAAATATACTTTACCAAAGATTGATGATATTTATGAATATTATGAATATGCTAATATTTATGAACCTACATACTAAACCTTTACAGCATACCCCACAAGTAGAGTAACCAGCAGACTAGCTAAAAATCTTACGGAATAGAGTGATTAACCTCTTCTTTGCCAGGTACTCCACTATATCACGATCAGCTTGTTTAATTTGCACATTTATGCTAAAATAATAATATTATGAAAAACACCGAACATGTGTGAGTATACTGGACAATGAACAAAAGCTGCATTGTTGACTATCGTATAGACCACTAGCACCACCTAGTGAGTAAATTGCGTATTTATTCAAACTATTGTGATTTAAAAAAGGGTTGTGTGCTAAGTGTGTGAGTAGGTAAGTGAGTATGTAGATTGTGGGTCGAATTTTTGCGCATAATAATAATATAAAAGTTGTTGGATGGCTGCTGGTACAAGAGAACAACAACAGCTCTCTGGGTTGACATGTGTCAGGGCCATGTGTGACGGCGGAGGATGCGACCACAGAATTTCCATTATATCGGATGGATAACTCCACAATATCAACCATCGCATCCAACACATACGAGTATATCTACGATCGTATATTTACCATACTTGTAGGCACTATACCCTACACTGAATTAGCAAGGTTTCCGTACTTCCTGTATCAATCTTTCAGATGTCATGTATCGCATATTGTAATGAATACTTTATAAACTACATAACTATTGTATAGTTAACTTATCACGATATTTCTCATAGTTAACGCATATGGAATTTTGTATAATTGTCTTGCATCATAACTATGTTTTTATTTAGTTTGACCAATAAAGATTTATTCATTTATTTATTATAATAAGTATTGTACGAGTATAATATGCAGTTACAGTCCATACATTTTTATAAAGATTTATTCATTTATTTATTATAATAAGTATTGTACGAGTATAATATGCAGTTACAGTCCATACATTTTTATAAAGATTTATTCATTTATTTATTATAATAAGTATTGTACGAGTATAATATGCAGTTACAGTCCATACATTTTTATAAAGATTTATTCATTTATTTATTATAATAAGTATTGTACGAGTATAATATGCAGTTACAGTCCATACATTTATTTATTATAATAAGTATTGTACGAGTATAATATGCAGTTACAGTCCATACATTTATTTATTATAATAAGTATTGTACGAGTATAATATGCAGTTACAGTCCATACATTTTTTTGCTTATGAAAGAAACATCGATGACTTGAATGTTATATTAAATATTTTCAAGAGGCAGTTTTGACTAGCCAAGTCCTCGGAACTAATCTGTCAAAAATTTTGATTAGAGGAGAAGATTTGTAGATTCCCTCAAATTCTGAGATATCCCGTAATAGGAAAAATTTTCATTCAAATATATATTAATAAATTAATAAAAATGTTTAATTAAAATTGAAGTTAAGAGTATTTCTCATAGAGGCAATATCATTTGAAAACATTGCAATACTTTATTGACACCGAGTAGGGGACATTAAGCGTCAAACCATAGATTTTTATATATAATAATACCTAGATGGAGTACTCGTATGTATTTTCATTGTAATAAAGTGAGGCACCATTTTTCGGCACTTTTGACAGATCGGTTGGCGAAAAAAAGTGTGGTAAATCGCTTAAAACGTCGACAAGAACTTCAAAAAATGTTCAATTACGTTTTTATAAATGTAAAAATGATATATTTTAATAAAAATGCGAGAAATACTTCATAAAATGTAGGAAACACCACACGCTTTCGCCAACCGTTCTGTCAAAAATTCATAGATTTTTTGCCTCACTTTTGTGAATGAGTCAGGGTTCTAGGTTTTGTATGGAATTCTGTGCGTCAAACTGAAGGGAGTTCCGAATGTAAACAAATAAAATATAATTGCAACCACGTGTCAATCACTAGTGACTGCAAATTTTCAGTATCAACCTTGCACAAAAAATCACCTATTTTTTTTTATTTTCCATGCAATTTGTAAATAATTGATGTTCTCGCATTGCCTCATCTTTTCGGGGAAGTCAATAAAAATTCTCGTGGAAGTAATTCTGTTTTCATTATATGTTGATGGTATTAACTTTTGGAGTGGTCAAAGGTCCAGGAAGCAGTGATAAGCAGGGATATCTGGAAGAAGTACCTAGAATGTACTACGTATTCATTAAGCTCGAACATTTGTTCATTCCTACTATGTTAAATCGTTTAAATATATTTCTGTAAAAATATGTATGTATAGAATAAATTGTCCAAGAATATGAATACCTTCATAATATTTAAATAATTATTAACAAATATTGCGAAATCTTTAGGGAATCCCATAGCTATCAAAAGTTAAATGATTTTTGTATTTATCTTTCATTTCATTTGAGGTAAAATAACCCAAAGCGCAAACTTTTCCCATTGCCAACAGCTGAGTGCTGTATGTATATATCTATATGTATAACAATTTAATGCAATCGATATATAAATGTATCGGTCTGTTCGTCAATATATTTATTTATATACTTTATAAAATTACCGTAATCAGGCAAGGCGGGGTAAAAATAATACACTCTATACAAGGTATCATCATCTGGTTGGCTTTAGATTAAAACCATTATTAACATTTTATTTATTAACGTAAAGTTAAAAGAAATATCAATCTGAATTAATTATCAATAAAACACTTAAACCTATTTATAGTATATCCACAGTGACTTTTTATTGGACGCGAGCCGGCTTTCAAGAGCTTCCGCTCTCATCATCAGGCTGGATTTCATATTACAATAAGACAAGTGTGTATAGAATTTAATATTTTGTTCTGTGTGTTTTGTTGAAATATAAACTTTTCATTTCATTGCGTGAATCCATATGTCAATATGGAGATAATAAAATATTATTATTATTATAATCTGTTATATTATTATCTAAAATGAGTATCCACATAAAAAAAATGCAAAGCATAAATGAATAAACAATATTTTACTTAATATCGTGACAGAACTGTCAAAAATATTTGTATCATGATGTTGCCAGTATTTTTTGTAATATTTTTTACCACATTACGTATTTTTGCCATATCTCAAGGAAATGCTTATACTATCTGTAAATAAGTGCTTACTTATAAATACGATATTTATTTTCTGGTAAAAATACACTAAGTTACACGACCGGAGCCGAGTAAATCTAAACTAGCATGCAACATACCTTCCTATTTATGTAATATTGTTGAAACTTCAAATTAAATATTCAAGTACAGAAATAACACAAGAGATATTATTTACAGTAATACACATTAACATGCATTGGAGTCATATTGAAATTATTTTGTACAGAGTTTAATTACACATTGTGTTTCCATTTTGTGTGCGGTAATGGAAACAACTACTAATTGTATTGAATTTACATATTATAAGGTTAAATGTATTTTTGTACTAAGTTGAAACATGTTAAATAATAAAGGGAATTTCGGATGTTATTTTAAGGGTTAATTCTGTAAATACCACAATACTAAAACTATGAATATTATCAGTCTTATTTTATTTATCTGTATACCTATGTATCTATATTATCACGGCTTCTCATGCTAATGAGGTAAACAGTAAATATACTGCAGATGATGAACATGCAGGTCGTCTTCTACGTGCCAATAAAATAAAGATATGTGTGACAAGATATTTAATGATGTTAAATTTACAAACCCGAAGAAACATAATTTATATTTAAAAAGGGCAGAGAGCAAATGCTTATCACGGCTGTATATAGCAATTAATGGATAAACTGGCATACTTTTATTGAGTGGGAGAATAGTGCCAAATTACACAAGTTATATAAAGTTAGCAGAATTAGAAGAATGAGAGGATGCAAGAACAGTGTTGTGGACAGAATACGCGTGAATAAACTACGGTGGATTGGGCATGTGGAACGAATGAACGAGGTAAGAATGACAAAGAGGATATACTTGTCTGAAAGAAAGGGTGTGAGGAAACGCGGGCGTCCGAGAACCTCGTGGCTTGATCACGTGGATCAAATTTTCAAGGACGGCCGCGTGTTGAGTAAGAGGAACCGACGTGTGTGTATGAGAAACTGTATGAATGTGGAAGAAGCGAAGGAAGTGTGTAAAGATAGATCTGTTTGGCGTTCCGTTTTCTCTGCCTACCCCACTTGGGACACGGCGTGAGGGTATAGTATAGTATAAAGTAAGTCTTTTTAAGCCTTTTTCACAATTATCGCCAATATCAAGAAGACACGATTTCACATTTAAGTAATTAGCAAAATACTAGTACAATATAACTGATAGTAATTTAATTAAAGGAATTATAATCTGTAGATAACAAATAAATTCTACTAATATTAATTGAATTCTACTAAGTAGGTACGCTTAGTTTAAGCTGTAGTATTATCGGTAGGTGTCTTAATCAAAGTTATCAAATTGTAATTTATATAGATATTACGACCAACACAAACGATCTATTCACTCCAATTGAGCAAATCACTTAGCGAACTGATTAAAAGGTGGCTTTATAGGTGAATAGAATATCCTCAGTGTCTGCTTCTCCTTAAGAAAATTGATGCAGCGCTGCCCTTTTATAAATTCAATCAGTAATATTTTATACAAGTAGTCCAATTTTATATATTACTAGCTGACCCGGCAAATTTTGTTTTTCCATATTATACATTATTTGTGTATTAACATTTTATGCTGGTCCCGTTCTGTATATACATAGTGCATAGTTGCATACTTTGTATATATAGGGGTATGTAAGGTAACTGGATGTAAAATTATTGTTACCGGTGTGAATATACTTGCTGTTTGTATTATGTATAGATACCTAATTTTTTCTCTGTGTGTTTAGTAATGCCTATTGATAATGGATTTTTTATGTATACATATTTTATTTGATTGACTTTATTATACTGTTTTTAACTTTGTTTTAATTAATTTTATTTCAACTTATATATTTTTTTTTATTTTTTTTTTTTATTTTTATTTTTTTTTAAAAACATAACATAACATGTATAGACAATTCACACAGACCGAGCTAGACCCAAACTAAGATATGAATCTTGTATTATGGGTACTAAACACGACGATACACATATACAATGCACTGAAGACATATACATGTAACACCCAGACCCAGGACAATCTGAAAAAGGTCATTCTTCATTTTGCCTTGGCCGGGAATCGAACCCGGGACCTCGTGACTCAAAGGCAAGTGCATTAGCCTCCACGCCACACCGGTCGTCTTTTTATTCATTTTGATGTTTCTCATTGATCTATTGTTTTTGATCTACTCATATATTTATTATTTTTAATTGATTTAAATTTCTACACTTTCATAGTATTTTATTTGCTAAGCATAATTATGTTTTTTTTTTTAATTGATTTTTTTTATATTTGCCCGTAAACACGGTTTGCTGTATCGACTTCATTATTGTAATTATATTTCTAATTATGTATTTCACTTTCTGATAATGTTTTTTTGCTGACTTTCTTGTTGTTTTTTATGTTTATGTAAGGAGATTGTTTGTGTTGCTTGTAAATGAGTCATTGTTATAAAAGGCTTTTGTGCCGTTGAATGTATAAATAAATAAAAAATAAATAAATAAATTATTTCTAGATTACTAATACCGCTATTAAAAATAGAGGTTGACGGTAGAAGAGCGAAAATTAAGGGCAGTGTGTATTTTTTAATTCCCCCCTACAAAAAAATAAAAATGTAAAATTATGTCCAAAAAAAATCGCGGTGGACTACCCTTAACTTTTAGGGGTATGAAAAATAGATGTTGGCCGATTCTTAGACCTACCCGATAAGCACACAAAATTTCATCAAAATCGGTCCAGACGTTTCGGAGGGGTATGATAACAAACACCGTGACACGAGAATTTTATATGTTAGATGTTATTTGTTTACTCTCTATAATGATGTTGTCCAAAAAGAATGAATAGGTAAATAAAAAAGGAGAATTTTTTTATCTTACGCTAAGAGTTCGTTGATATCCTGGAGGTAGAGTCTCGGCCTTGTGAACAAGGGGTCCGGGTTTCGGTCCCAGGTGCCAGCAAACTCCCCTTTCACGACACAAACTTTAAGCTTACTGTGAAAGGTGCATAAGGTTGTATTTGGGTTTATAACAAAACCCAGATATATCTTTTAAACAAAAATACTTCACAAATACATGTAAGTACTTATATATATTATTCTTTAAACAATACATTGAAGACATATCTAAGAAGTCTTAGGATTTATAATTATCCGCTCTCCAAAGCAAAACTAAGATTGCATGGCGAGTGCCAGTGAGCAGCCTGATGGGCTAGCCCAGTGGTCGGCAAACTGCGGCTCCGGAGCCGCATGCGGCTCTTTTGCCCCGTAAGTGCGGCTCTGAAAGCCTAGCCTAGAGTCAAATTCGTAGAGAAGAAACAATAAGAAAACGTGAAATAAGAAAATAAGTTCTAAAATTATAATAAAGGTTTACTAAATTAATAAACAGATTTGGCTCTAATTTTTTTTTTGATCGGTGTAATGTACATATTTTTGGCTCTATGGCGAATAAGTTTGCCGATCATTCGGCTAGCCGATCAAAACCGCCTCGTGGAAATCTGTTGTGGAACAGTGACGTCTTCGATGTTCCTTTCAGAAGTAAAATGCAATCACAAAAAAACATTAATAAAGCAGTAAACAATAAATAAACAAATTCAATAGTTTGAACAGTAGCATTCATTTTATTCCTTATCGTGGATGAGAACTTATAAAGAAAATCGATGTTTTTTATGTGAAAGTATTTTTTTTTACAATTCCACCGTACATCTTTCAGTGCAAATCACCAGCCGCCTCTGCATAATATTATTCTACGACACGTTGATACGTAGGTACAAATACTATTACAATAATGTAATGATCCTGTTACGGTGTATGTCGTATGTTACATACGTATTACATGTAGGAGCGTAGATTATAGATAGGTATATGCCGACAGAACAAATAGATTAATTAATTGAGAACCTGATCTTCTCATAAAGCATTGAGTTGAGACATTCGGAGATATTATAATCAATGTACACACACACAAATGAAATACATACATTTTACAGAAACTACACAGTAGCAGTAACAAGTCAACTTTATCACAGATATTGGTGGTGGTATGAAGGATTACTCTATGTAAAAGTGTCTTCAGAGATTTAGGTTGTCAGGGGGGGCTAAAAAGGCCACTTTATATGAATCATAATAAGGTCATATTAGGAATTGTAAAACGATTTAACGGCAACATTTCATCAAATATGAATCATTTGATGAAATGAATTGCGGGAGATCGCGTACAATTGTGACCATTTTACGAAAATTAGAGGAATTGCTACGGATCTGATGGCAATTTGGGAAATGAATCATCTGTAGATAAATTGCTCAGTGTGGCCATTTTAGGCCCCCAGTTAGTATTTGAAAATAATTCCACGTATTGCAAACAAACTGATCAAAATTGTGATATTATTTTACTAGCGAAGACATTATATTTGTTACAAAATAATATTGTTATATATTTTTGAGCCTTGTGATAAAAATATCGACGGTAATGCTGATTATGGCAGATACATACTGTTTGTATGAAATCTTTTATAGCAAATTCTGTTTCTGTCGTAGACAACAAAAATCATTTGTACATTCTCAAAGATATTACGCTAAATCAAATAGATATATTTGATTCCAATATTTCCAGATAAGAATAAAAATATCTTTGAATATACGAAATAAAGTTTCAAAATATAGTTTTGATTATTTCGACTATTGTTCATGCAACTTTACCAATCTAAGATATTATCTACGTCTTTACCATCAGTTTACCAATATCTGGATCAACGAATATATTTTTTTTCTACGAAACAACGTTTAATAGGAATGGTTTGGTACGTTTGCCGACTTAAACAGGTACAGGGGAAAGTTTAATTTGTTTACAAATCAGGCAAACTAAAATAGATGGTTAAATGGAGCAGTGCATGAATTTATCCAATCAGCCCTAGTGACATATAGCAAAGCGTGTTGTAACGCATTAGGTCAAAGCTCAAGAAACGGTCGGGCGGGTATTTTGTCATTAAAGATATCTACAAATAGCTCCCAAAGCCTGGAACATTAATTTACTGCCACCCGTTGTATGTACGACCAAAAGGGTTGGAATTACTTTAATTAATATGGCACTCGTGGGTATTATAATGTTATTAAGTTGTGTGACACTGAATGTATTAAATTAATTAATAAATTAAATACTCCTTAATTTTGTTTCATTATTTATACACAGCAAAAGACTGCGGCTGTGTCAAGCAAAACTGCAGGGCTTACCTGAAACTTTTGTCAAGTTACTTGGCAAGTAACATGATTTGTTGTTTAGTTGTGAATATTTTTATAAACAATGTTTGAATCTTGAGTCATAACTAATTAATTTAAACTACTTTCTCGAATTTTGGTTATAGAACATGAATTGCTTTTTATTGTTTTTAGCTAATCAAACACCAAATGGAAGTATGAAATAAACTCACTTTTCGAAGTATGGTATCCCAAAATGATAAGTATGGTGAAACCTAACATGAAACTTAAACTTCTTCAATCTGTCATAAACTTGTCGTAATATTAATGATAGATATTTTCAAAACTACAAAGTTTTTATTTCATAAAATTATCTCAATTTTATAGATATTCTCAATCGAACAAATATTATATTTCAAAAGCTAATCAAAAAAGATAAAGAAAATACATTTTTCAAATTTATTAAACTTTTCAGTTCATTAATATAAAAGTCATCTGTGTTCTGTCTGTAACGGATCTGTTATAAAGAGTAGACAATAATGTTATTTTGTACAAGCTCACTTTATATTGTTTAGTTAATAACTATCATTAAAAACTTATTGTCCAGTATGAAAATAAAACAGAGTAGCGAGCTTTAGTCTATGCAACTGCTCAACTTTTTTGTTTAATCCAAAAATTGCAGTTTTTCTATAGCAATATTTTGTTGGTATAATTATGCATTTTAACATTATACACATTGCTATACATCTAAGACTCACCTACTTAAGCTAAAAAAAATTGAGAATAAACATTGTGAAGAACAAGTCATAGTCGATCAATCTCTAAGTTGAATCTTAAGATATGACTTTTTTTCATTGATTGACAATGTCCTAACAAGACGAAAGACGTCTATCTCGTCAAATAAACAAATAGGAGAGTAAAACATGTGTTTTATTTATATCGATAATAACGATTAGTAGAATATTACAAAGAAGAGATTTAATAATTAGTTTCAGCGATATGATATGTCATACTTAGAATGTATTATTTCAAATAGCATTTGTGGAATATTCCGTGATATTGAAGATAATTATAATATCTACGATATAATACCGGAGTAGACCGGTGAGCAGCCCTAGAAGAAGCTGGCAAGGGCAGGTGTAGAACTTGTGTGTTGGAAGACTTGGTTTGGAATGACCAGAGGTCCTGGAAACAGCAGTGGACAGGGATCTCTGGAGGAGGTACCTAGGCGCAATGGGCCCCGACTCAACTAGGACAAGGGAAGAAGATGTATGTATGTATGTATATGTATGATATATATTTTTTTGCGATAAAACTTCAATTTTTGAACTCAAATCAAAATGGCAAGCGAAATAAGATAATATGTAAGTTAAAACAATTCACCTTGCAGTAACAGGAGTGCATAACATTAAAACAAGTTGTAATACGAAAACTTATCCATTATCTTTGTTCAGCTTTACAGGGTCGTGGTTCATCAAACTGCTTTTAGTAATATCTAGTTAGTATATTATCATATTGTTATTTTGTACTATTAATACAATCGCAGTCATCGTCACGGATAGTTACATCTAACGAATAAGTATCAACCAGTGGCGGGACTATACTTTTTATATTAGTCATGCTGTCATAATAAAAACTTTTATAATTTCCACAAATTCTGGGTGTGTTTTCAGGAGTGCTGTAGTGAGCATGAGCTTGGAGAGTGGGGATTCCGTTGACACTACAATTATACCTGTAATTTGGTGAAGCATTTTAATTGTCATTGATTACATTGTATAATCTTTAATTGGCGTGTGATTGCGAATGAGTGAAAAATAAACAGTTATAAAATTAAAGAAGCTACTCAATTTATCGAATTCTACCTCAACGTTTTTAAATTAAGTATAGAAATTTAAGATGTTTCACACTCTCATAGTTTTATCAGAACAATTTCAGACGATACCCAGCTTTTCATTTTAGGGTGTGCATTTTTTTTCTGCAAATATGGAAAATACGCCACTGGTCACTACGAATATCCCTCCTGAGAATAAATAATATTATTTGTACTGTACAATGTACTAGCCACTAACCCATAGAATATAATAGTGAAATAACAATAAAATAATATGAACATATCTGAGACATGACGAAAAAAAATACGAAAATTATTAACTTAACTAAAAAAATATAAATTGATTTAAAATATTTTTGACTTTTATAGGTTATTTTTATACAGTTTCACCATTTTTATACAAATAATATTAACTTGGGGCATCGTGCATTGAAATTAAAAACCAATTTTATTCCTTTTTTGATAAAATTTTGATTCAATTTGATGAGGACGTAGTAATAGAAATAAATATAAACGTAATAATAGAAATAGAGCCCAAGGAATGTCGTGGGAAGAGGTGACGCAATTGGCACAGAGACGCTCTGAATGGAGGAGGCTGGTTTCTGCCCTGTGCTCCCGAGAGGAGCGTTGAGGGCGATGATGATGATGATGAATAGAAATAAATAGCTCTTTATTGATCATAAAATAAAAATACACTAAAAACATTTTACGAGAAAACAAGATAAACAAATGTGTTGTACGCAATATCTTTCATAAAAGCTGGAATGAAAAAACATGAAATATTTATTTCCATTCTAAATTACAAAGGATAGGTATAAATGCATAAATGTGAACTAATTCAAATATTTATATGTATTGATTCAGAGCAATAAAAACAATGCCCTAGTCATAATATTATTGTCATATTTTTATCTACTACCAATACAATAACATCACGACTTATCCCAAAAGTGGGGTAGCCAGCAGACCAGCTGCATGTAAGAAACATGCAAGATGCCCTCTTCGTGCCAATATAGAATCAAGACATTCAGGATGGGTGGCAAACCTCATCGCTGAATTTAAGATGTACAATGTCTTAATTTTTTCGAACACCTGCCTTTTACAGGACACTCGAAAACTTAAGGAGAAGAGTGGGAGACCAATTCTTTACCGAGTGCTCCACGGTTGAAATATTTTTATTTTATTTCATTTTATTTTTATTTTATTTCATTTTGTAAACATACCAGCTTCAATTATGACATAATAAATAATATACAGCAAATCAATTACAGCTAGAGAACCAGCAAAGTTTGCAAACATTGTGTAGTATTCTTACAGCGATATTGAATCCACTAAAAAAATTCAAAGCACATGAAATTAAACATCTCCAATCAAGAAGGAAATAAACGAATGGGACTGAAAATGAGAGTTGAGAGGAAAAGCATCTTGTTTATAGAACAACAACTAGGTATGTTATAATAATAAACTGCAGGGATGAAAATATAAATTATAAGTATACCTTCTACGAGAAAATTAACAACGGTTTATTTACTATTTTTCATCAATAATTTTCCATCTAAATGTAATTTTTTTATTTCAGTAATACCTATCTGCTCTGATTAAAAAAAGACAATGATGATATTTAAAACAAATGGGAAATGTTAAAGGGCCAGAGATCCTGGAAGCAGAACTCTAGAGGAAGTATCTAGGTGCAGTGACCACCTGATCCAACTAGTTCAAATTAAAGAAGATATATGTATACCTACCTAATGTATGCATTTAGAAGTTTATCTATTATTTAAGGTATTGTTAGGGAACTGAAGTTTCCTGAGGCTAATGAAGAAAGATTAATAAATCAAAAAGTTATTATTATAAACTATCCCACAGCACTACCTATCTACTTGCTTAAGTTTTGTCATCGAGTATTTCAAGAGATTTTTCTTTAAATAAATAATGAAATAATTTAACACACGAAGTTCAAAGCTCCGTGACTTCAGGGATATTGCAGCTGACGTACGTCATCAAAAGTTTTGAACAATATTATACCACCCACATATAACCACCAGTATGGGATTATTATAAATAAAATGCGGATACTTTTATAGGGAAGAATATGGGGATGCCATTAAACTTTTTAAAAATGTACACACTAATCTGACTCAAGGTATTTTTTTTCCTGCGGATCTCGGTTACCAGCAGACACACCGCGTCGCGACTTCGTCATTATTCCTGAAAAAGTTCACATCAGACAATTTATAATATTTATGAAAATTCTCCCTCGTCATCCCCTAAGCAATACCGCATATAAACCACCAACTTACCTGCTGTCGACCTGAGATTATTATAAAAGTTTTAGTACTTATCTACACATATGTACATATAATAAGCGCACCATCTCAGAGGATGAGAGGAAATTATATCATTTAATCACTGATATTTCAAAATAATATGATACATTTATTAGAAACTTTATTATTTTTCTTTTCTCTAGCACAATTTTAAGTGACTTTTAGTCTCTAGATAAGCAACGTTCCTGTCTATCTGAATTTTTTTCAAATAGAGCGCTGTTCTCTTGGTCGCTATGTTCCGGCACGAATTGGGACAAACCATCCTATAAATGACTTATTGCAATAAACATACGCTATATCTATACCACAAAGCCTTCCAATAAATACATGGCACATCAGCCAGCAAATCAACCTTATGTAATAAACACACAAACCGTCCTCTTCGTGCCAAGAATTATAAAGAATGTAATAATAATAATATTCCGATCCTTCGAAAAAGCTTGTATCACAATACACTGTTTCCTTAATATATTATTAACTTAATTACAGCATCATCTTTGAATGTACGAAAGCCACACAATATTGACACAAAATTCTTAAGAAAGAAAGAGTCTTGCGAGTATTTTCCCAAATGTAGTGTTGAAGCAGTAGGAAAGTGAAGTTTAACAATGTTTAGAGTGATTATTTTTGTTGGACAATGAGCAATTTAGAACCCCATTTACAAAATGCAACATAAATCCGATTACCAATCGAAAAGCTTTGAAGATGTTTTGGAGTTTATCAATTGACTTTACACTGGCGTGAACGTATACGTTTCAATAATACTTTTGAAGTTCTTTTCGCTACAAATTTTCAACATAAAGTTGGTAATTGTTATTATTCACATAAGTATCTTTGTATTACATGAGACGGCTATGTCTTCTTTCTTTTCCTATAAACGACATTGTACTTCATACATTACAAAGAAAAAGATTCAAATTCTTTACTCTAGAGATTCTGTGTGACTATAGAATAAACACAATATAAAAAAAATTATACGCTCCATACCTTGTGAAAAGAATGACGATATCAAAGAAGACACCTACCCACCTACCCAACTCAAGTAATATGATATGTGCATATAAAATAAATTTATGAGGAATATTTTTTCATAGCAATCCTGTAAATGAGATACCTATTCTATAATGTAAGAACCTACCTTATAGGTACCTACCATTTTCTTTTTTCCAAATTGTTATTACTGCGTTATTTTTTTATTAATACCTTTTTACTCCTTTTCTTTTGCTCTCCTTCTTCAGCCTTTTTTTACCCAACATTGAACACACGTCACCTCCTCTTTGATCTTCCAAAACCCTCTACACTAAAATACTGCATTCGTCACTCTTATACTGCGTTTCGTCTTGTGTCATGATGTCTATTACTTCCAGAAACGAGCACTCAGAACACTGCTTGGAATGAGTCCCAGAGACTCATGCAGAACTGTGTTCAGGGAACAAGGCATATTAACTATGCCTTGCACTTTTGCCCTCGAGTGTTTACTATATGCACATAAAAATATTGACAACATGCCATTGAACAGTGACTATCATGAATATAACACACGAAAAAAAGGATTGATACGTCATCCTGAACACAGACTAGCCAAGGTATCCAAGGGATTTATATGTATGAGCATACCCCTGTATAATAATCTCCCTGCAAAAATCAAATCACTGAATGCCTTGGACTTCAGGAGGGAGGTATAAAGGTATCTTGTCGAGAAAGCCTTTTATTCCACTGACGAAATGTTACACATCGATCCAACTCGTACCTGTGATATCAATTAATATTTTAACATACTAATAAACTCACTCTCTTCTAACATATTGATAAATTTACTTGTTTTAGTATAGTATCTTTGACTTTGTTCTTGTGAGCTTACCGCTTTGTTTTAATATAAGCATTTGCTAATTTGTCTGTCATTGTATTTGATTTGTTTATCTATCTTTTACATTCCTACATTGACGTGAAGCTGTTTTGGGCCTTTTACACTCAAAATAGCTTTGATGAAATGAAATTCCTTTATCAGTTTATCATTTTTTTTGTTTTCTTTTATTTTCTTTTCTTGTCTATGATCATTGTGAAGTGTTTGATATAATGGTGAAGTAACGAACTATTGAAAATTGTTTGTGATTGTTATAGAATAGCAAATTATTTTTATTATTTGACGATTCCAAGTGCTAAATATATGGCCTACGGATGATAGGAAAAATAAAAAAAAAAATAACCCTTTTTGTCTATTTTAGGCTGCTCTACTTATTAGATATTTCACATGGATATTACATATATACGAAATGGATATTACTTATTAGATATTTCACATGGATATTACATATGTACGACATGGATATTACTTATTAGATATTTCACATGGATATTACATATATACGAAATGGATATTACTTATTAGATATTTCACATAAATATTACACGAAATGGATATTACTTATTAGATATTTCACATGGATATTACACGAAATGGATATTACTTATTAGATATTTCACATGGATATTACACGAAATGGATATTACTTATTAGATATTTCACATGGATATTACATATGTACGACATGGATATTACTTATTAGATATTTCACATGGATATTACACGAAATGGATATTACTTATTAGATATTTCACATGGATATTACACGAAATGGATATTACTTATTAGATATTTCACATGGATATTACACGACATGGATATTACTTATTAGATATTTCACATGGATATTACACGAAATGGATATTACTTATTAGATATTTCACATGGATATTACACGAAATGGATATTACTTATTAGATATTTCACATGGATATTACACGAAATGGATATTACTTATTAGATATTTCACATGGATATTACATATGTACGACATGGATATTACATATGTATAAAGTACGAAAATATTATTTAAAATAACTGATGAAATAAACATTCATGATTTTGTCACAATTTAGAATAAGTAAGTAAAATTCGCAGATCTACAGAATATGGAACTCCACCCAATCACTTTGAATTAAATTTGCTTCGTAGAGTCTGAAATTTACATATCGAATTCTTGTCAGGTATAAGTAATTATGCAAATACATATTTTTGTTGGAGGAAATTTTCTCTTTTTTTCTTAGTTATTTGCTTCTCTATATTCAAGTTTGTAATTTCTTTGGAAACCGTGAAACCCCCAGGACATTTGCTGAAACAGACGTAAAATTTAAACTCCATGAACGGGCGAGCGGGAGTTGGAAAATTCCAAAGAAAATATATGTCTAAGCCTTAAAGCTATAAAATAAGACCACGCGTCATTACATCCCCCGCTATGGAGTACCTCCTTATTTCCAATTGGTAAGAATATATTTGTATTACACCCACCAATATGTATCTACCTGCTTAGTCCTTACTTCTTAGTAATGTACTACCTAATACGTAGAACGTAATGCGATTTTATCCTCCCTTTTCACTTCTTTAATTCACATAATGTGGCATTAATTTGACAATAAGCATCTCTTCACATTTCATGTAGGTACCTACTTTATATTATTTCGTTTTATTATTTTTTTCATTGTGTAACATAATATTGTAAATATTTAAAAAAAAAATTTAGGCAATATTAGTTAATCATAAATCCGATATATACTTGTTAAAGTTTTATATAATTTCTTATTTAATTTACTTAAAATGTCTAATTCTATAAAGATACGTTCTTGCTTAGGAGGACACCTGATGTAAGAAGGGATATAATATTAATTATTACAAATGATTTTGTACGCTGAAACACTATGCAAAAACTTATAGTCAATGTGATACTAGAGAAAGGTTGATCTTAGCGAGTTATATTTTGAAAATGTCCAGTGATAATTCGACTACTACTACTATACCATTAAAGTGATTGTTGTCTAAAAAAATAAACTATTTTTTCATCCACAACGCTCCCGATGTCCTAAAGACGTTTTCCACACTATGAATAATTTCATAGATAACAAAACCGGAGCGTTAAGAAGTAACTTAATTGACGTAAAATCTTTATAAATGAAGAAGACTTGTTTCCACCTTGTGGTGTTGGGAGGAGCATCAATTGGTGTCCCAGCAACATCTGTATCCAAGTAGGTACCATAGAACAATATGTAAGGATAAAAGTAATCATGAGAGTGGAGATAGGTATTTTTTTCGTAAATTACTTAGTAAAACATAAAGTGTAGGAACGTTTCTAGTTTCCATCTCGCAGACCCTTTTTTCTTGACGACAATTTGCCTAGGTAACTTTCATGAAATTACATTTATGAAAAACTTATTTAAAAATGCGTATAGGGAATGAATTTATGCAAAACTTAGATTATAAACTTTTCCACTTACATATTATAAAAGTTTAAAAAAGTATTAAATTATGAAGCGGCAATTTCGACTGAATTTGATTTTAAGTGAGCTGAAGCTATTATTATAAGTGAACCTGTAATCTCGGTAATACAGGAGAGACGATGGTCCTGGCTGGGACATGTTTTGAGAATGCCTAATGATGGTTGGTCAAAAAGAGCACTGTTCTTCCGTCCGCAGGGGTTCCGTCGGCCCGGGCGTCCCTCTTTCACAATACACCGTTCCTATGACAACGATATCAGAGCGCAAGGAATGTCGTGGAAAGAGGTGACGCAATTGGCACAGAGACGCTCTGAATGGAGGAGGCTGGTTTTTGCCCTGTGCTCCCGAGAGGAGCGTTGAGGGCGATGATGATGATGATGAAGCTATTATTATTTATTTAATTTTTTATGAACATTACTGTATGTAATATCATGCCCATTTATTTTCATTATGAAGAAGGAAAATACATAAGGATCAGTATGTGTATGAAATTTTCATGACTTACAATTTTAAATTGGACATTAAAATCATGGCATTATAAGCAATCATGAAAATGTCAAAGATTGTCAAATGTCAAAATAAACAAACAGTGTCCAATTTAAAATTATTTATCACGAAAAGTTTCTTATATTGCACATAATTTTATGGACTGTTTATTATTATTTAATTATTCAAAATTTATATAAAAAATAATATGGGTTTATGATTTTATCTTCCAATCATTTATTAACTTACTTCAAAACAAGAAGTCGACGCAAAAACACTACATAAATACAATTTTGCATAGTTTATGGATCAAAATTGTTTATATAATTACCTCAACACAAAATCAGAACATCAAGAATATTACCAAATAGCATATTTATAAAATTTAAATGATTTTGGAAATAGACTACAAATGTAAAAGACAATTTCAATTGTAAATATTAAGATTTTTGTGTTTGTGCTTTGTTGTCTATTTAACTGTATTTTTAATATACCTATAAATGGCTCACGGTGTTGATATAAATAAATTTATTGAAATCAGTACCAAATTGAGGATTTTACTCGTGTGTGTAACGTTCCTCTTTTCCACAATTTTTTAAGTTTTCCAGGTGTATTCTTTTACTCAAATTAAATTTCCTATATTAACTTGAACTTAATTTAAGATTTTGAAAAGTCTGATGCCAGACGGTGGTTTGGACATGTTGAATGTCTGACGGTGGTTTGGACATGTTGAACGAATGAACGAAGTAAGAATGACAAAGGATAAACTTGTCTGAAATTAAAGAAAGGGTGTGAGGAAACGCGGGTGTCCGAGAACCACGTGGCTTGATCACGTGGATCAAATTCTCAAGGACGGCCGCGTGTTGAGTAAGAGGAACCGACGTGCATGTATAAGAAACTGTATGAATGTGGAGGAAGCGAAGGATGTGTGTAAAGATAGATCTTTTTGGCGTTCCGTTCTCTTTGCCTACCCCACTTGGGACACGGCCTGAGGGTATAGTATAGTATAGCTGATGCCAGGATCTCAGTCTTCCAAACGGAAGATTTTTGGTTCAACCTCCACTATCAATCAATACTAGCTATTCCACATAAGCTAAATAATTATAATATATTATGATTATAGTGTTATTCATTTGGGTTAATTTAAAACCTATATCCATATTTTAATGTATATTTTGACATTGTGATAGTATCAATTTGAACGTACAACCCACTTAAAAAACTTATTTCAGCAAAAAATACTAAATACAAAATGAAATAAAGAAGTGCACAGAATGAAGGAGAGTATCTCTCATTGTTCTCGAGACATCATGACGTAAGTACAAAAAACGAAAAAATAGAAGTCAGAAAAATGTATACCTGGAAGCAAGTTTAAAAGAAAAAAATAAAATCTAAATTTATGCATGCATGCATGACGGGTAGTAGGAAAAGGTATTCAGAAGATTTTTTTCACGTTTGTCTGGTGTGAGAAATAGACGCCGGTCCGTATAGCAGAGACAATATGACACCCCACATTGTAACTGGCGAAGAGGGGGCTGAAAAAGGAAGCTTTAGTCCTTGGACAGTGTTGGGGTGAGGGGTGGAAGCTCGTGTAGGTGCCTAATCACTTGAGACGGCATATTATGCTGACTAAATGAGGTATTAACGTGATGTGTATAAAAATATCTACTTCAATAATCTAACATCCTGAGGAAATGCATGCTAACTTCAATATACGTAATTGTGAAAAAATAGAATATATTAAAATGCGCTAAGGAAGGCCATTGATTTTATAATGAGAGTCATGTACCGTTTTGGACATTATGTCCTTTTGTAAGAACAATGCTTTCAATAGGTATATTTTAAACGTGAACGTGTTGAAATTATTAAATCAATCATAGATCAAACCTTTTTTACTGAATACATAAAACATTTTAAATTGAATTATTTCAGCTATACCATGCTACCAGAGAGGTTTTGTTAACGCTATTACTTACGGTTTTTTTTTATTTTAGTTAAAAAAAATGGATGACAGCAATGTGCTCTACGTAAAATGTTCAATTACCCTTTCGTTGGAATTTATCAAAACACACTTTGACTTAGTCGGTAGGTTCTGCATACTATCGTCATACTAATTGAAAAAAAAAACAGTGCATGCATGCACGCACTACCTTATTAATTTGTCATGTGCAGATTGCACTGGAGAAAGGACCCAATAATGAAATAATTCTGAAAATTTAATGAAAAAACTAGGTTCTGATGCAAAAAAATCATTCATGAATTTGTTTCTATTTTCTTTTGATTTATGGAAACTGAGATGCCTCATAGAGTCACCCTGTTTTTTTATTAATAGCTCTGCAGGGCGCTCAAATTCACTGGCAAATCCGGCTGTAAGTGGGATGTCTTAAGGAAGGGACAGTAAAGTATTATTCAACACCATACCTGACGACAATAGTCCTTCCTATTGTCACTGAGTATTTATTGAGGTGAGTAGAAGCCACCTAATCCTAAGCAATAGCCACCATTTATACTTTACCTTTTTTCGTATTTATAATTTATATACCTACTTAAGTACAAAATGTAAAATTATAAAGCAAGATAAAAAAATATTACTTAGTCGACAATTGCATCAATTTTATGGAAGATAAATAAATACCTAACTGATTTATTCGAGTGATTTGGGTAGTAAGTTTTGAACATTTCAAAAAAAACTATAAGTTGCAATGAAAATAAAATCCCTCACTTCATGAAAGCAAAAGCAAAAAAAAACATACAACAAATAAACATAAAACAAGGGGTCCGTGGTTCGATCCCGGGTGCCGGCAAACTCCCCTTTCACGGCACAAGCTTTTAGCTTAGTGTGAAAGGTGTATAAGGTTGTATCTGGGTTTATAACAAAAACCCAGATATATCTTTTAAAAAAAAAAAAAATTTAAACTTGTCAAATTTTAGGATACTTACCAACCTATATAGTCCTTGCTGGATTCAAAATAATAATTTGTATTCTGAATAGTTGATTAGAAACACTTGCCATTTAACGATTCCTGAAATCAAATTTTCTTATCAAATTAACTTACTTATGGTAAAGCTTTGGATAAAATAGAAAAACGCAGTTCCCATACACCGAAGGTCTGTTTAATTCTGTCATCATCATCATCGCCCTCAACGCTCCTCTCGGGAGCACAGGGCAGAAACCAGCCTCCTCCATTCAGAGCGTCTCTGCGTCAATTGCGTCACATGTCCCAGCCAGGACCATCGTCTCTCCTGTATTACGGAGATTACAGGTCTCTGCTGGGTACGCCGGCGCACACATTTGTAACATGTTCATACCATTTGACATCCAAAATCCTTCTAAGATACTTGTTTTCAAAGCTTAGTATCTTCCGCTCTTGAGCCTTGGTTTAGTGCCAAGACTCACAGCCATATAGAAGGATTGGGATGATGCACGCATTGAACAAGCGACATTTTGTCCTGATGCTGAGTCCAGACACCTTCCAAACTTTGTTCATGTTATTGAAAGCCCCGCTAGCAGCTCCTATGCGGATTGGTAATTCCGAGCGGAGATCACCCTCTGGCGTTTAATTCTATATCGCGCCTTTATTTGGGAAGCATTAAAAAGACATCTTTCACCGATATCCTCCCAGTTTTCGATCCAATGAAGTCATCATATTATAGGGCTTTAGGTACAACGTAAATAATATATTAATTATGTTCATTACTAGTTCATTTCTAATAAAAAATAGGCAGATACCTTCATATTATTACGAAGTAAACATAATTAGATAATTAACAAGAAAAATAAAATATGCCCTACCTAAGTACCTACCTGTTGGTGCAATGTTTCAGTTGATGACGAATTTTGTCCCGTCCGCCAGCAACTGTATGCTTTGACAAACTGATCGAGTCTTCTGACAAATTCGTCGTCTTTCATCGTTTCAGAACTGTTAATTTTAGTCAAATCTCTTAGACGACACGGGATATTGAAAGACATTTCGAATATTCAACCATTAGACGACAACAAACAACAACAATGAGAGCGGTAATATGGTAGTCTTTCCAAGGGGATCCGACAGGAATACGTGAAAGAAATTTAACCCTAGTTTACCACTGATGAAAAACAAAATTTACTCCACTTCACTTAGAGTTCTAGATAATTTGCTCTTTTCTCGAAGAACAAATGATTTATATAAGTACTTTGCTAATATATAAAAAAAAATGGGTAGAACAATTCAATGTAATAATTCAGCAAACCAATACTTTTTTATGATTTATTTTATTCTTTTATCAATAATTATCCTTCTATTGAAGAACGTTGTAAGCATTTTATAAATAATTTACTAAATGTTTCTCTCATTCCTCACATAGCGCTTCACACGTAAATTGAAACGCTACTAGCGACAAATATATGGTACTACTTTATCAACTAGGATTAATAAAAACTTTTATATGTTTACAACAGATGTCTATAACTAGCATATTTACTATAAAATAATATTATTTTAAATAATGTTCCTAAAAAGTTTCATATGAAATCTAATAGATGGCGGTAAGAGTAGTTTTCAAATAATTAATTTATTTTTGTACTTTATTTTATTACACGTTTTACAAATTACATTACGCTGATGATACAATATGTAATTATCGTAATTATATATTCCCTATGCGATTAATATTACCGGAACAAGGTCTAAAATAATAGAACCAAGCCTTAGATCGCGTACACGGCAATTGGATACCAACTTATTATTAGACCTAGTAATTAAATTAAAGAATATTTATAAATAAAACTTCATAATTTCTATCTGTATGGTTATAATAATATATTTTTAATTAGTTATGTATTTGTTTATTTTTTTTCTTTAACTGTACATTGATAAAATATATCACTATCACTTTATATTTAATTAATGCACCTACAATTAACAATTATCGCCATTTATTGTGAATATTGTTATGATTATTTTTCAACAAACTTTTCAATCCGGATTTGCAACACAATTCCCGAAAATGGATGTGGTTTTGATATTTCTATCAACTGCAACATTTATACCTTAATAGAGATATTCAAGTCTCATTGCTGAATTCAAAATTTTAATTCGCTTATCAAAAGAGGACTGTCCATCCAAAAGGAGGACGGTTAGTCAGCTATTGAACAATAAAATTATTAGTTACAATAATTACTATGTAATAATATTGTCGTTTGATATGCTATTTTTATACTAAAATATTGTTTATGATAAACTCGTAAGTAACAATGTAATCTCATTTTAAGTGCTCAAAATATATTAATTGCGTATTTCCAAATATCAAAACAAAATATTTATTATAAATTTAATAAATACCTATCATATTCTAAGACTCTATTCTATTTGATAACTCATATATATCACGTCGGATATTCAATCAATGTAATTCATGTATCAAACAGTATCCAAGTCAAGAGTTTCATACGTATATCTGATATTTGGACGAAAAGTATTACACCATTTTCATTATTGTTTCAAGCTATCATTTATGGAAGCAACCTAATCGTATATGTATGTACCTACATGTAATGAATATACATACATATAGAGGGGTAGCCAATGGATGATTTGTCTTTGTGAAACTAGTGACATAATATTATCCTCCATAATTATATTCCAAACATTGAATGGAAGTTCCTGGTGATAAGATTGAACTTACTTGTATATCTTTCATCTTTGGGTTAGTTGGAAGATATCACTTTTGCAATGAACTCATCCATTGCACAATGTAATTTATTTTTTATCACATTATTTGATAATTCAGTAATTGCTTAAGTTCTATATTGTACAATAAAGTTTATTATTATTATTTTTGCATCTAACACCTGAAGGAAATTATACTGTTTCAGCAATAAATAACCTCCTCATATTATGACGGTAAATGTATTGTTTTCCTGCGTTGGGACTTGGTAATATACAAGTTATTCAAATATCTTTTTGTTGAATAGCATATTAAATCCGTACTTATTCCATCAAGTCAATTACCATGGTTTGGTCTCACCAAATTTTTAATTTAGAGAACTCACTTTTTGAATTCCATCTAGTACTTATCTTATGATTTTCATTGTCCAAAATTACTTATAGAGGCCCCTGATCACTTGTAAATGAAAAGATGGCCTTTGAACAAAGAAGAACAACTACTTATAGATTCTTTACCTGCATTTAAGTTTATAATGTGATATTGTAATTTGCCATTTTTGAAACATTTTTTGATTAAGATTATATGGGTAGGTATGTGGATATTGAAAGAAAGTTTGTTTTATGTAAAAGAATGGTTTTATTTTATTTTATACCAAGTTGTACGTCTTCACATCATCAGTATAACAGAAAAATATAATTCCAAATTTCTTCCAATGAGGTATTCCATTGAAGGTCAAATAGTACATTATAAACTACCTTAGACCTAAATTGATTCAGTTTTGAATTTCTTTGAACATCTTCATTTTTAATACAATATTGAGATATGTAATTACATAAATAGATGTATTGTTTTTTGTTGTTTTTTTTCTGACATTTTTATTACAAACATTTCTTTAACATTATTACAATAATATGACGGCTCAATATGAGCTATATATTGTTAACTTTTTCAAAATACTATAACCTATAACTAATAAAATAATAAATAGTGAATAGTACACAATCTCCTATTCATTATTATTCGGTATGTATTTGGATGTCTTGAGTTTAAGATATAACATGCTTCGTATTACAACATTATACAACGATCACAGATTGTTTCTTTTTTTTATTATTGTTTTGTTATAAATTAGAAATTTATTGGTTGACAATATATGTAATGACTCTAGATTTAATTTTTAGATGTTGGCCAGTTAAAGAGTATACTGGCTATCAATTATACAGACATTTCGAGATTTTATAAAGTACAGTACAGACGATGCACATAATATCTCCTAACAAAATAATGACACACCTACAGATTGCACTTTGTGCATTATTAGATCTAGTAACATGTATGTATATATTTTATTGATGTTTTTTTTTCTATTATTCAAATTATTATTCACGTGTAGGCCATACTGTGTAGGCTACATCCTATAATACAAATTTCTACTACAAATAGTTGGATTTCAATATTATACCTACTGGATCAATTGTATTGAAAATTTGATGAAATCTATTACAAAAATAATGTTTTATACTTTGAATGCAAATATGTAATACAGCCAGTCGCTAAATGTAAAATCTATTTGTCTAATTCTTTGAAATTGATTAAGGCCTCTTTCAGTATAAAGTAATAACAATAATACTCATTATATAATTATTAAAATAAGTAATAATTAAAACTATTGGCCCATCGTTTCCTAATGCGCGACCGCACCTACTAATACATTATTTAATTTTATATAATTTCATATCACCTACACAATATAATTATATGTAATTCATACAAGAAACTTTGTTTGTTATTCACTAATATTATTATCTCATCCTCTTTGAATCCTCATACATACATTCAATAATACCTAATGGAATCATCAACAAAATTTGGAAAAGTGTGTATCACATTTTATGAACTCTATATGAAACATAAATTAAGATACAAAACACTAGTTAGATCATTTACAAAATTGTATGACTCAAAATGTTTACATTTGTTTTTTAATGAATTTAGTTGTGATACTCTGATAAAAAAGTTTGAAAATCCAAGTCGGTAGGTAGATGGCAAATGATTTGAAAGTTTCTTCATAAAAATATAATAACATAACAAATTATATGTCACTCTTTTACATGCGCGCCAATCTTTCACACAGTTCACAACGAAATAATTAACTAATGTAAAAGTTGTATTTTATTTAAATAATAATATCTTATTTAACTAGAAACACAAGAAAAGATGACAATGTCGAAGTCAAACAATCATAAGATAATATGATATGTCCGATGGCTTGGAGTTGCATCTTAATATCAAAATGGAAAGGATTATTATGTAATAATAACGTGTTGTTATCTCTCAATACACGTAGATTTGTTTCAGCTGTGGCTTTAACTCCGGTGGTATCGTATATACTTCTTGCTCAGGCTTCCTTTTAACTAAACGCCTCCAGCGGCCTCCGATGTTCTTGCGGAGGTTTCTAAAGCTGGCGCGCTCATTGCCAATTGGTTGTAACATCGTGTCCTGTAAACAAAAGACAAACCTCTTATTAGTGAAAAGTTGTCAAAACAATAATGTTAATCAATTAATTTCGGTAGGAAAAAGACATTAAAAGGTAATAGCATATATTGTATTATTATTGTTGCATCGAAGTGTGCATTAGAACATGTTATGCACGTGCCCTGAAGGTTCAACGTCCTAGCTGCACTGCGCAACCCTTTATTCTCACATTGTATATATACCGTAGTACTGACTACTCAGTAGACTCTCTCTCAGCTGCATACATACAATACATATATCGGGATCATGTCAATGAATCCACGAGTACCTAAAATACTATGTACTTGGTGTAAAGCGGGTTCCCCGAAAAGTTTCACAACAAAACTGGATTCGCATAAATTTTTACGTACGTACTACATACAGTTTGCTGTTAGCATTTTATTTTTAGGCATCGACATGAACCCTACAGGTATAAAGAGATTTACCGTTTTAATTGAATGCATCTTTTGGTAGTCGATTCAATATTATTACATTTGCTACAGTATTGATTCTTTCATGCATTTGCATGATATATATTTATGTATGATATTTCGTTACGAAATGTTACATGGGAGTCTGATATTGAAGATAACCAACTTACTACGTATGCACATTATGTTTGTATAATAATATGCAACCATTATAATATTATGTATGGTCACCTACATTTCAATACGAGATCGCTGTTTCTGTGTCAAACATGAACCGCAAATAGATTATGGGTATGTAGGTATATTATTAGTAATATTTGTCCTCAAAATCATGGATAATATATTTCGTATTATGACCCAATTATTAACTGATTCAATATGAATGGGATTTTAATCTTGTATTTTACTCGCGAAATAACTGAATGATAAATGACAATATTCTGAAGAAATAATACTTTATTATCATATAGTTAAATGATATTTAAGCCAAGGCGAATACCGTTGTTGATATCTAACCTTGAATCTGTTGTAAAATGGAAAGCGATCTCGCCAATACCAACTACTATCAAGTAGGTAATAATATAATATATCTAATACAAACGAACAATAGCATGGCAAATATTATTATTATTATTATTATTGTTATTAAATAAATGCAAATAACAAATTGCTAATTCGACGTTACGATAACACGTTACGCAAAACGTATAGAACGAGTGAGGGAGAGAAGAGTACCTGACTTGTATTGTAAAGAGAATAATAAATATAATAATACATTATTTGAAAGTTGGGTTAAAAGTGAAATCACGAAATAAGTACATACATAATAATGTAACGCTTTAAGATTACGACGCTACGTAGCACAAACAAACATACTAAAAATTGCACTTGCAAAATTTCGTCTAACAGGAAATAATCGTGTTTGACTTTTGTATTGCGGTCATGACAGACAGCAAAACCGTTACTCAGTAACTATTGTACCTACGTATTATAATTATAATACTTATTTGGACTATAATACTTTTTTTTATTATCAAATACATTTTTTACCGTGGAGTAGTACTTTGTATGACATTATTATCATTATGTTTCTATATGCTGCATTAGTTTGTTGGATTATAGGACATGTGTATGCTACATTTAACGTTGTGTTAAAACTAATGTTTCCTTATCATAACCCATAAAATACAATACATTATGTATTACACGTGGTGATATTGTTGCTTTATTATTCTAGCTTTTGTGGAAACACTTTGGCCGTGAGTGCTGGTAATGTATTGATAACACGAGTGATTAAATTATATTAACATTTATTACATAAATAATATTAATTAAACTATTGAATTTATAAAAAAGAGAAAAAACGTTATTGGCTAAGGCGATTGGTGGCAAATCAGTATATAGGTGTAATTAGCATAAAGAATACACGAAACAATACAAAACAAATTACAATACCAATCGTGTAGCGGAAAAGTAGGTTCCTTTCAACAGGTTTTCATTTCTTGTATGTAAAGTGGGTGTATGTCAATGTCTGAATTATTGGTGATTGTTTTTTATTTGGGGTCACTATAGGTAGCGGGTGTGTAAGTAAAATAGATGTTTGTTTATAATTACCTGATCATTGTTGTACACGTATGGAGGTGGCAAGGGTGGCGGGAACTGCCAGAGAGGTTGCTGCCTGTAGGCCACAGGCTCAGTGACCGGAGGCTGCGTCGCCGTCACGGCTGGAGCCTGAAGGACCACATCAGCTGGATGCACACTGTTGGAATGCTCTTCCCTCTTGCGCAGCTTGCTGCGGACAATACGAATAGCCATCATCGTACCGTTGCTTCCAACCATCTTTCTTAACTTATGTTTTAAATAATTTACTAAATGCTTGGAATAAATCAGTCAGTCAATAGTAAACGTTTCTATTTATGTCTATTTGTTATCCTTTAGAAACGTACGGCGGGTTCACAAATATTGTGGTAGTAGTTAGGTAAGTTTCTTTCTTCACAAAGTTTCTTTTTAACTTTTTAAACTAACTAGCACCTTTGTCCGTATCACTCAACAACGGTTCCGTAATAACGGATAGGAACGGCTTGCAAAACTGCACTTTTATTGTGTCCTTATAAATTAAATACTTTATTAAACTATTATTATTATCACAATTATAATTTGTAAACAATATATAAGTTCTTTATATATTGCACTTATCACTTTTATATCGGTGAACGTTCTGAATCGCGACAGAACTACGATTCAAACTTCGGTTTACGCGAGTGAAGAAAACTCCGTAAAACTGACTAGAATAATAGTTTAGTAGAAGGCGGCAGGTGCCTAGCAAAGCCGGTGCTCGTGCCAAACAACCTCGACTGAGTACTCCATGCGTCTGGTTGACGGCGCCAAGCGACGCGCCCTCTTATAGAGTTTTACGTTGGGCGACGTCACATGGAGCGATGAGTTGGAGTGAGGGGGAACATTCAACACTGAACAGCCGCTCCGCTCTCAGCCCCCCCACCGCACATACACTTCCTTCGTTTGTCTACATTATAATTATTATTATTATCATATAATATGACAAATGCTATCTATAACCGATAGGTACTTAGAATTATATAAAAAACGTCACAATCACTGGAAAGAACCTCATAACATAATATGTTGTGTAAATTTATTTTCTTAGACCCACAACACACCGAGGTCTTCTAATTTATATACGATGTTACCTTAAAACAGCCAACAAGGTGACATAGTGGGATTCCCTAAAATGTTCAATACACATTATCGAATCTTCATTGTCTCATAGCTAGACTGTAGGTACATATTGTGATGAATCTAAAAAGTCTTATATTGTATCACAGTTTGTACTGATTGTAAAATATAATAAAGTGATATTATAATAATCATTGTACCTCTATACTCTGTAAATGTGTCTGTTGTAGTAACACACGGTGCTAGAAAGTTGTAAAGCAACACTAATAATCAAAGGAGAGGAAAGAACAGCTGAATTATACCTACTAGGTACTACATAAGTACGAAACTATGTTACCTATATACCTAATATAATGACTGACTGATATAATAATTCCTAAGCGATGAAACTTAATTGTATTTATTTATTTAATGAAAAAAAAATTAAATACATAAAAATGTTAACATGATATTAAAATAAAACAAAACATTTAAATAATTAGGAAAAGCATACAAAATTATAACAAATGAGTTTAAAGAAGCATATTATAACATTAAGCATATTATAACTTGAAGACAATATTGCATAATATGTTAAATGAGCCAAAATGTTTGAAGATAGTTTCATTTTTAACATGATATAATTTTGTATGTAGGAGCGAAAATACAATACGTCAAATTTTAGACAAAGATACTTATGAAAACACGCTATATTTTAAGATATCTTTAAATAAAACAATAATGTCAAAAATTAATAAGGCAACGCCATTTTAACGTGGTATCGTCAAATTTAAAAAAAGAATTGAGAAATATAGTTAAAAGCAATCATCCGCCTTAGTTTTAGACAATAATTTCGTGTTGACAAAGATGTGAGAAACAAATGTAATATTATTGAAAAAGCTTTGATCTTTGGCGTCTCGTTACATAACGAAGCTTCGCACTGGCATACAGATTTTATATGAATGAATATTTAAGTTTTTTTACAATATAATCCAAACGATTTTTTAAAAATTGAAATAAAAAAATTGGTTAACAAATTATTATGCAAGCTGCAATATATATTTTCACAATATTTGTATTCAACCACCACGTTATGGACGACAGCAAAAAAAAAGCAAAACGTGCATTTGAAAATTCATCGTAGCTGAATTCAACAATGCGGTTGATTAAAAAATTTCTACGGAAACTCATCAGTCTTAATCAAATATAGTTATTTAATTAAATATACAGCAAAAAACATATTGTGATTTTACTTACATAATTTACTGCATGTAAATGTAATGTAAAGTTGTATTTGTAAGTATGATTTAATCCTATAAGTAACTTTAATTATTATTTTCAGCGTATTCACTACCTACATCAAACAAATTCATAGTATTATTTGTACAGTCACAGAGAGGATTCATGCAATTAAACATAATACAAATTATGTACCTACATATTATTATTATCATTACAATTAGCAGTTACTACATCCATGAAACTGCTCTCGTAAATTGAATGACTACTGTTGCTTTTCATGATTCGAGGAATAGCTGTACCTATTTAATTGATTTAGTAAACGTTATTCTTTTATACCTATATGGTGACTAATGCAATAACATACATACATATGGCGAAATAATTGAAAACGCCGGAAGCTTAAACAAATGGACAACTTTACACAGATCGAGCCAGTCCCAAACCAATATTTATATAAATTATGTATTATGAGTACCAAATCGACGACACATGTATATTGTATACACACCTAGACCCAGGACGCTTTGAAAAAGGACATTTTCCATTGTGTACTAACCGAGAATGGAACACTGTAAGTACCTCGTGACTAAGACGCAAAAACCTTACTTCTGCGCCACACTGGCTCCAACATGGATGAGTAAGTAACTCAACCACTGGAAATGCGGTTGAATATTATGAAAATGATAATGAAATAAAAATAGCATATTTTCTTGTTATACACATATTGCAAACCACATACGTATATAAATGTTAGTTATTGCATAGTAGGCTAATATGAGAATTACAATGATAATGATTAATCAATTAGCTCGATTTATTGTTGTTATATTTTAATGATTTATTGATCTAATTTATCTCCTATTAAAATAATACTCTATTACAATAATCACCACAAATAGAGTGTTTAACATCGTTAGTTAATCCACAATTTATAAACATAATTTCATCGTGGTAATTTATCCTAATATATAATTAAAGTTACCACATATAACAATTTGGAGAAGGTGAGGTCCGTGGACATATTCTGTATGTCCAGGAGCCTTTTTAGAAGCCACATTAGACAGGAATGAAATGTTTGTTTAGTTTTTGTTTTTCTTTTCTTTTTTTCTTTCTGTGTTTGAACTGTACTGGCAATAATAATAAAGAACTCAAAGATGGGCTGGTCAAGTACAAAAAATATGTTGAATAGTTATTATGTTATATTTTGTAAAATTTTATTGTATGTTGCCCATTTTTTTAAATAAATAAATAAAAAAAAGTTACAAACGAGGTAAAAGTGAACATCCAGGATATGATTCAACCAAGGAGCATAACTGATGTCATGAAAGTCGATGTTGCATACAGGATTTCAATAATGTATTTAATGTCACGTTTTACGACCAATTTGGTCGTAAAAAAATCCATCGATATTATGCATCTTTGATATTTTTTTTATGCATGTACTTACGTCACTAAAGAGATTGACTGGCGATATTGTTTAAAAAATGGGTTCGCGTTATTCGAGACCGAAAAGCATAAAAGAATTAAAAAAATGCAGTTCGGCTTGTAGTGATATTGTTACCGATATAAATATATTTGTGTTCTATGTTCCAAAAAAGCTACAATTTGACCCAAGTGATAGAAATAAAACATGTATCGGAATAGGTCCCCAGTTTATTATTGGCAAACGTTATAACAAGATGAGGGCATTTAAAGCAGGTGGTCTATTTCGAGACGATGTGGGTAACAAAATAAAACGAAGAAGACAGAAGATGCTGTGCTATGGGACAGACACAGATACAGACAGCATTGGGATGAAGTAAAGTGAGACAGAGAGGGTCACTATGTGAATGAAGAGTGAAAGAAATACTGTAATACACATACAGACGGCGACCGTTGGCAAGTGTGATCTGGTGGGATGAGAATATAACTGAAGGACAGAAACAGAAATCTTGATGTACAACTCTCAAATGTTAGGGGCGACGATTTACGTAAACTCGATAACAATTACATATTTATTATAAAAAGTTACAATGGTAGATAGCATAGTATTTTTTCACATACCAGCTAAGCATATCAATAAAAACACATTATTTGTTTTGTGTTTTGATTAATACCATTATTTCTTCACCACATGTTCATTAATCCAGAACAATATTGCCCGAGTGGTTTTTTAATGCAGAAACAATTTGATAATTATTTTGCTGTCCATGGCAGCTTATTATCTTAGGTAGGTATATAATATTTTTTTTTTTTTATTTATTTCCAAAATTTTACATTCTTAATTAACATCAAAAAAATCATATTGGAATGAAATGCCTATTATTTGCCTATATTTATTTTAATTGATGAATTGTTGTCACTTAAGACAACATTAGCTTTATGGGAGATTTTTTTCATGCCGATGAGCTTTTCATCTTGAATTTTCGAACTGAAAATTGACGTATAAATCAAACTGGCAGATTACTAAATATTTGTGACATACATATAACCGTAATAAGACGATACTTAATACGTACAGAAGTTTTTATATACGATTATTTCAATTTAGTAATCTTCAATCAATACTAGAAAACTATAACTAATACGTTAATTAAATATTTAAATTTAAGCAGAACGAAAAACCTTTTTTCAAATATTTTACCAATATCAACATTTTGTATTAACCCTATTCAATAAAAGAGTATAATAATATAATCAGTTTCAGAGAAAACCTAACACAAGTCCTTGACATAGGAAACTGACAGTTATTACATAAAAATCTTTTAGTTAGAATCTTATACATACTATTATTATTAGAGTACAAGATTAGACTAGACTGGAACCAACAGTAAAAATACAGAGGTTAAACAAAAGAGAACAAAACATAACAGTTTACATAACACTGAATGATTCGTAATGCATGTAACGTATTATGAGAACAAAACGGTTAAGAGAATGTTTGAGAAAAATACTCATATTCATTATTTTAGATAGTAAATATTTTTGTGTAAGAAGCATCACAAATTGGTAATCAAAATCAAGGTTAATTATTTATCATCGCTTATTTGATTTAACCTGACCGTGAGATTCAAAAGGTATTTTTTCTTTGTTGTTGAAAAAAAGAGATGTTGTAATGGGGCAAACGGGATTTTTCAATTGTTTTTAACGCATCATTTTCTAACTTAAATGGATGATGTGGAAGGTTACTTGTAATGTTAAATGCTGATTATTATAATAAGTAGTTTTAATATAATATTATCATAGTCATTTAGTCATTTCTGTACATTGTATTAACGAGAAAATATCATAATTTATGTTGTATAAATTATGCTGCCCTTTCAAATTTTAAAAATAATAAGCAGTACGAAAATAGTCAAATGTGGATGCATTTTAAATCTTGATACATAGCATAATATATATCTTGTCGTTAAAATTAAATTAGGAAATCTAATATTAATTTAATTATTTGAAGTTAGAGAGAAATTTATTTTCATTTGGCATAGTTCCCTCCGTCCATTGTTTATTTTTCACAAATAACAATACCATTTCGCATCCAATTTAATTATGATTTTTAAATAAACAAAGCTTCGTGATTTTTCGATCCCAGTATTCTATTTCAATTTTGGAGATGTCAGGAATTATTTAAACCATTCAGTTTTACTGTTTTATGACATCTTGCAGGCAGTAGATATGATACATATTTTAAAGCACAAAGAAATTAAACAGATGTTACAAGAGTAAGTAGGTCATATACCTTAAATAAGGTCAGTTTTTGTATGATATAAACTAACTGCCGAGTTTTATTAACGCCATCAATGTTGTACAAAAGTACGAAGAATATGTTCAACATCTTACAACGGATTGAATGGGTCGATTTCAGAAATAATTTCAATACAAATATTATTATTACTGGTGATTTCATCTGAGTTGATTTTTGTTCCGGGTTCTATTTATAGAAGGAAAGGCGGTCAGCTTGTGATAATTTTTATAATTTTGGGTATAATTTAGGGCATGAAATAAGATCACCATATCCGATTGATGATATTAATATTAAACAAACATTACATTTCTTATAATTTAAGATTGGATTTGAAATGATTACAGATCAAAGAACTTTTGCAGTAAAACAAAAGAAAATTAAATAAACAAATTTGTCTGAATCTGAAGGAAAACAAACACACGAAGTAAAATCCATGTTTGGACAACAAATGCTTTTTATCGCCTACTTTAAGTAAATCTGACAGAAAAAAAAAGATTTTGAATTGCTATAGGGCCTACGTATTCTCTGAACTGAATGATAATTTAGTTTCATGAGTTTTTGGTACCGTGCAAATTATTAAATTTAAGTTAGATATTTGATAGATGGATTTAAATTCATTCTATAATATTTTTATTTTACGAAAATATTTATTTTACAACAATAAATCGTTAAATTAGGTAGATATTTATGTATATATGTATGCTACATAAAATATGTTTTAGGTTTCAAAATTATCCCACGGAAACGAAGTCTAGGGGAAGCGTATGTAATTATTATTACAAGGAGCAGCGAACGATTAGGTAGTCTAACACTCGAGGCCAATGCCCCTGACCAGCACGCCGAATGGTTTCTATATCTATATATCTATCTTTTGCACTTGGTGTCTTTCATATTTCCTGGAATGAGAAGGAATCCCTTATTCCCTGATTCAACAAAGGATCAAAACCTTCCACACGCAACTCTAAACACGAAAGGATCCAGTTTCGTTTTATGTTTTTCAGAGCAAAAAATCAAACCAGTAAAATTCGCATTATTCGGACGAGAAATACGATACCGCGATTTAGTTTCATCAAAATATTTTTAAAAGATGTACGTAAATTAATATCGAATCCCAAACGCCTTCATGGAATGCAATATGCTTATGTCATAAAGATAAAGGTGGAGTACGTCGGCAGCAGCAGGATTGCACCCGGGATCTTTCAATTTCGAAATGTCTGAGACTCTATAGAGTACCTACTAATATAAACTACCGACGTGTTACGGTTATATACTTATAGTTTAGTGGAAGATATTAATTAATAGATGATGTGGTTTACATCCCGCGATGATTGGAAACGGGCTCAAGATATAAAAGTATCGATCTGTTTTTGTTTCATTGGGAAACGAATCACAGTGTACGAATTTTATGATTGTTTAGTACTGTATTCACGAAAAAATATTAATAAGATAATATTAAATCACACATAATATGGTGGATCGGTGAAAACATACACCAAAAATAATATTTAATTAACCTTTTGCGGTTTCTTCACCATCTGAAGTTTATATGTAAATTCTAAGATGGAAATAAATACAATAATTATTCTAGGTAGATGTTTGATGCCATTAATTAGGGGTCTACGACTTCTGAGATATCCGGGTGTGAGGTGGGCCTCTCTTCAATGATACGTATCATATAAAAAATATTTTTTTTATTTATTTTTATTTTATTTTATTCCTCTTAAAGGACACAAACAGTTCAAATTAACAAATATTAACAGTCATATTTTTCCAGAAAACAAACCAATCAAGGTCCCGCAAATTACCGAAGCGTATGACGAACAAGTAAAGTTGCAAGTAAACAGTTATAACACAAACACATAATGTTATTAATTTTATTTTTAATTTTTTTCACATTTATTCATCATCAGCGATGCATATTTCAATGATATGTAGGTATCATATAAAAAATGTTTTTCACGTTATTAATTTTATTTTTATATTTTTCTCAATTATTTATCATTGACGAAGAACACTAATACTACATTATTATGTAATAAAATTAATTATTTAAACATTTATTCTTTGTATAAGACAAGAAAAATGTTGACAACGTGAAAATGTTTATATATGATCGCAAATTTATACAAAAACACACGTCTGGTATAACGTAATGACTGTATGTAATATGTATGTATATACATTTGTAATTTTATTATTATTTTGTAACTATTGATTTTTTCTGTGAATCATCTTTGACGCATTACACAGATTCATGGATGTCACATGACTATAAAAGTCTTGTAGAATGATTGTTCGATTTAATAATTATTGTTATGTTGTCCAAGAACTCATACCTACTCTTTAGTTAACAAATAGTAAAGTAATTCATTAATATAATATAGGTACTCGATAACATAAGTGATACGTTATAGTGATGTAACGAATGTGTGATTTTGGATATTCGCGAATGCGAATATTTGTTGCCGACATTCGCGAATGCGAATAGCGAATATTGACTTGCTTAGATGTCTACAATATTGCTCAATCATTTAAATTTCTACCCCCCCCCCCCCCGTCGCCAAATTTTAAAAATGGTATAGGAATTTAAAATATTTCTAAACTCCACGATTTTCTTAAAGAATATTTTCTTGCAGTACCTTTTCTACAATGTACCGGGTAAGTATCCGGTACTTTTACCGAATATCCGATACTTTATTACCGAAATAATATTCGCAAAACATTCGCATATTTTTTTGCGAATGCAAATACTTTGAAATATGCGAATGCGAATACGAATATTCGTTACATCACTAATACGTTATTACATTAATGAATTACAAAAACACATTATTATATTGTAAAAACACGTTATTCTATAAAACTTTAGTTTAGAGAGTGGATCTTTTCGTCTTTTAAGAAAGTGTTTATTATCTTTGGAGTGCTAACTTACAAGAATACGAAATAATCTTAATCTATTAATAATGTTTTCTTCTTATGGAATGCGTACTAGTTTTCTAATTAATGACCTAAAATGAAAAGAAATCAGTCCCTGAATACTTAATTGATACAAAAGATGATAGGAGAAATTTGTTCGCACGGTTAAAAGGGAATTACTGTACTAAACCACCTGTCTATCAAAAGATTATTATTACTTTTTTTTGAAGCGGCAAAAAAGCAAAAATGTTATGTTTATATGTATGTATGTAATAATAATATACCAAATAATATTATGTCTACGGTATAATACAGATTATAATATACAACATAGGACGCCATCTACATCTCTATAATCTCATATAATATAACATAATATTCACAAAATGTTAGAAGGATGCAGACGATGTATATGTATATCCTTTTCTAAACCGCGTGAGGTTACTGAACTCACAACTTACCTATTGTCGAAAATATATTATTAACAATAATAATAATAATAATAATAATATATTTTAAAATAAATAAGTTTATTTTTTTTAAAACATTTTGTTGTTGTCAACCAGCTGGCGATTGTGATCTTTAGCATTTTTTTCTAACATTTTTTTTCATTTCAGGTAGACACATACATAATACAATGTAATATATTATTTTGTTATGTGCGTTATATGTTACCTTATATACAATTCAATACATTTTTCTAGGTTTAAAATATTCCCAATAAAGTATCTTATTATTTATAAAATTTATAGCCTGTAGGAACGGTATCCATATATTAGGTGTTCAAATGCGTATCAAAATTATTTGTTAAAATACTAACATTATATGCATACTGCAAATTATTTCATTCCAAACTGCAATTGATTACTGTACCAACCACGCCATAACTGTTCGTTTTTCGAAATAAAATAAAAAAAAATATATATATTATCGTATTATTTATGCCTTCGTTTTTATTTTTATTTACCCACATTTGAGTTTATTTTTACTTGAGTGCACGATTTTGAAGTTAAACGACAATTATCTAGACTGTGTAACTATTAGCATTAAAATAGATTTAAAAAAATCTAAATTTTTTAACGTAGGCAATCCACTCCATGGAGTAATTTTAGCTATCATTTTTGATTCAAATAATAGCTGTGAAACATTTTTATTCTTCACTATGATAATACTACAGTATTTGATTGTAATATATTAACAAAAATAATAGAAAATTTCATCGTACAAATTAAAACAGACAGTTAAATCATGGACGGTAGAATTTTTTTTTTGTAGCGGACGAGTTTGATATAATATAAGGTATATTTATTTCAATACAGGAGTTTTGTGTGAAATTGTGACCGTCTTCAATAGTATCTACTAAAATAATATTGTCCAATGGTGGTCAATATGATTATTTATTGATTGTTACAAAATGACAATGACATTGACAATCATAACATCATCTACGTCTACGTTTGATGATGAAGAGGTCATCTCACAAAGTAATGTAAGGGCAATTATTATGATTCGGACATACTCTTTGACAAGTAATAACAATATGAATATTACATTTTTTCTTTAATCAGCCGTTAGCAACAGAATCTGTATAACTATATATATATATATATATACCATACCTCGTCGCGAAAAACTTATCAACAACATATATATATATATATATATATATATATATATATATATATATATATATATATATATATATATATATCTAATTGTCTATTCGAATCGAATTTGTGTTAAATAAACAATGTGTTTAAATCCTCAACTATTTATACGTAGGTAACAAATCTATTTTGTTTGTGAATTATTCTAATTTAATTTTACGTATCGGCGCATTCTTTTGCTGAAAAATTATCGGCGCCCCTCCACTAGAATATTGTTATGAGTTTAAAAGATAATAAAAATATTTTAGATCAGATTAAACAAAAACTAGCAGTGACTTTCTACCTGAAACATCAAGGCATTTATTCCGAGTTTGGTGGCCAGTGAACTAACTGTAGGTATATAATGAAGACAAAGGTTGTCCTCTCCGTACTATAAAAGAGATCTAGGATGAGTGGTATTCAATATCACTGAATTGAAAATGTCAAATTAATATCTATTCCAAATCAATAGTCATAAAATTTAATGTTTTTTTTTGCTACAAGATACCACAAAAAATGCATTAGACTGAATAGAAGTCCAAAACTTGTCAAAACATCAAAAAACTCACATTAGTGGCGTTTTTTTTGTTTTACAATAAACAGGTTCAAATGTTGTGACGTAATAATGACTGTTTTAATGCTCCTGTATGTATAATGTTATGTTTCATACATAGCAAAGTCAGATGACAATAATGTTATGTTTATAATAATATAGAATTAGCTTGACATCATAATATTGATACAGTACAGGAGCGTGTGATATTTGTTCAATAAGTATCACTTGGAGCCTCGAATCATAATGGTGGATTACAATTTACAATTAATAAATATAGTTGTTTTGTAGTATTGTTGATAAATTCTTCGTAAGATGAATGTTAAGACAATATTTTTGTCACATCTATAGATATGTATAGTGTGACAACAGGGGTTATTCCCGACACGAATCTCATCACAAAACTAAATCTATCTATATTAATTACCATCACGACATCTTCCATGATTAAGGTACTAATACTTATTGCATAACACATTGGTATTTCTCACTGTGTCATAAAAAATAAGACCTGCCTTTGATGGCTTTTTAACCTGCTCGCTGGCTACCCCACATGTGGAAAAGGCCGTGATGTTATGAATTAATAAATCTATGGTGAGAGTAGTACTTCTACTAAACTTCACACTTGTACCTATTTAATATTTTTTACTCTTGAACCTTCTTCTTCTCGTGCCATGTCTAAACCAGGGATGTCGCGAATATTCGCATCCGCATCCGTAAATGCGGAGCTTTGGCATGTATTTAGACATCTGCATCCGCATCCGCAATAATCAATGCGGATGATCATGCGGATGCGGATGTAAGAAAAGTTGAGGCAATATTACTTTTTATTACGTACAATGCTCCTATTTTAAATTTGATGTGAGCTTACAAAAATCCGCATCCGTATTCACATCCGCGGATTTGTAAGATTCGACATCCGCAACATCCCTAGTCTAAACCTTCCGACGTCCCTTGTGTAAATACCTCTGTCTCCCGCAAGACCAAAAAACTCCTCCACTCAACGGATACACGTCCACTCGCAGACGTCTTCGAGCCATGAGGCTATACAACCTATTTTAAAGTGAACTAGAACGACGTTTGTAAAACGATACTAAATTCTAGATTTAAACGCTGTCGGGAGTGACCCTTAAACTTATTTATTCACAAACTGCCACTTTACTAGTGATAATTAATAATAATATCCATGTTTTTTTAATTGCTTTTTAATTTCAATAAAATGTATATGTAAGTATATATTTATTATACAATACTGTGTGCTATAAATAATTTATCCGCATTTATTAATGACACATAATATAATGCCGTAATTTCTTAGATTTCAAATACCACAATAAATAATCATTGATAACTGTCATGATCAGCTGTAGTACATAGTGTTGGCCGCCATTTTGAATAAAGTCTTCAAGAACGACAACGGTTAAACAGTTTGAATACAAATAAATAATAACGAACTAATATCTATGTTTTTGCGTTTTATGTGTTTACCATTAAGGTTACTACATTGTTTTTAACCATAATATATCATAATTCACTCGATTGCGGGTGCATTGCCGTAAAATGAAATAATAACCATAATATACAAATAATGGTACTCGTAATAATTTTCTAGTTTCGCAAGTCATGAAATAATTATTTTAAATTATTAGATAAGCATCCAAATAATGGAAGATAAGATTTTCAAAAACCATTTAAAATTATTAATCCATTTGTAAAAGACAAATGGATTGATTTGGAGATAATTATTTTACCTATATTTTTATATCTATGTGGAATAATAAACATTTATTAATAAATATATTTTTGCAAGTTTTGTGTACCTTTATATCAATAAATAATTAAAAGAGAATAAGATAAATATATCACCAGACCCCCTAGACAAACATGCACTTGGCGATCGACTACAAACGAATTTTCGCCTATAACTGCAACAATAACGCATAATTATATGGTACATGTAGGTAGATAGTCGAAAAGTTCGCCAGTAGACGATCGCTAAGTACGGTTTGTTTTAGTTTGTATCTAAAAGATATCTTTGACTGATAATAATAATTGAGAGGTATTGAAAAAACACATAATTTTCTCCATTTAAATTTACATGATCAATTCTCATAAATCAATCTTAACTCTTGACTCGATATTAATTAGGTCACTTTATATATTTCATAGACGTCCTGAGTAATACAGTAGGTGCAGGTTCTAGTATTTATTAAGTATTGTTCTTATATCTTCATGACAATAATAAAAATTAATAATCTTATTACTTTATCTAATTATTAACTTCAACTAGTTAATGTTATTAGTGAAAAATAACCTAACTATAATCAAAATAAAGAATCGATTGGATGTCGCAATAACTGTATCCCATTACAGCATTCTTTAAGAAATAAAAAAAATCAAGTCAATTCAGCTTACATCCATCTTGATAAAGGAACGGCCTATAAACTAATATATTCACGGCCCATTTCAAAATAGATTATCTACATAGATTATCAATATTTTTAATTAATATCCCTATGTATATTTTCTTGTTGTAACCTAATCACAATAAGGAGCGAGAATTGATATACAGGAATGCCCTAGCTAAACAGTTATTTTGAAATTTATTAATTGAATATTACATTTCGATTGGCACGGAGTGACGGCTTGCATGTTTATTATATGCAGCTGGTCTGCTGGCTACCCCACTTGTGGGATATGCCGTGATGGTATAGTAGTAGTAGTACATATCGATTGTAGAACCATGTTTACACAATGTAACATTGTGCAAAACTCATCGGAAAAAGCTTTAGGTTTAAGTCAGTTGGGACGTCTTTTTAAGACAGTAAAAAAATTGAAAATATTCTAAACATTAAATATTACATATCATTTCGCAATTTTCTTTATCACATTCGTTTGCTATGAATACGTCACATCTGATATAACCATTGTTAAGTATAATCAATCCATTTGTTTTTGGCAGTTTAGTGAATGTTTAATGTTATCAGATTATTGTTAACATATTCCGATAATAACTAATCTTAATTTTTATAATCATCTATTTGCAAACAGGTATTTTCTGATTTGAACTTTGTCATCTTCAATTCAGCGATAAGGCATGCCACCTGTTAAGAATGTCTTATAATTATTGGCACAGAGAGGACAACTTGCATGTTCGTTATATCAAGTGTGGTGGTGTGAATAAAAAAAGAGAGTGAGCATAAATAATTATGCTGCATCGTTTGAAAAGCCCATGTTGCATTAATCGTCCGGCCAGCAACTACAAAATAGCATAGGTACATTCGAACCCTAATAATTGAAATGATATTTGATTAAATTTACCCACAAAAAATGTCACCTAATCGATGACGTATCTATTATTGTGACGTCTATATTATGTTTCTAGCAAAGTTTGCATAAAAAAATCAATTACATACAATCTGATGCCACAATAAAGAAACTTACAACATCCATTCAAGACTCGTATACGTACCTAACTAAATATTTTGTCAAAATGAATTTGCATATTTCATCAACAATTAAGTATCTATATACCTATAGTTGTGATATCTATCTCCATCTGAATATTTCACTACGATAGTGTGTATGTATGTATTCGTGTTTATACATTCAGTTAAGCAACTTTTGTGGGACAAATAGTAGAAAAACTAAATCTCTCTTCTAGAATTAATTTGTTTTGATATCAGTTGTTTCCGAAGTTTTGCAAAGTTAACTATGCTATTTCATTTAAATGCTTGAAATTCACATTTCAATTTATTATATTAAAGTCCACAATTTATATTTTTATAAATAAATTGCAAATCGTAATAATAAAAACTAGACTACCTACTGTATAAATCAAAACGTATGCAATATTTTTCACGAAATCTAATTTACTACTACTATACCATCACGGCATATCCGACGAGGTAGCCAGCAGACCAGCTGCATATAATAAACATGCAAGCTGTCCTCTCCGTGCCAATATAAAATCCAGACATTCAGGATGGGTGGCAAGCCTCATCGCTGAATTTAAGATGTAAAATGTCTTATTTTTTCGAACACCTGCCTTTTACAGGACACTCAAAAACTTACGGATAAGAGTGGGAGACCAATTCTTTACCGGGTGCTCCACGGGATGAAATCTAATTTAAAAATACTAAAATTTTTGAAATGACAGATTTTCCTAATTCTTAGATTGGTTTGTTTTTTGCGTAATCTTTTTTGCAATGTCGTTTATCCATTCCTTAATTACTCTCTGAGCAATGACGGGTTTAATGATGGTGTTATAATACAAGTATATGCCAATGCAATATAGAAAACACGTACACCCATTTTTATTGTATGCATAGCTCTGATAGTCTGATATATTAACATGACTGCGTTTGATGTTTTGATTGTACTTATTGATGAGATGATTGTATTTATTGATATATTGTCAAACATCAATTGACCCTTCAGTAATGTTGCTTTAACTTCTTTTGATTGAGTTGTAATTCTGTCTCACTATCCACACAATATGTAAGTGTACATGAACTACACGATAGCCAATATACTTCATCACTTCATTCTATTATACATGCTATGAAGAGTATTAGATTTATGAAATATGCTGCGCATTCTTAATTTCTTATCTTGTGATAAAGAGGGACGATGTGTATGTTCTTGCTTGGAATGAATAGCCTGGTTATCTCAGCTGTAGTAGAAGCATTGGTAATGGTGTAAACTTTGCACTCGCTTAGAAAATGTCCGATTGCTTAAAATGTACGCTTAAATATTTATGGGGGTACTCTACATGATAAAAACTATACAATAATTTTAATACCTACGTAAAAAAGTGTGAGGAATTCACCAGAAAGTGTTGTTTACGTCAAATAATATCTCAAGGCTCGACTCGAGATAATTTTTTTACATTAATATTGTCTGCTCTGTGGCGCGATATAACATGAGGAAAAAATTTCATAAATATATTTATTTGGAATATTCAAAACTTTTTTGTTAGTTTACCGGATTTTGGCACAACGCGTAGGCGAAATATTGATTGGAGAACCATGTTTACACAATGCAACGTGGTGCATAATCTAATCGGAATATGTGAGAAAGGCGTCCCAACGCTTACGAATCGGCTCTAGGCTGGTATATGTAATCACTTTCGGTGTCCATGAACAAAGTTTACCAATTTCGCTATTCCATAAATACATTCGTTATAAAGAATATAGGCAATTACATTAATTGTAAGACGCAAAAATGACTGTTAGCGGTTTTTTGTTGCGAACGTTAAAACACACACAATAATATATTCATTAGATTTATTTTCCAAGATAAATGAGTAGGTATACTTATCCACTCGTACTATAATCAAACAAATAAATTACAAAAATTTCCTGGAAATATCTATATATAAGATTATAATGAACAAATTAATTATTTACTTACAAATAAAATAGTATAAAAACATATCCGATGTACAAAAGTTTATAAATTTTCCTAAATATTTTTACATCCCATAGAAAAAGTATGAGAGCGTAGTTCATCATCTATTTGTTGTTCTTTATTATATCCTCTTGCATCATATATCTCAAAGATATTTAAAAAAAAAATCTAAAATATGTAAAAAATTAGATTGAAGTATCTGTAAGCAAAGAAAGCCACGTTGATCCTAGAACATTGGAACAGAGAAAACAACATAATTCTATTTCTACTGAAAGTGGAAAAATGGATTGATGTCACTTTGCTTCTACACCCCTCAACTATTCCGTACATGAAAAGAGTGAATGAGAAAAAACAAAAGAACAAGAAAATCTCAAAAAGAATATTAATATTGGTTAATAATTTACACTGAACCAAATCGCAATTATTTATTAACCTCGTGTTTTAAAAACGTGCCAATAGTAACGCAGTACTTACTATGTATTTCATTCTCAAAAGTAACAATAAACAAATTACCGTGTTAATACAAGAAACACGTGAAATAACCTTGCAGAACACGAGTAGTTTGATATTAGTAAAACGCGGGCATGTACTAATACGTCATATGACCACACTCGATTTTTCTCAAACGTGTGACGCGTAGAACTATAAAAAAATATGTATCTATGTACCAAATATATTAATATTCTCTTCACAATAGTGTGTGTATTTTTATACTTAACGTTTTCGAAAAACGTAGATTGCATTGTGGCTTTCAAAATGTACGTGTACGCGCAAATGGAAGACTGCCAAATTCGCTTCGTCACAATGCGACTATGATAATAATATCATTAATATCACGTGAAAGTTTGCACCTATATACGTAACAGCTATGTACATAAGTATTATGTTATTAACAGCTATGTACATAATAAAAAAAGGAGACATCTGTAAAGTCAACAAATAGTAAATTATTTGTTGACTTCACAGATGACCCATTTCCAAGAAATGTCACTACTGAATCTAGAAAATACCTAGTGGTTACATTGATTGTATTTGATTAACAATTTTCAAACCACGTTTTTTGTTTTCTGACCGAAACAAAAGAATATCCATCTTTCTCATAAATATGTTTATAAACTAAAAAATGATTAATGAACACGTTTATTATGTTTTATCAGACCGATTCTATTTAATGATTTAATAGTTTTCACATTGCGTGCATAATAGTGTATAAAATGTTTGCCAATTTAATTGAGCTTCTTCATAATATTGTCTCGCCATGTTTATTGTAACATCATACATAATTAAAAACATCAACAGCTGATCAATATTTTATTGTTTTCAACTCACTGAAACTTCAGACAAATTTAATGATTCATAAATAAGTCGTTTCAATATTTATACCCCCAACAAAAGATATAGGAAGGCGTTTATTTTCAGTCAATATCATTAAAAATAAAATACTATAATCCAACTTTAACGATTTATTTCTCTATTCTGGATGACATTCAAAATACCGTTATTATTGTATTATTTATTGTTAGTTTTTGGTGTATCAGTCCCTTTATTATTCACAATTGTTTAGAAATTATACATACGAGTATCTTATTTCGAAAAAAAAACAAACAGCGATATTTATTCTCAATGTGCATGGATGATGATAGACTATTTTTCGCAAATGAACTAAAATAACCTGTTTTTTTCTTTCCCTGAAGCATTTTCATGAGAGACTCATTTAATAATAATATTGTGTAATAGCGTACTTACATGTTGTGTGAATATTTTGAAGTTGCTAATTACCCGTGCAGAAAACATTAATTTATTTTTAGTACAATAAGGACTGACTGAATGCAGAGATCACTCTTCTACAAATAAATTTAGAATCGTGTTTGTATTGGAAATAGACACTTTGTTTTTATTAGTATTTTTTGTATGTGGAGATGTTTATTTAAGCTGTTCTTAATTATTGTTAATTTTTTCTGCTTACATTTTGGAAATACATAATTTTAATGAATATTAATTACAGAGAAATTTATGTGAGATGTAAAAACAGGTGCAATTGTGTTTTTATGTAGAATGTTGGCATCAGTTTTATTTAATTATCATAAATTTTAATACGAAACAAATTACAAAAATTAATTAGCATATATTTGGCTAACTTTTTACTTTACAAGTATTTAACGAGTATTCATATTCGTTTGACTGATATGCATTAGTTTATAACCTATAAGTGATAAGTAACCTAATAGGTACTTAATGCATATTAAGTGTGAACTATAATACAATATTATAAGTAAAGGATATAGATAAGTACAAAATTGTTGTTTCCTGACTTTAATATTTACCGATAAATCATAAAACTTAGGTATCTTTTATAATTAGTTAAAAAGGTACACCTATTATCAAACCTGCGTCATAATTCAAACTGCGTCAAGGAAGTATTTATTGGACAAATAAAATTTACATACCTAGCACAACAGTTTTAGTACTTGGAGTTAAAGTAACCGGACGTTAAAATGTATCACACCTACACATATCACCCTCACTGCACTATAAAAATGCGGATAGATGTGTTCGATGGGTAATTAAATAGATTATGTGACCTTATATAAAATAAATTAAAGCACTATACAAGTACAAAATTGTGGGGGTATTCGAAAATTGATACGATTCTTAAATAGGCCCTAGCGAAGGTTTTTCTGTGAAATGACACATTTGTGGAAAAAAAATATACGAATATTATTGAGAGATATTTAGTTTACCTCATCTATATTCCATCCGTGAAAGCCTGAAAACTTCATTATGAATCTTTGAAGACATGGGTATTCATTTTGTTTAACTCGGTGTTTTAAATGCATTGTATTGTATAAATTGTACCACAATATGTAGTTGTCACAATATTGTATATTGTTCGATATGATTTATGTAACAAGCTATCAATTAAATCAGTCATTGCAATTATAATAAGCAATTTACACAAGTGACACAAAGCAATGAAGAGAATTTAATTGATTTCATTTATATTTTAAAATGCATATAATATATATCGTATAATTCTTACCAAGCAATATTGTGATTTTTCATATAAAAAGAAAAGTCCACTGTGACAATGTAATTCAATGGAAAATAGAAGCTAAGCATGACGTGGGAAAGTGTTAAATATCCTGACTTAGGAATGTCAGAAAATGGTTGGCAATGTCGAAACGTAAAAGATCTAATTAATTTAGTGCAGATCAAAAAAACCTATGCCAGTGTGAATCGTTGCAAAAGGGAGTATGTGACGGTACTAAAAGAGGAGAGATTTTTGAACCTAAACGATTTCAGATTTTGTCTAATGCAATTCCAGGGAGTTTTGCACATCGAGAGAATGCTTGTGTTCTTCTATACTGAATATCAAGAATTTTCTCTGAGTTAATTACTGCCGTGTCACATTAAAACTGTCATCATTTCTCACATAAGAGTTTTAATAATTTTGTATAAATATTTGTTCGAGGTATTATATTCTCAAGAGTTTCTGACATAATTATTATGAGGCATAGTCTTTGAATGTCTTGTTGGATATAGGTATGTAATTATTTGCATTGTTCAGTAAATTTCATTGTGAAATGTTTTTATTGTTAAAATCAACATTGTGTATGAAAACAAGCTACTTGTGATAAAATAATATCTACTTCATAATATTATCTACTACAAATAAATCAAACTATATACTTGTGCTCCTTCGCTCTCAGATGACTCTCATATAAACTTAAGAATGAAAATCTCATATTTACGAATAATAGTATTGTGACAATTAAATCTTTCCTTTTGTGACAGTTTTAAAGCTCTTAAATTTATGATTTTATAATCGTATTCTAAAAACTTGTCAAACTGAGACTGTTACCTCAGATTTGAATTTAAATGTGTTGTTTATTAATTTCTCTATATAAAGCATATTTTTCCGATAAAAATGAGGCCAACTACAAAAAATATTAAAAATTATTTGCCATCCACATATAAAACAAAAAGTACTTGTTGGTAAATTCCAAAATATTTCAATCCTTGCAATACCTTAATTTATTACAATAATTGAATTGTATGTTAAAAGATATTTTGCCCTAATGTAGATGTATCGCACAAATCGTCAATTCTTATCTACATAATCAGTTATATCCCATTAATGAACTGATTTTGAAATGAATAGATAATAATGAACCTAAATAATCAGGTTTGGTGTTATCAATATTATTTGTAATCAATTTCATATTTCGCAACCGTCAAAATACTGAAAACATGGCCTAGCACATTTGATATCAATCGATTTATCTATATCCATCCAACAAAGCTAAATCACATGATTGATTTTTCTTATCACAAATTTGACAACGTCTTTCCTAAGTTTTGAATATATTTAGTCAAAAAGAAAAGAAAACGATAATCAAATTTGAAGCTAATATCAAACACTGAGTGACATTAAACTTTTTTTTTATTTATTTATTTATTCTTTTTGCACATCATCATTACATAACAGTGTTAACAAAATAATATAAATATATTCATCAGTTAACTACAGGTACTCGTTGTCTTTTAGTAATACAAATATTTATTACTATTTCCTATGTCGTAATATTATAATAAAAAATCATTTATGCACACTGAGAATAAGTATCATAGTATATGTAGTTCCAAACAAATATATCTGATATTTATATATTAATTATAAAGTACAACCTATGGGTACCAATCGTACAACCAGGTACAGTATAACAAATTAATCGTGTTTGATTTATTTACATGGAAACTTGTTTTGTGTTTAATTAAAATTCTGTACTACATCTTTGATTTACAATATTTTTTCAAGGGCTATCATGACGTAGGCATAACTCGTATAAATTTGTATTTACTGCCTATCAAACTTGATCTAGAAAATTAATTAAGTAGTAAATTGTTTTCAAAGTCAGATGTGTACTCAAATATAAGTTAAATAATTTAAACTGCTGTCCCATCCGATTGAAATACAAAATCAACTGATTAAAATAAACTATATTTACATAGCATAAAAACAGAGGTTAATGAAATTATAAATCCACATATTATAGTCCACAAATTGCATCATTGATTTTTAGGTGTTTCGTTATACTGAATTTCAAAATAATAAATGAATTTATGTTTTTTCTTTGTATATAGAGTTTGTTTGTACATGGGTGTAACAAAAATTAAGCAAAAAAACCTTTTTTTGTCATTCAGCTTTTTACGCATAACAACTTTTCTATTGCTATATTAGTTATAAAGGAGATTGTGGTTTCATTTTTCAATAAAAAAAAAAAACTAATTTTCTTTTTATTTACAGAAAAGTTTACTTTAAGATAAGCGTTTATTCAAATGTATATTAGCATAAATCAGCGTGGTTAATACTTTAAAGTGCGGGCAAAATAATAAATCTGCAAAATGTTTGCAATCTCAAAACCGGCCGGTGAAAAAATAATGTAGGTATTGAAATAATAAATATTGTTACAAAATTACTGTATGTTTCTATCGAGTGTGAAAAGTTGGAAAGACTCCAGAGAACTAATAAAATTTTCACATTCTTTAGAGGCATTGGTAATGGTATTGTTAAAAATGATATTTGAGGTTATATTGTTATGCAAGGGACCGCTCAAATTCTCATAATTGTTATCGTGTAGTAAAAAGTAAAATTGCTTTTTCTCGAGGTGAGTCTTATGTATTATATTCATAAACAGCATAAAAATCATATGCACAAGGATGTCATGCCATTGATAATGACCTAATTTTCATTTTAAGTTCTTGTATGTAGAATTGGATAGATACCAAAAACATTTGTTTTTGAACTGGGCCAAATTTTGCAGGTCATATTTTTACAAATTCTGTTATCAAAACTATATATTGAAAAAAAAAATAGCAGTTCCGTTTCGTGTGAACCATAAAAATAGTGCGATAAGAATAATATTATAATATACGGTGAACCTCGTGATTGAAAACTAATAACAAGACTAGTGTTCAGTAGTTATATTTATACATAATTATAAGTGTGAGTAATATATTAGAAATATATACATATATTTGTCTTTACCTCCTCTCGTGTTTTGATCTCTGTGCTTTGCCACACTTACAAACAATCACTTTATCCACATACAGAATTATCACTGATTCGTAACTGGGAAGTATCCCCACTTCACAATTTTCTTCTTTGCACTTCATCATTAAATATATTAAAACTTCTTTCTCAAGTACCATTAGTTATTTAAGGAAATAGTTTCGTAAAACACTCACTCTGTCAAAATATCAATAATCCAACTGTCAAAGTAAACAACTCTTTGAACACACATATATATTCGAGATGTGTAAAGTAATATAGAGCAGATGTATTATAAAGTAAACCACAATATGTATATAATAAATCTATTGGTTACTCTTTACAATAAATAGACTTAGAGATTAGACCGAGTTACCTCAATTATCAACTATCGACTACTGAATAGTACAGCAACAGGCGAATATCAAAAACTTAAATTCGCGTAGTTGGTGTGTTGTTGATGTTATAGACTAATTTTATATTGTGAATATATAATTATATTTAAATAATAAACATGTTACTGCGGCGGTGTACGGTGGCCATCAGCCATCACGGGTCGGGCTAAAGTTTCTCCGCCAACGGGAACAATACAATTAGGGTTGTGGGAAATCATTGTAAGAGGGGGAAACAACCGCAATAGTATAAGTAAACAATTTCATACATATTAATTATTGTTTTAAATATTTATATCACCACAACTTATACAAATCCAACTATATTTAAACCAAAATACATTTTAAACCTTTAGGTTTCACATGAAAAAGTTTTTGAGTAAATTTTATGGTAGCTATTTGAAACAATATAATTTTTGACCACACTATTTTTCGATCATTTCAATCTCAGTTATATTCTCAAAATATTTTAAACACTTGATCGACAATAAACTGATTATCTTTTTTTTGTATCTTTCCGCAGTGCCGAGGATTAAGATTTGTCAATTCTAACACTTCCATTTTTTATGGTCAACATTGTAATCGTTTACTTTTTTTCAGCTCACTACTGTTGTTCCTTTGGCAGACCTTATTTTATTCGTCCTCTTCATAGAAAACCTCTTCCATTTATTAATCCCCTCTACGCAAAAGTACATCTGCCTAGACAACTTTTGTTAAGCCGTTCTGCGATAAACCACAACAACAAGTGAATATATTAAAGTAAGCAGGTTTTTGAGAATTTATAATATATGCAAAACGATTATATATTATTATAAGCCATTTATAATCAAATAATAATGAATAAAAAAAACACTATTATCTTTAATACTAAATTAAAGATATGGTTTCTAATATCATCTACATAATAATATATAATATATCCTTCGTTACTAAATAACAGATATGTTGTTTAGTTCACGAATCATTGCGAAATGGTTTTAGTGATTCGCGTCCGATGGCAAGTGAGGTAATACTGAAAATAATCTGAAACTACCGACATCCCTGTATGACACTAATAGTGGTCTTATCGTCTCTATTTGAATATAATATAATATTATTATATACTTGTATGGTCATGTGTTATTTGGCATGATTCGTTCCATTCATGTAATTAGAGTTTTTGACAATAATTTCTGATTTAATTTATGTCCAATTTACAATCACTACAATCCATTAGAATTGTATACTGAACAATGATCTCCACTTATTAGCTCATGACTCGCTCAGTGCTAGTAGGCAACAGTTCATATATCATCATCGCAAAATACAATAGATTGGAATTAATCATGTGAGCGATACTAATGCTACCGATTATTCAAATCAATCCATAAAAAAACAGTCAACAATACTGAAGACTTGAATGTTACCACATCTTTGCAAATTACGTGATTTTCACAATATTCTATTATTTTTTTCAACAACAAACATCATCGGTTGACAATATTGTATTTCAATTTATGATAATAGATCTCTCGTTTTGTGACACGTGATCATTTCACGGCAAAGCATTGATCTTATTACCATTATTCAATACATATATCATATATACCGGCATTATTATTCAAGACAATACGGATGAAAGGTGTTAGCTGCGGAAATAGAATAGTGTCATTAAGTATTAACAAATTGTCGAAAAAAACGCATAGATGACAACTAATTGAATTGCATACGACCGATTAATTCATATTGATTTCTTATCTTGACATGTTTCAAAATGACGTAATTACTGTAAGTTACTATTGGAGCCAATATGTTATTGTATTCATCTAATATTGACGAAGTATTTTTGTGAATCCACTATACAATTCTCAGAATGGTCTAGTAAAATCTAAGAATACTGTTGTAAACTATGAGTAATATTTACATCATTAAAAAGTGTTATTTTCAATCATTTTTATCAATTAATTAATTTTGATCAAAATTTATTAATAATTGCTTATATTGAATGAAACACGAGAGTGAGGGCCCTGACTTGTGATCGCTGAAAATTTATTTACTTTCGAGTTGTACAGACATCCAACAGTTTATAACAATATCTTGGTGTAATGTGTAAAGTTTGTGTAAAACATTAACAACATAAACTGATCCAACCCGTTAATGTATCTTCAAACCAGCAGCGTTGGTTGTAATAAATTATCTTTATTGGAATCAATATTTATTTAATTCCAAATTTTGATTGATTTACGAAAATATAAACCTACCAAACCAAATTTATTGAAAAGTAGAAACTATCAGTCTTTTCCGTAAATTTTCAAGTGTCCTTTAAAAGGCAGGTGTAAAAAATATTAAAACATTTGTTTTTTAAATGCAGAGATGAGGTTTGCCACCCATCCTGAATCTCTTAATTTAACATGCAGCTGTTATGTCGAATATGCCGTAATGGGATAGTACAAGTAGAAGTGGTTGAAACTATGAGAATTTATAATTTAGATTTATTATCAAATCAGTTTATTGTTATGAAATAAAAATACAAGACTATATCATAAATATTGTAGAATTTCAAGATAGTGGAAAAGCGTTTGTATTAATTTATTTCTAAACAAACCTTACAAATTCATGTACATACACAAAAAGAATTTTATGAGGTAACTTGAAAGAATTTTCATTATCATTATTTGTCTAGACAATACCGAATAATATCATTTTGCAAATTACGCAGAATTTGTCTATCATTTCATTTTATTTTCCTTCGGATTCCAAATGAAAAGTTGCCTGTAATAAACCAATAATAATGTCCCAACATCGTGATGTTTATAAACAACGCAAGCTTTCAAGAACACATTTGTATTTCACTAAAGGGGGGCGTTATAACGTAACATCTGCTCGCAGTATGACGATACAACTTTTTAGTAGTATTAAGATGTCAGCCAGAAACCACTACAATGAGTGCGTTGGCGTTGGAAAATGGGAGAGTTTTATAATACCAATTGCAAATTATACCTACCAGTACTTTGATCGGGATGCTTCGAATACTCTCCGTGTCGACATAGTAATAGTGTAGCATTATCTATTAAAAATATAAATAAAACAAATCATGTACATGCTACACATTAATTTATTTACGTATAGATGTTGTCCCTTGCCAATTAATTACTATTGTAATTAAAATAATTAAATTTTATATTGTTATTTTAGTAAGGTGAACACTTGTGTAATATTCAATGCAAGAGTAATTTTATTTATGTGTAAGTTCTTACCGTGAATCAAATATATTTAATACCTTCAAGGTTTTATTCAGGTATTTGATAATTTAAAAAAAAACCGTAGTTGAAATATAATAATTTTGTTTTAAACTAGAATCCACTCTGGTATCATTGCCGTAAAACGAAACTGTTCATATTGTTCTCTGCAAAGGAGCTCTCTGCAAAGGAGATATTATGTCAGTTTAACTTTTTTTTTTGAAAAGTTATATCTGGGTTTTGTTTATTATAAACCCAAATACAACCTTATACACCTTTGACAGTAAGCTACTAAAAGATTGTGTCGTGAAAGGGGAGTTTGCCAGTACCTGGTATCGAACCACGGACCCCTTGTTCACGAGGCCGAGACTCTACCTCCAGGCTACCGACGAACTCAACTAATTGATTTTGACGAGTCACTAGTTTTTGAAAATAGTAATGCATTCCTGAACATTTCTATCTTTATTTTTTAATTTATCTTCTTAGATTAAATCGATTTAAGTTTGTATAAAATAATATATTCCTTGCCAAACCGACGAAGTTGTCATAAGCTAAGCAAAAAAATTGGACACATTTAACTATTGTCGTACCTACTTCGATAATATAATGCAGTACCTACTTGTATTAATGTGCTAATGTGATAAAAGTTGATGTGTCTGTTTATTATGAAAATAAGATATTTCACTGGATATGTCTCTTGAAACCTAACAGTTTCTGTTACGCTAAAAAATACCAAAATAATATTATTTACAAAAAAATATTAATATGAAAAGCCAATGATTTTATATGCTGACAATGACTATATTATGATTTTTGCGATATGCAATTATATAATTGCTTTTCTGGACTTATTAACTTTTGCCATTTCACCACAATTTTATTTTATTTATTTATTTATTTATTCTTTACTGTACATTGATAAAATACAATTACATAAAAGGTATACATCAAAATTACATACAATCAATATACAGAGGGCGAGTTTATCGCAAAGGCGCGATCTCTTCCAACTAACCCAAAACTTCAATATGAACAGAAATAATATCCACAGTTTCCTTTTTCTATTTTTGTCGATTGCCTATTTTTATATCAATAGTATAGTGATTTGTAAATAGCAAAGAAATATTTGAATTGTGTTTTTTTTACCGTGTATTTATGCCAAAAATTTTGATTGCTTTACCTTGCGGTCCAAATAATGGCAACTAAATTATACAGTTTCGCAGTGATTGTTACGTCGTACTGAGTATAGTTGGATTGCCATGAACATGATGACGCGTGTGTAAGACAAATAGCTCATTTCCACATCACTAATTGAAAGACAGTTGCTATTGGATATTTAAAAGAAAAACTTCTACGCAATATTTATCTAAAAACAGTAAGAAAATCACTTTCATTAAGTATACAATTCCTAAAGTTATCAACGAAACGCTCTTACCTTTGAGTCACGAGGTCCCGGGATCGATTCTCGGCCAGGGCAAAATGAAGAATGCCCTTTTCAACTTTTCCTGGGTCTGGGTGTAACATGTATATGCGTGTTTAGTGCATTGTATATGTGTGTCGTCGCGTTAGTACCCATAATACAAGATTCATATCTTAGTTTAGACTAGCTTGATCTCTGTGAATTGTCTCAGCATGTTAAAATGTTAATGTTAATAATTTTTCATTTGTTGAAAATTGGCGATATTTTTATTTAACATTGTATCTAGGCGTACAAATTAATCAGTTCAATCGACTAACAACGGGGCGTTAATAATGTAATGTTAACTGAATAGTGACCACCAATGGGGAATCACTCATGTCTCATCATGTTATGGTAATGATGCAATGATGAGTCACAATTACTTTTGGTAAGACACAATCACAGAGTTGGGTTAAGTAGTATAATGAATAATAGGTAAGTTTATTAGGTGTTAATCTAATTATAGTCAGTAGTAGTTTTCTGAGATTTTTTTTATTATTTGCGAGATGTTTGCTATGTATTTTATAATACAAGTATAAACATTTGAGTCACACGTCGTGTTATAATTATGTTGCGATATTGTACGATAAATATTGGGCAATAATAATACCACGTGATCATCATGCTCTTAGTATCGAAAGTTACATTTAACCTAATTCTTTTCATGATTCATAACACAGTCCGTGTTATATTATATTACGCGAATACTAAGTGAGTTGTTATTACTCATACGAAATTTTCACTACTCGAGTCTAAAGTTCTGAATGGATTCACGACAACAAGGTTTATTATTATTTACATACAAAATGTAGGACAGTAATTTTTAACACTTTCATTTGTGTTACCAACAATAAAAAGAAACTCGTTATCGTGTTTTTTCCAAGTTGCTATAAAAAACTGAAAAAATGTGTAATTATTATAATTGACAACAAACACAACAGATAAAGACTTCATTTTAAGAAAAATATAGAGAGAAGACACACAAAAAAACAACATAGAAAGCGGGAGTGAACAAGAATACAAATATTCAAATTATGACAAAAACACAACAAAAACTGCTTGTGTAGAATAGTATTAAAAAGCCAATGATTGAACACAGAGAAACCAATGAAAGTAAGTAGTGTCATGTGGAGGTGATCATGAAAATGTTTTATAATTATGTATGAAGACAAACATGAATAGATACAGAGTTGTTCAGCGGCAACTTTCAATACTCACCACCATCGTTTGCATGAAAATACTCTGTATGAAGATATCCGTGTACGTTTCAAATATCTGGAATAAAGCGATTACAGCAATTTAAAACTTGAAAATGAAATAATTGAATAGAATTAAAGAAAATAATAATAAACAGGTTTTTTCCACTACGTCGATGATATGTTTGAAAAAAAATCATTAGTGATGAGTTGTGAATATTTCTCAGTGAAAGAGAATGATTTGGTATAAAACTTGATACCAAACATTTGTCGATTAAATATTATTAATGTGTAATGAAGAATTCAATGTTGCTGCCAAATGACAGGCGTCGATGTTATCAATCTATATTCTATAATAATTAATTATTATTATTTAAATATTGACAGTTTTATACGAAGTTATTATGATATTATTTTTTTTTATTTCTGTGCCTGTCTTCGCGAGTAAACGGTCGAATGATATATTTATTACAGTCTAACACAACTTTTTGAGAGGTTAAATATCATAATATTCGTGATTATTTATAAAAAAGACGTGTCTGAATAACTCACGACTGTGTGAACAATGCACAGAATAAAAAAATTAAAAAAAATGTGCAGTTAAAAAATGTACGTAGTTGCAATATTTACAAAAGTATTACATTCCACTTAATACGAACAATCGATGTCATATTTTTTTTAACTATTCAAACATTAGTGTTTTATTTCATTAGTTTTTTTTTATTGAATTTATTTTAGTCGTCCTTAGACCCTTATTATGTGAGCACTAGAACTCATCATACATATAGAGTGTATTACAAATTACAATATTGTCAATTACCATTGTTAAAAAAAAAATCAAATCATAATATTTGTGAAGTCGCGAATGTAAAAAGTCCGGATCCACAATGTCAATTGTTTAATTAATTACACAAATTGAATGATAATAACACAAAAAAGGAATAAATCAACTCTATTCGTTTATCATTTCCTTACCTAATTACGTAGAATGATGTATAAACTAGATACGATTTCACCATTCTCCGGGAGACCAACACATCATCGCATTTTATTGTATCTGGATGTTTTTTGTAAAGTCTTTCACTAAATCATAGAAAGCTGCGATCCAACAGAGAAAGTATTTGTTTTTTTGGTCTAATTTGATGTTTTGATCTTGTAATGTTAATATGAATATCTTCCTTCATTGAAATAAAACAATGCCACGGTTAGGATTCCTTGCTCTTTGAACGCAATTCTTATATCAATATTTCCTGTAATTCATGCAGAGAGTAGCTCTAATTTCTCTTTTATAGATAAAATATTCTACGCGATTCAGTAGCATTACCCCAAAACAGTACACCATATAACATAATGCTATGAAAAGTTGCATAATTTTCCTGCACGATCTATCTTTCAATTAATTCCGTACAAGGGTACCGTTATCATAAAAAGTTGAGAGTTTGTGTTATTACTTTTTAATTTAGCAATATTATCGCCATTCAGACGTCAGCAGACAATACCGACTTGAATATATTGCTTAATATTACATTATGGACATATAAGGATCGTGTGAAATGAACATATTGCTCGAAATTTGTCTGATTATTATTATTATTAGGTGTACCTAATGTTACGTTATATATCAAATGGAAGATATATTAACTGTTCTAGATATTCATTACATTGAATTCTTATCAACGACTCTGATGATAACCCGCATAGTGGAATCTGTTGAAATATAATAAATTTATGAACAATTCTAATAATTTTCGTTTAATAAAACCACACTAAACCAGTACATGAAAGGAGTAATTTATTAATGTAATGTTATTTAGATCGATAACATTAAATTTTACCATACTACATACCTACATAATTATTAAAGGCCACAACATTTCAATTTTTTATTACAACAATAATATAATTAATTTTTTGCTTACGTCGTTCAGTTATACGACGTAAAGATTTTTATGTATATAGAAATAATTTGACAAAATTATGATGTACTTTGTCATATTAATATAAACATTAATGTAATATTATAAGGATATTTACCCTATAAATTTTTTTGTTATTTACGTTTAAAATAATATGTTTTGATCAGCTGACGAATGATTTTAAGAAACACGTTATACAAAATATTCCATAGATTTTGTTGTAAATAATGTTAAGTTTTTCAATGAATAATTTGTAAAAAGAAAATATATCTTACCATTTATTTATCTTTGGAATCAAAGCATTTCTTACAAATGGGGTAACCAGTGGACTCACTTAATGAAATGAAAATGCAAGTTGTTCACTCCATGCCATAAAATATTAAACTTTCATACTTTATATTAAACTATTAAACTTATTAAATATTAAACTTTCAAATATTAAACTTTTCAAATAGGTTGCCTACATCGTCGCTGAGTTGATGATGTTAAATGTCTTGCATGTGAGGGTTTATGAATACCTGGCATTTACGCGACAGAGTGAGAGACCTATACTTTCCTGATGCTGACAGAGTGAGAGACCTATTCTTTCCTGATGCTGACAGAGTGAGAGACCTATTCTTTCCTGATGCTGACAGAGTGAGAGACCTATTCTTTCCTGATGCTGACAGAGTGAGAGACCTATACTTTCCTGATGCTGACAGAGTGAGAGACCTATTCTTTCCTGATGCTGACAGAGTGAGAGACCTATTCTTTCCTGATGCTGACAGAGTGAGAGACCTATATTCTTTCCTGATGCTGACAGAGTGAGAGACCTGTATACTTTCCTGATGCTGACAGAGTGAGAGACCTATACTTTCCTGATGCTGACAGAGTGAGAGACCTATACTTTCCTGATGCTGACAGAGTGAGAGACCTATACTTTCCTGCTGGGGATTCCATGGAATGTTATCTCACCAACAGTCTAAAGTAGAAATTATTAACTTAAAATTATTCCAACATTAATTACATCATAAATTACAATTACTCTGATTAATTAAATGAATAAATTTTATTAATAGTCCACTATTAAAATAATATGCCTTTGTTTACCTCTCTTCTTGATAAGTTCCACAAGTGGGGTAACCTAAAAACTAAACGCATTAAGTAAGTAATTAATAATTTACCACGCAGTGGATAAATCTTAGTTATCATAGAAGAAAATATATAATTACGAGTATAAATACTATGTTAGGGTGACAAGATGTTTTATCAACACAATTTTACAATATGCATGCAAAACTATTACATATAATATATAGTAGCATGTGATATACATTAATTAATTCTTCAGGTGATAACGTATGTAAATGTAATGTAACCGTTAATTAATTAAAATATTTACTTTAATAACAAGTAAATAGAAATACCTGAAGCTACTACATAAAACCAGTCAATAGTAGTTTGTGTGAGAACTGAATAAGATACTCTTAATTATATTCTATATTATATAATTAAGTAATTTGATATTATGATGCCTGAAGTACAAAATTGTAAACCTAGTTATATAAGATTCTAGGAAAAAATCATAAACACAAGTTGTCATTACTATTTGTAATCAGTGCGTTTAACATTCGTTTAGGATTATGTACAACATTATTTGCATTCAGATAAAAAATGCAGGTCACCTTCTTTGAGTAAATTAGGTTACTATATTTTGTACTCATAATCTTTGTTATACAAAACACTGTATTGCAATATATTCAACTGAATTTTCCAAATATTACTATTGAGAAAAAAATCTTTATAAATTTTATAACTTATTAGTAGAACTACTACTAAACCATCACGGAATCTCCCACAAGAGTGGTAGCTAGTTGACTTGCTACATAATATAAAACAGACAGGTTGTTTTCTCAGTGGCAATAAAAAAAGGAATTTCAGGGTAGGTAGTATAATTCATTGCAGATTTATATGTTAATTGACTTTATTGGCATCTAATTTTTCAAAATTCAAATTAAAAAAGATTCACTCAACAAATAATTACAGATAAATTCATAAAACAATACTAGACTACATATTTAATTATTATCTTCAATGCACAGCCAACTGGTAAAAACTGTATCTTGCAGAATAAATGGTTATTAAGGTGTCTAATTTTTGTTCTTAAAGACTTAATTTAGAGTAACTACAGTGCTTAAAAAAAGGTGTCTATAAAAAGAGGATCTGAATTCGTGTATCCCTTACTCAACAAGGAAAAACAGTAAACATGTGTAAATAAGCTTTTTTTATTTTATTTATGTAATTATTTGTGGATATTATATATAATAATACTGTGGAAGGTGTATAAAGTTGTATTTGGGTTTATAACAAAACCCAGATATATCTTTAAAAAAAAATATTATCAAAAGTAGGCGTACGTAAATAATCATTCAAATTGCTCATCCAGAGTCACCATGCAATGTAATACTCCAGACAGAACACAATCTACATTTAAAATTTCACAGAAATGTTACTGTTCGTGATTAACATAGACGAGATCCAGGTAAGGTGAATCATTGAATAGGTACTGGCAATAATCCAGAAATTGAAAAGAAAGTTTTATCACCAATACTGATCATTGTATTTCCCACTTGCGTGGAAAACTCTTAAGTGCTCAGTGCTATAAATATAGACATCATTGTCAGTGACATTTGTACTTTTACATGCATGTCAATATTATCAGTTGTAGAGCAAAGAGTTTGATGTGTTCTAGCAATACAAGAAATAAAATAAATTGGTTATTGAATTTCTTACTCTACAGAAATCTCACATTTTGAATTCATACCTGAAGAACATCACTCAACTTTTTCTTTATTCCAAAAACGTATTTTATGTTTTCCTATTCTGAGCATCTTATTTATATTATTATCACATTTACGGACCATACTAAGATTGGATAGAGTTTATACCACATTTCACTAAAAAGACAAAATGTTGTTATTTTAAAGTAGATTATTATTTGGTTGATTGTGAAATCGTGTAACCATCATGATACTCTCGTGGTACACTTCACTGAATAATTTTATTTCATTATATATCTATCATATAGTAAATTATATTAAAATTATGTTAAAATTATATTAAAAACAAATTGTAAGGCAGGATAAATGTAATGGATTGTATCTGTCTAAATATAAGTAATTTAGTTTATCGTTATTAAGTTATTATATCGTAATACTGTTTCAACAATTTCTAATTAATAGTAAGTAATTACAATAATATTATACCTACACGGTGTTTGTAAACGAACTGTAAAATTAATGCGCTCTTTATAAATGGTATAAGCTACGCCATTTCTTAGGTATTTCTTTGATTTGACAAAACTTCTCACAAAAAGATGTATTTTGTCATTCTAAGAAAGAAACAAGGTAAAAATATCTCTGATTTATAAATTAATAACATACTGGACTTAGACTTTTACTTGTAAATAACTTTGAACAACATTTTTTTTTATATAACTTAAAACTATTTAATTAATATACTTTCTGTAACTTGGTTGTAAAAAGGGGTGGGATTCAGTGTATGTATGCCATTGACTAGTTTTGTTTCTCCCTTTATGTCTGGTAGGGCAAAATCGATCGCGTTTATCAAAATAAAGTGATAGAAAATACATTGATTTAATCGTTTAAAACAATAAAATAACCATCACATAGTTACATAATTCTTACAAAATTAGTGTAATTTATTCTACTTCAGAAGTGGTCTAATTTTCTTCGACATTTGAAAGTAATTACCACAATTTTTTTATCTCTCCGTAAGATTTATATTTTAAAATAAGAAATATTTTTTCATAAGTTTATACCATAAAAATGTATTAGACACTTGTATAAATAATTTGCAGGACATTCCACTTAGTTACATGCAAAGCATTCATTACTGTAAAAAATATCATGTAGAACAAATAAACATTTTCAGTGTTTACTTCCGTTCAAGTTCATTGTAAAGGTCCCATCAATTTGTTTGATAAAATATTTAAGCATAAATTGTAGACACAACAACGTTTTATTGATTACTTTTTACATTCACTATATACATGACTAAAATAATTACCAACCAATAATTCTATTGAAGTTGCGACCTCAACATTTGACATTTAATGTCAAGGGACGCATTTGGAGGAGAAGGTGGAGGACATTTATTTTCACTGTCAAAAATATTTAATCACTAGATCATAAAGTACAAACGAATTAACCAAGGACAATCTCGTTTTTTTTTAAAGACTGATATTAGTGCTAATAAATAAGAATAATAATGAAGAACTTCAATACTAAATCTATCATAATCATTTCTGGGTATTTTAATAAGCTTGAGGATTTCTTAATGAACACTGCAAAAACACAATTGTCAATGAAAATTATTTAAGGATAAATGAGGATTCAGTGCAATAACAATAAATAAAATGTAGCACGAAATACATGTCTGAGATATTTTTCGAAATTTTAATTTTATACTTGAATTATTCCATGTGAATACTTTTATTTGAAGTGTGAATTACTCGTACTTCAAATACCAACGCGTAAAGGTGTTTCCGTTTGTTCATAGAATTTCTAGATGACAGGGTTGCAATTAATATGTCGTTAGGGTGTTTGTTCCGGAGCCAATAATTGGTTAGCTGGTTTATACAAGTTGAGGCAAACTATTAAGTTGTCAATATTATTAACACCATGTATTTATTGTTGATTGCTCACGAGAAAAATGAAAAACTTTTTTTTAAAAAAAAAAAGATATATCTGGGTTTTGTTAGTTATAACCATCCTGCCACCCATCCTGAATGTCTTGATTTTATATTGGCACGAAGAGGACAGCTTGCATGTTTCTTACATGCAGCTGGTCTGCTGGTTACCCCACTTGTGGGATATGCCGTGATGGTATTGTAGTAGTAGTAGTAGTTATAAACCCAAATACAACCTTATACACTTACACTAAGCTACTAAAAGCTTGTGTAGTGAAATGGGAGTTTGCCGGTACCTGATATCGAACCACAGACCCCTTGTTCACGAGGCCAAGACTCTACCTCCAGGCTACCGACGAACTCATATTGATGATTGTCGTAGTAACATTTTTCTATAAAACCAATCGTAGACATTGTTATCATTTACTTAACAGTAATTTATAGAACTTATTGTTATTTATAAAGTTTGGAAACTATTAACTGCTGATTTTCTTTACATCAATGATGCACTTTTTTATTATTTTCAATAATGTGTGTTTGGTTTTTTTAGATGTAAATTCAGGTCTTGGTCATATAACGTAATCATATAAAAATAAGCTTGTTGAAGATTGGAAAATTAGCTTCTTTTAAATGGAGACTCTATGCAAAATAGTGGCGATAAAAAGCTGTATGGAAAATAGAGCCACATTGTTAAGGTTAGAATAAAAAGATAAAACTGTCGTAATTGTATATCAGTTTCCTGTGAAGTAGTTCTGTATGAAGTGAATTATAGACTCTTATACAATAAAACTTTCAACATTTTTCATTATGATTTATTGAATAACTGTATTGGATACTACCATATAGATATAGGTCAAATACTATGGATGAGAGTAAAGAGATAAGGAAAATATATCAATGAGAATGATCGCTTGTCAATAATTGTAATTTTATCATAATAATATACAACATTATATTGTCATGATAACTGTATTGATTAGATAAAATATGCAACAGCCAGAAAATTGATGCTTTTAGTTATTAATTAATGGATTGGTGTTTCTAGATCAATACAATACAATAGTGTTTCATAATATTTACTTCTTCTAGAAAAATGTAGTTTATTGTATGGGAATACGTCAGAGAAATAATGTGTATGTACAAAATATATCTAAGTTAGTACATGCATTGTATACACCTGTCTGAGAATATTCTGTTGTGTTTTAATACACGCAATAGGTAAGTAATGTAATCATTTTCAATAAATAAACTATCACGGAATATTCCATGAATTTCAAGTAAATAACCGAAGAATTCTTTCATATTATTAGGTATAGATATATTATATTCATGCATAAAAAAATTCAGTCTAATTATGAAAAACTGTCGGATTTAAGATAAAAATCTAAGTCAGATGAAGTTCATAGTTAGCTCACCTTAAAATTATACACTTTAGTGGTCCTAACAAAATGAGGCATCCTTAGTGGATCAAATCCATATTTTCTAAAATGAGTTGTCGGTAGATTCTCACTCATTAGATATTGGTTAATTGGTGCCAAAAATTTACCTCTCACTTTGTTCAGAGTTCTTACAATGCAGTTTGATCCGTGAACTCTTTCCAAATATCTCAGATTTATGTTTCATTGAGTTTATCCAATATGGTTCCTAATGCCTTAATTAATTCGAAATAAAATTATGTAAAGCAAAACATGTAATTTAAAACAAGTTTGTTTAAGAATTTATTTAGTATACAAATATTTCATACATTGATGACGCAAATGACCAGAACTATAAAAATCTATCTACTAATTAAAGAAATTTCCATAAGTCGCCGTCGGTCACCACCTTCATGATTTAGAAAAATATAATTATTATGTTTTGTATATATTCAAATGTTATTATTTAAAAGTATATATTTATTTCCAATACAGAGAGAGTGGTATTTCCAAAACATTCGTAAATTTTACCAAAACAATTCAAAGTTCACACCGACTTAGCAAATAGTAGAAAAATATGTTAAATAAAATGTATTAATTTTAATATTGTTGGGTATTTAGTTGTTCAAAATTTCAATCACATGAGTCGTTTAAAACTGGTATAATAAATTATCCTTTCCGTACATATTGCTTATAAATGATTAATAATTATATTTTATTATTTTGTTTTCATTTTTTATCAATGTGGTTTTACCTACAGACAAACATTTTACACTATCAGTACCTCATATACGAGTACATTATAATTTGAAATATTGTATCTATGTATTCGCAAGTGCGTAATGTAATTCAAGTGTACCAAATATTATTCTTTCGCAGATACATGAAACAATACATCCAAAATAACTGAAACGTAGAATGGATATCAAAAAATAATAAATTTACTAAAAAATAAATTAAATCTTATCCTTTGTATTATATTTTACCAAAAAAGTTTATCTTCAATTTTAACAACTGACCAGGACAAGATAACATTAACTGAGATCTATATAGAGGAGCTCAATGCTAAAGACGACTGGCACTCCATTGCTTAAGATACGAGTACAAAGGCTTGGAGATCTATTGTTTCGGGGGCAAATGTACTACAAGGGCTGTTCGGCCATCGGAAGTAAGTAAGTTTAACAAATGATCTAAAATTAACGAATGAACTATTTCTTTTAACTGTGAAAGATATATTATTATAGTTTTCCTATTGATTCAATACGCATATAGTTTCCATATTATTGACTCGTTATTGAATTCTACGTGGGCAAGGGATTGGTAAAAAGCTTGAAAGATATTCTAAATTTTGTATTTTCTCGTATTCATAAATGTTCCAATTTACCAATCTGTGACATATTTTTTTCAATTTACCAATCTGTTTTTCAATAACCCAATCGATACTTTGTTTGATTATATAATTATATTACTGTAATGATTTATGGATCTAATCAAATGAGATAGTATTACTCAAAAACGTAAATTTGTACCAACTGCAAACTAAACGAAAATTTCACTGTTAAGAAACTTCCAAATACCTGTAAAAAATTGTTTATATATTTTATGACCTCAACGTGACATAATTGATTAATCGGAACAAAACACAGATTAAAGTTGTACGTAATGCATTGTTTCATACAAATAAATGAGTAGTTGTAATTATTTCAATCAATAGGAACACTTTTTATTTCCTATTGTTTTTGCTTTGTTTGATTATTTTATTAATTCCTTATAAAACGTCATATCGACCATTGTTTTCCTTATCACAAAATAATGTAACGGTTGACAAGTTTGTATGTATTACTCATATAATGAATATGTATGTACATTTTAACCTACTAAACTTTTATCAATGTTTTATGTTAACGGCGCATTTTTTATCAACACATAAACATAACTTCCTATGTTTAATACAAGGTACATTTTGCACCAATTAGCAGAAGAGTTTTTGTTTATTTCTACGTATGTCACAAATGATCAAAGATTACTAGTCTCATATTTGATTGTTTAAGAGTAACTATGTTATTTGTTATAGGTATACAAAAAAATATCGTTACCACGGTTCCAGTATTTTTTAACCCTTCTACATCTCCCTAATAATCTTACTTGTCAATCAGTTTTACATATTATCTTGAGTTTTGAATCACACATAAATTGTTATAGGTAATTCAACGGTAGTTACGATAACGGTAGGAGTTCGTCGGTAGCCTGGAGGTAGAGTCTCGGCCTCGTGAACATGGGTTCGATACCAGGTACCGGCAAACTCCCCTTTCACGACACAAGCTTTTAGTAGCATACTGTGAAAGGTGTATAAGGTTGTATTTGGGTTTATAACAAACAAAACCCAGATATATCTTTTTAAAAAAAAAAAAAAACATTCAAAGTACGTATTTATTTTATTTATTAAAATAAACTAGTTAAGTCTTTTTTACGTGATAGAATGTTTAAGTAAAGGGGAATGTATAAAATGTAAAGGTATGTAAAATAAAAATAAATTCAAATAATAAATAAATAATAAATACAGTATTCAATCAATCTGTATAGGTACATACTCAAATGCCTGTATGCCTACATACTCAAAAACGTTATCAAACCATTTATATAAAATATTTTTTATAATGATTATTACTGCATTCCAATCTCGTAGCAGAGCTACACAAACAAAAATATAAATATACATCATTTTTGTCTACTGCCTTTTCCATTATTTTACCATTGCGGAATTTTCCTACTGCAAAGTGATTTCGCCTGGAAAGTTACAGAGGTAAGATAATTACGATTTTATTGAAACCTGTTTAAAATATAATTTATTTTAATTAACTTATTTATGTAAAATAATATTGCCTAATATTTTGATTATTAATTTTTAAGAGTCGTTATAAAGAGTAGTAGACATTGAAAACAGTATACCATTATCTTCATCAACATTCTTAAATCTAGTATTGAACATAGGCCTTTCCAGTAGATCCCCACATCTGTTTACCATCAGCAAGCTGAATCCAGCTGTCACTTTACACGATATCTATATAATCTGATCGCCTTGCTTGATAATACTTCTTCTGCCTGATCGAGACTGATGAAGATATATAGGAGATGATTGGGTTAAGCGATGATTAGAAATAACCTACTGTGTAACTACATAACTGTTTTATGTAAATCCCCAAAACTATACACGATATCTATATAATCTGATCGCCTTGCTTGAAAATACTTCTTCTGCTTGATCGAGACTGATGAAGATGTATAGGAGATGATTGGGTTAAGCGATGATTAAAAATAACGTAGGTACTGTGTAACTAACTCTATAATGTAAATCCCCAAAATTGAAAAGGTATCGTCCAATATACGTTTATATAAACAAATACCAACTAACTCATTCATGAAGTATGAAATTGAAATATTCGTAATAAAATAGCATATGGTCTCGTTATGAACTATTGTAAATATTTTAACTATGTATGATTCATAGTAGTAAGAAGTTGGCAAACAATTATTAAAAATCTCAATTAATTGAGGTAATGATTATCAAGAACAATCGATACTGAAGTTATTTTTGTGATGAGCTAAATTTAAAATCGGGAATAGTCGGATTAATCTAAATATAAAGAGAAAATTAAATAATTACTATTTAATATCGCTATGTATTTCAAAAACCTAAAATAAGCTTTTCAATAAACATACGATAATAATTTTAATGTTGAATTTGCCTTCAAAAGCTCAATATTTTGATAGATTAACTTTGATGAAAGATGGAAACCAGGTAATGATCTAGAATTTTATATGTTTAGCAGGTAGATACGTATAGGTATATTCTGATTGATATCAGCCATGTGCTAAGATAAATGGATCCCTAAGTGATTAATGAGATTCAATAAATCCTAGCAGATGATTTATATTCATAAAATTATGTGTATATTCACAGGTATACACATAATTAAATAGTCTAATCAAAATAAATTGTACGTTATTGTGAAACTATTCAAAGGATACCTATATACGAGGGCGGTCCGATAAGTACTTAGCCTACATAAGAAAAAACGAAAATTTTGGAAAAGTGGCGATTTGTTTTTCAACATAGTCTTCTTTTAGCTCGATACCTACACTTGAACCAGCGATTCTCCAACTTCTTAAACCAGTTTAAAAAATACGTTTTCCGTGGCGGCAATGACCTTCTCATTCGACTCAAATTTCTGCCCAGCAAGTGACTTTTTTAAGTTTGGAAACAAAAAGAAGTTGCATGGAGCCAAATCTAGAGTATACTCTGGATAAAGCAGCAGTTCGTAGCCCTATTTGACCAATTTGGCCGTGGCGACAACGGAGGTGTGAGTCAGTGCATCGTCATGGTGGAAGATCACATTTTCTTCGTCGAATGGGGCTGTTTTTTCTGCGATTCAGCGTCAAATCGGCCCAATAATTTGGCATAGTAGAGCCTTGTAATCGTTTTACTTTTCTCCAGGTAGTCGATGATGATCGCACATTGTGAATCCCAGAAAACGGTGACTATCACCTTTCCGGTAGATAGGACAGTCTTTGCCTTCTTTGGAGCACATTCACCGGGTAAAATCCACTGTTTTGACTGTCCCTTGGTCTTTGGTGTGTACTAGTGGATCTGAATTTTGTCAATGGCTACGAAACGATGCAGAAACTCTTTCAATCGCTCTTAAATAGCGTCAAACACTGCTCTGAAGTGGTCTCACGGTTGCGTTTGTTGTCTGGAGTGAGAAAATGCGGCACCCATTGCGCCAACAGCTTTCTCATGCCCAAAATATCATGAAGGATATGACCCACGCGGTCTTTTAAGATGCCTAGGTACTGTCTTAACTATCTCACGCACCTTCAATCGGCGGTCTGCCATTACGATATCGTGGATTTTTGACACTTTATCCTCCGAGTTAACCGTTTTCGGGGCACCTGGACGTGACTCGTCAAAAACCGACGTACGACCATGTCGAAACTCTTAAACCAATTTTTGACGATCGTTATCGAAGGAGAAGAGTCACCGTGCACAGCATCCAAGAGCTCTTTGATTTCGCTGCGCAATTTCCCTTCCAAAAACAAGAATCGAATCATCGACCGATATTGCTCTTTTTCCATTTTTATAAAATCCGTGGACCCGCCCGCTTAAACACGCGGTCAAAACAAAACTATAAGTCCAATTTAACTGAAATTTCAACAGTGGCTGTCCACAAGAATGCACTACAAGATGGTATATTTTTCTTGTGATAGTGACATCATCAGGCGGAGAGGCTAAGTACTAATCGGACCGCCCTCGTACATCATGACCTGATTAGTGTTAGAGTAATTTTGATAAAGGTCGACATGATTCGATATGCTGACGATATAGCCCTGCTCGCAGACTCCGAGATAGAACTGAACGAAGCCTTACAAAAAATGGAAAGTACACTGCTGTCAAAGTACAACATGAAAATTAATAAAGACAAAACAAAATGTATGGTCGTTGGAAGGGAGGAAACGACTGCGAACATTGCCATAAACGGAGTGAGCATCAAACAAGTAAAAGAGTTTGTGTACTTGGGCAGCAGAATAAACCAGGATGGACGCTCCAAATCAGAAATTGTGAACAAATAAACCAGGCAAAGATTGCCTTTAACAAAAATTCTAAAATATTGGATTACCCAAACATTGATTTAAGCGTAAGGAAGAACCTTACTAAAGCCTTCGTATGGAGCATTTTGCTTTATGGTTGTGAGACATGGACCATCAGCAAGATTGAAAGCGGACGGTTGGCGGCCTTTGAGATGTGGTGCTACAGACGCATGCTGAAGATCCATTGGTCGGAACACGTCGAAAATGAAGAAGTATTAAACAGGGTAGGCGAAAAAAGGCAACTCCTTAAGAGAATCAGCCAACAACGAGCTAACTGGATTGGCCACAACATCAGGCACCCAGGACTCCTCATCGCCATCGCGGAGGGTAGGACCGAGGGCACAAACGGCAGAGGCCGGCCCAGAGATGCGTATATGGACCAACTGAAGAGGGACATGAATTGTGGCTCATACGTAGAGCTGAAAAGACTGGCTGAGAATAGGGAGGAATGGAGAAGAAAGACAAAACTCGTTGCAGAACAATCCAATGGATTGTAACTCATTATATATAGGTAAACAAATTGCGCAAAAACGGATGCATAAAAACTTACATAGAGCAAATTACATAAGGATGAACGGATATTCAAAGCTTATAACATATTTGAGAAAAACTTTATTCATCATCTGTATACAGTAACTTTTCAGCATAAATTATCATTTTGTGTTTCATCGAAAAACCCTACATACCTACATATAATTAATTTAACTAATTTGCTGACAGAGTAAGTGAATTTCTTATCAAATAACGATTTAATAAATCAGAAATAAATATACATATAAACTCGACAATAATACACTTCTGTCACAGCTAGTACATCAGAAAGTAATTATTAATTTATTTCAGATATCACGATTAAGTATGAAATGTTATGTAAACAATTCACGATCAACATTACAGTTGTTTCATGGAAGGAAATTGGAAATATGGACACTTAAATAATTAATTAATAAGCCTTTTATAGAATATAATATCATGACTATACCGTAATTGCACATCATGGTTTTATAAAGTACACTATTCAATATCGATAATTGTTAGCTTTTAATAATAAATTACAAAACACATTAGCGAAATAACTAAGTAAGTAATATATATTATTTACAAAATTAAATGGATAGATTGCCAATGATTTAAAGTAAATCAGCTGATTACTAACTGATAATGTTAAACATGATTCTGGAATATTGTATCATTACATTATTATTACGTACGTCACTGTGTGGAGAGTTAAAACATTTATTTATTTAATAGTTTATTTATTATTATTTCAGACTGCGAAATAAACTCAAACTCTGTGTTTAAAGATACATATAAATATAATGACGAAAGATCAGATAAACGCCAATTTCAGTTTCTTTTACGTCAATTAGAATTTATTGGTGAACCTGAATATTTGATATAATTATAATTATGAAATTGTACAATAAAGATTGGACATAAAAATATATATAAGCATTATTTTTTTCACTAATTTATTTCTTTAAGAGAAAATATGTATTCAAGTAATCGACTGGTTGAAATTGTAATGTAATGTTTAATTATTACGATATCAGACGGTATTGATTTATCGCGCAATTTCATATGTTTGGTGCCATAAAATTACATGCGCAATAGGATTCCTGGTTTACTCATTAAATTGGAATTGTTTATCTAAACAAATGAAAGTATTTTAATTAATCCCGCTAACGTCATATTATTGATCGTAGAGGTATTTTGTTTTTGTTTGTTTCGTGTAATTTTTTTGTTGTTATTGTTATTATGTTAAATCACATGCGCGTGTTCATATTTTTTCATTCTGCGCATCAAACAAACAGATCGTATCATTATTACCTACGCTTATTAAATGTTGATACAAAAAAAAAATATAAAACCATAATAATTAAGCATGCGCAAAAAACTAAGATATTAGATCTATAGAAACACGAAGTCATTTCTAATATACTACGGTAATCTAATGGTTGATATTTTTTATTGTACCATTTTATTGTGAAGATAAATTGATAAATATCTGGCAAAAAGTATTGAAGTACAACTAACTATACTAAAATATTAGTACACTTTGTGTGTTTATTACTTTATTGTTTCATACTGACAGTTAAAATGCGCATAATAAACTACAAGGAAAATCTGCTTACAAAATATAAAATGCTGATTTTTTTGATTTTCTATTTATGCAACCATATCGTTATTAAGAAATATTTTATTTCAATAGTATAAGCAAATATTTTACAAAACCAGTATGAAACTATTACCATGTATAAAATACATTGAATATTTATTCATGAGAATAATATTAATAATAATAATAATAATAATAATAACAGCTTTATTGATATAAATAAATTCAATTTTAACATATTCATTATATGATTCACCTAACTAGGCTACAGCCCGTACTAAGGTAGATTGATTATATTGATAATATTGTTTTGTTTGGACGTCATGTAACACAATTCTCGTACAAAATCTTTTTGTATTATTTTATTTCACATACGTCATAATCCACCTGAGATGTCAAGTCAATACAGATGTTATTTGAATCAAGTTTCCAAAGATTTTACTGACTCAAATTTGCTACCGTTAATTATTGTTAAATCACATCTATTGTATATATATGTTTTCATCGCGAAATTTCATTATGGAAATTTACGCATACTATTTCTTTATGGAGTTGTACTCCTACTCTCATCGCCATTTGCGAGTGTTTCATAAAAAAAACAGACTTTTGCAAAATAAGGCCTATCAAAATATGTACTCAGCGATGAAATGTCTTATTTTTAAGGGTACGAAGAGCTTGAGTTGTAAGTTCATTATATGCTAATAGTCTACTATATCTTGTGGTGAATACTGGAATGGTATTTATGTTAAGTGAAATAAAGATACTACGACAAAAATGCTACTACTACTATACCATCGCGGCATATCCCACAAGTGGAGTAGCCAGCAGACCAGCTGCATGTGAGAAACATGCAAGCTGTCCTTTCCGTGCCAATATGAAATCAAGACATTCAGGATGGGTGGCAAAATTCATCGCTGAATTTAAGATGTAAAATGTCTTAATTTTTAACACCTACCTACCTGCCATTTACTTTTACTCGTAAACTTACGGAGAAGAGTGGGAGACCAATTCTTTACCGGTTGCTCCACGGGATGCTACAGTACTATATATGAAATTATCAATGTAAAAAACATAATTCAGATGGGCGCAATTGATGTTTACCTATGTGATTGTTTTTATGTACTTTGTTATTATTGAGTTTTAATTTTCTAATAACATAAGCATTATGCACTCAGATATTATGTACGTAGATACATATTTCCTAACATCACTCTCAATTTTTGATGACGTCTGTTGATCAAAAAACTTTGTGTATTAATGATACTTAATAAGAAAATAATTGTAAACATTTATATATATGCAATAATAATACATACTTTTATATAATACAACTGTAATAATAATTTTATTCACATAAGCAACTACTATAACGTCAATTGTAATTAGATATTATTTTTATTTATTTATTCTTTACTGTGTATGGATAAAAAACAAATTTATATAAGAATACATTCAATTTAAATAGGTACTATCATACAACCGACACTCAGATGGCGAGTTTATCATGATTGTGCGATTTATCCCTTCTAACCCAAATTTCTTCTATTTCTAAATTTAAATAACCTGGTCGTAAAACTGATGTGTTTAACTCTTTCACTTTTGGAGTATTTTATTATTCGATAAACAAAATAATAAGCATAATTCACTCGGTGTCGGGTGCCTTGCCTGGAAAACAAATAAAGAAAGAAAGAACTCTTTCACTGACGTAAAAAATACAATTCAGCTCCTACACGATCATTGATATCCTTTTTTGTATGTATAATATTCTGTCGCTAAATCACTGGCAAATTAGTGGATGGCTTCCTGAGAAAATAACAAAAGAATATTCTATCGAATCCTCATTTTTCCTTCTCATAGAGAGACACTAAGATAATTTATACAAACACTGCGCAATTAATATGATAATAACGTTGATACTCCCTCTATTACGTTGCAATTCAGGACTGAAATTCAGTTTCTAGGAAATAAACATATCAAGCAAATAACAAATAATAAAAACACAACATTATTACATCGTTATCAAAACATGTTTATGAACGAAAATTCATCGCATATCTATGTATTTCCCAAAAGATACTGTTTTATTAAAAATAATCATTAATGAAATCTGGTTTGGGTCAGTGTTGATAACATAATATTTGTAAGTAGGTAGATATTATCTAATTGATAAATAAATAAATATGTACTTTTTGTATTGTTTTGAATCAAAACAATACAAATATTATACTACACTGCAGCACAGATGATAAAACCGCATTATATCAATATTAGTTGGTAGTTTGATAACAGTAGGCAATCAAATGGGAATTGCTACTTCAATGGTTAAAGTACAACAAAAGTTTGAAGTTTCTTTGATTGTTTACTAAGTACGTATTGAAGTTCTGTCTAAAATATTATTCTACAACTTTCCTTGCGATGTGATAGAGAGGATTAGAGATAAGGCGTGGTATACCTACTACACATTTCTCATCTCTTTCACATAGAATATTTCTACGAATACCAATGCTCTTTTCTGTATATAATGTAGATTATAAACCAATACAATGCAGGGATAATTCTTAATTTTAGAAGGTGTACTATATTATATCAGGATATACCACAAGTGAGGTAGGCAGCCGACCAGCTGAATTCAAGATGAAAAATGTCTTTATTTTTATAACACGCTCCAAGAAACAGGTGGACAATATATTACAAAAGTTGATATTGTCAATAAAAAAAAATATCAATCCACAACATCATTGACGAGTGAGTAAAAACTTTCGGCGACTTTCAATAATCTGAAAAACCGCATTATATCAATATTAGTTGGTAGTTTGATAACAGTAGGCAATCAAATGTTTAATTCTTAATTTTAGAAGGTGTACTATATTATATCAGGATATACCACAAGTGAGGTAGGCAGCCGACCAGCTGAATTCAAGATGAAAAATGTCTTTATTTTTATAACACGCTCCAAGAAACAGGTGGACAATATATTACAAAAGTTGATATTGTCAATAAAAAAAAAATATCAATCCACAACATCATTGACGAGTGAGTAAAAACTTTCGGCGACTTTCAATAATCTGAAAAACCGCATTATATCAATATTAGTTGGTAGTTTGATAACAGTAGGCAATCAAATGTTTAATTCTTAATTTTAGAAGGTGTACTATATTATATCAGGATATACCACAAGTGAGGTAGGCAGCCGACCAGCTGAATTCAAGATGAAAAATGTCTTTATTTTTATAACACGCTCCAAGAAACAGGTGGACAATATATTACAAAAGTTGATATTGTCAATAAAAAAAAATATCAATCCACAACATCATTGACGAGTGAGTAAAAACTTTCGGCGACTTTCAATAATCTGAAAAACTGCATTATGCACATTCTAGTTGTTTCAAAATTATTATTGACAAAATAATAATGTATTAAAGTGTGCATCACATTGTCTTGTAAAATATTAACTCATACGACAACTGATAAACAAGGATTATATACGTAGTTTAAATTTGAAAAGCATTTTAAATTAATTAAATACAATGAAAAAATCAATGAAGGTATGATTTGTGAACTTCGTCCATTTGAAAACACCCTCGACTTATAATAATATAGTATGTGTTTTTCTAATCGATTATTCACTTATCTAACTTATTTCTTCCATGAAATAGTTCAAGGCCAATATAATATTTTAATGTTTATTAATTAATATAAATTATTACATTAGGTACAACACTACATACATAGGATAAATAAATATATAATATTATACACATATGATAGTAACGTACTATGATAGTAACTATGTATAAAACGTTATTGATTTTACTATTATGTCATCGAATATTAGTACATACACACTAAGTTTACACTTATTTAAAGTACTGAAATACCTACATGACAGCGTCCATTTGAAGTACTGAAATACCAAACTGATAGGACATGACAGTGTCCATTTGAATGCATATTATAACGTTCAACAAAAATAACATATTGGAATCAAAAGGTTAAAAATATATCATAGAGCTTATTTATATCATTAAATATGTACATACATAATTAACTGCAATTTAAGTGGTTTTTATTTTTATCTTCTTTACTAGCAATTTAATTAAAAATGAATTTTCAAAAAAAATATTGACAGTTTAATAAGTATAATGTACCCGTCGCTAAGTCATCAAGTTTGTGATTTGAAATAATGCATTATAGGTACGTCATATGAATAACAAGAGCAATATTTTTCTAAATTGACAGTAAAAAATAATCCGATGATATCATTGGAAATTACAATTTATAATAATCTAGAAAAAATATTTAATAATCTAACAAAAAAACTTATTATGGTTGACAAATTATTGAATAATTTGATACCCAGATGGATGAAGTTAATTAAAATGATATCATTTTGATACACGCCATTAAAACTTCATTATTAAATATAAATTGCAATTCAATTAGTTTATGCCAATTGACGTACCGAGCCTATATATTGCACTACATAAAATGTGTTGTTATATTTTAATGTATGTTTTATAGCTGTCTGCTTGTTTGAAAACATAAACTAAAATAAAAAAAATAAAAAATACCTAATATTATGTCCATAATGAATTTCAATCAATTGTATAAAACTTTGTACATGACAAATTAAATAAAAAATATATTATATTACATACCTACTTAAATAAATAAATAACCTGTAATAATAAATAAATAAATGACCTGCCCGTTGCTTTGGATTGTCATACACTGTTATACGCTGATGACCTTAAAATATTTCTCCCTATAGTATCAATTAATGACTGCCTGAAATTGCAACATGATCTTTGGAGGTTGACAGAATGGTGTGAACTGAACGAGATGTCACTAAATATTAAAAAATGCCACAGTATAACCTTCACAAATAAAAGAAAACCTATAGAATTTAACTACGTCTTGGGGGGCGAAACTTTACCTAAAGTGAACGAAGTACGTGATTTGGGTGTCACATTAGACTCAAAACTTAGTTTTCGTGGTCATTATAATGATATCATCATGCGCGCAAATAGAAAACTGGGATTTATAAGTCGTATTTCGCATAAATTTAAAAGAACAAACAGTTTCCAGATTTTGTATTATTCCTTGGTTCGTAGCTCTCTGGAATACAACTCGCTGATATGGTCCCCAATGTACGAGGTGCATATTGATGCATTAGAGAGGGTCCAGAGACGCTTCACGAGAGGTTTGTCATATAGGGCTGGACAGGGTAGATTTTTGAAAAGTTACGAGGATCGTCTTTCCTTTTTTAAGATGGATAAACTGAGGGACAGGAGAATACTTGCGGATCTCACTATGCTTCATAAAATGATCAATGGTAATGTAGATACTGTGTCGGTCAGTTCATTGAATTTTTATGCAGCAAATCCCCGCCTACGTAACCTAAGAACTTTCTTAATGGACAGACATAGTAACAATGTCAGTCAAAATAGTCCAATCAGCAGAATGTGTAGATTATATAATGTTTTATGCTCACATTGCGTGGATGGTGCGGATGTCTTTTGTCATTCACTGACGGTGTTCAGAAGGAGTGTTGCCTCCAACTTTGGTATCTTTGTAGGTTGAAATTTTTTGTTTTTTTGATCGTTGCTTGTTTGGTGCAGGTTCAGTTTGTACTGGGCCTGCGGTGATTGTGATCTGCTTTTGTTTGATTGTTTTTTTTTTTTTTTTTTCTATCATTCTTTTGTTAACATTAATATGTGTATGCTGTAGACACACTTAATTGGGGGGTTGGCCTGGCCGAATCAATGTATGTTGTTTTTATTTTTTTGTGTGTATTTTGTCAACTTTCTGTTTGTGTCTCTGATTAATAAATAAAAAAAAAAAAAAAAAAATAATGGGATATTTCTTCCCACCCTAAACTGTTTTCTGTGTAGGTTACATTTTAAAACCATGGGTTATCAAATATATTAACTTATGTGTGCCTTTTAAGTATTGATTAGGTATATATACAAAATGTTGTTAGCAATCATTTGAACTTTTTTTGAGTTCATATTCAAGGACAAGTATTATTCTCAGCTGCTAGGGTAGGTAAAAATACTGTATATATTATATTCATCAACCTATATATTGTCAATGTGTATAATACAAAGTATCGCACATTTCGATCCAATAACAAAAAAATATTGTTTCCGTACCAATGTCCTACCTGCATTCCAATCTCCACAAGAGCAGAACAACAGAACACAGGTACAATTATTAATGTTCTACAATAGCTCAGGTGGCAAACGTACAAGTTTTGGATGCTAGATGATATTTTTTCACAAACAACAGTAATATCAGAAATTATACAAAAAAAAACTTACTTACTTAAAAAATGTATCGCTTTAAATTATTAAAGTCACTGTAATGACATAGGCACTAATTAGGTACATCAGAAATATAAGTGTGAAGGCAATAATAATGAAAGAACGAATTAAAATTGACAATATGTCCATTATATTATTATAAGAATTCCCTATATTATTATAAGAATTTATAGTTTTCAAAAATACAGCTAAAAAAATACAGAGCAAAGTCCAATGACATTTTATTCACTCAAGTAGACCTCCGTAGATAGTGGTTTACGAAGTAAGTGTGAGATAAAAAAATAAATTATATAATTAAAATAGTCTCACCTAACATCCTCCACGTGGTTTCTTGCGAAAAGAAATGAGAACGGAAACATTTTCAATCCAAAAAAATATTTTAAATGCAATATTTTTGTTGCAAGTCACAGTAAAGTAATATTTAATATCCTCGGATGTATAACGAGAACTTGTCAAGTGTTTAGCCTAGGTACTATGTAAAAATTCCACTAAAAGCACAAATATCAAAAACAGCACATCCACTCTTTCAATTGTTAAAATCATTCGAAACATTCAACTGTTTATTTGAAATACAACAAAGAAAAAAATATATTGGTTTTAAAATGCTGTCGTATCTGAAAAACGCAAAATTTTAACGAGATGTTAATAGCGCGAAGTTACTTCAAAAACTGACCAAAACTCAAAATAAAAATTGACAGCAATAACTTTCATTCAAAAATGTGTAGGTAGGTAGGAGTAAGGGGCAGGGTACAAAATTTGAATTTTATCGTCTACAGATATGATGAATGCGTCACAGACATTAATGCTTTAAAAGAAATGAGTTATCATTATCGTAGAAAAAAAAACAATAGATAGCAATTAGGACATGTTCGGGAAGTTTAATAAATATTGATTCATAGATGGTAAATCATTTCAAAATTGTGAAATGGGCGTTTGGGCATTTGACGCGTTTAACTTTATGTGAATATAAATACCTGTTATATTAATAATTATATATTAGGAGCTTGCAATAAGTTTAGCTTTTCTTATACGAGTAATTTAAGGGTGGATAAAAATTTGACTAAAAAATATAAAATGATTTCATATTGAAATTTATTGTCAAACCATTCCGTGTTAACTCTACTTCTAATTGGTTTACTTACATATACCAATTATCTCGACAAATATTACCCACCTACATATATAATATATATAGTATTCATTGATGCGGTACCTAATTTCAAAGATAAAATTCAATTCGATGGTATGGTGTCATCCCCAAAAATCAACAACAAAACATTATTTAATCTCTTTACATTTATTATCTGTATTTCTACCCTCATAAATAAGGGGCATTGTTTACCTAGACTATTATTTACTAGTCGTTATGAAGTTTTAGTAAATAAATGTTTATTTATTAATTTATGCTGAATAGAAATCGATTATGAGATAAAATTAGGATTATTTCTTTTGCCGTCGAAACTTTTATTTATTTTTACTTACAAATAACACAGGTAGTAAAATGATAACAATAACGCTCAAAAAAGTACTTGAGTATTATTGATAATTAATTTGAGCCAACAAAAAAAAAAGACATCCAGAATGAGTAGCAAACCTCATCGTCAATCAACCATAATTACATTTTTAATGAATTGTCATTGTAAAATGTTATAAACACAGACAATAGTGTTGTTTTTAGTATGCGCCTAGTAAATTGACCTATGTATAATTTTTCTCTATCCATCATAACTCCCAGTTGTTTCAAGCAAGTGGGATTACTAGAGGAGACACGAAGCTCAAGCACAAAAAATAGGCAATGAATATTCATGATTTGGAAAATATTAATTTTTATGGGAGTGTTTTTTTTATGTGTTGAACCTCTTTTTGTCGGACGATCTCACTTGCACAAAAAACATAGTCTGTCGAACATGTCCAGACAGTCAGAAATAGATTCAATCTGGCAGGTGTGCTTTGAGTTTTAAAAACCGCAGAGGTCAAAATAAAAATCGCGGAGTGGGTGTCTTTGGTCCAAAATATTCTAGTAGAAGATATAAGGAATCTTTTAATTAAGAAAAATTATATGAAAAACAGATATACTACCACACAACACAAGGCAATGGCAAACAGTTGACCACAAATATGGATACAGCGCAAAGATCAAGTATGTAAGTATTATTACTTACTCTATGATACAGCGCCTATTTGGTGTATGCGCGTATAGAGAAACTCACATAGTTGACCAACCAAAAGTTAAATGGTGTACGTACGACTTGAACTCATATTATCCTCTTTACTATTTTTTGTCGTTAAAATTTATTGAAAATTTGTTCAGACGGTTTTACTGGTTGGCGATATTTTGGATTCCTAACGATATTCGCCCCGTGTGAACGTTCAATTATGTTGAATGCAAAATACTCGAATGTTACGTCTATCATATTATTTTTTTGCAAAAAAAGTACATTACCATTTATTGACGTATGTTCGTGTAAATAAAAATTTCATAATCATGCAAATTATATAACTACATATTAAATCATTTTTAATGGAAGAACATTTAACTTTTTGGGGTTATTTTTTATGAACGAATGTTTTTTTTTCAAGTTACATATATTATTGTTGGAACATGTTGTTATTTATTTGTCAAAGTAATGATACGGTTGTTAAAAATGAATTGTTGTGGATTATATACGGTTAATAAATTATTTTGAATTGGTGCAATATTATCATAATATGCATATCGTAAGGCAATGTAGATGACTCGGCTATTTGCAAGGAGTAAAGAGCCTTTGTATATTCAGGACAAACGGCTAGTCGAAATACAAAATCTCGCATTAATTGTTAGCTTGACATTGAATAAAACTTTATGTTTAGTGCAATGAGTTATGAACTTTGATTATAATGTCGCAAAAGAAAGTTCTCTGCATTTTGTAATGATGAGTAGTCACTTTGGAAAATATTGCTATTTTACAAAGAGTCCGTGGTCTCTTTGCAAAAAATCAGATAATAATTAGTGTATTTCTTATTTTCTTGAGGCAAGGCACTCGATATAGGGTAAATTATGAATTGAAGTATTGAACTATTCGTTTCGAATTACAAATACTAATAAAACATATGCATTCAATTGTAAAATTAAATGTTAAACAAACTTGTTAATAAAAAATTGTAATGTTATGTAAATTAAATTAAAATAGGCTAAATAGTTTCTAAAAGAGCCTCTTCAATTGACTTACGATATGCTAGTGATAATAACTCATGTCTGATGACTTAAGAGATAGAATAGAATAATAGTTTTTGAAAATTGTAAATATGTATACCTGATTGTAAGTGCCAGAAGTATGATTATGATCGCCACCGTGACCATGGCGATCAGGACTCCATATATCACGAAGGTTCCATCAATGGGGGCATCTGAAACAAAAATTAAATCAACCATCAGTACATACTTTTGTAGAACACATATTCAGATACGATATTTCCATATTTAAAAGAAAGAAGCAATATTTTTTATTCAAATAATTAAAGTTTTGCACATTACGTGGTTTATAAACGCTACCTCATTTCACCAGAAATATAGGGATTAAATTATTCTTTGATACCCTCATCCGTATCCCATGAGGGGTAGGCACGTGGTTCTCGGATGCCCGCGATTCCTAACAACCTCTCTTTCAGATGGGTATATTTATTATTATTACTGACAACAAGACGATTCTTACAAGGATCATTACAGCTGAAGGCCAATGCGATCCCAGAAGAAAACATTAAACAATATCCAAACGACAACACAACTACAATATATCCTCGATTTTCCTTATAAATTCTGCATACGTCACGTTGAAGATATCAACCTCTCCAGCCAGACCATTAAACATTTGAATAGCTTTTCCCACTGGGGAGTTTGCCAATATGTTTGTTCGGCTTTGAGGCTGATAAAAAAAATCGTGATGCCGAGAACGTCCATATGCATCGGGAACATATATATTGAATTTTTCAAGTATTATTGGATTAAATATGATACCGTTGAGTAGCTTAAAAAAGTGACGAGCACAGAATACATCTCGGCGATGTTCTAAAGTATTATAGCCAAGGCAACCCATTACGAATGAAGATGGAAACAGGTAGGGATAATATCCATATATTTTCCAATATAGCGACCTTAAAAATCTTCTTTGTACCTTTTCTACCATTAAAACATACGTGTCTTCCGATGGACACCAAATAATCGAACCTGACTCCAGAACACTCCGAACTAATGACTCATATAAAAGCTTTAACGTGTTTGGATTTTGAAAGTTGTTGGAGTGTCTCAGCAAAAAACCCAGCGATTTGTAAGCCTTTTGAGTTATATCCGTAATATGCTCCCTGAAATGATATCCTTTAAGTCGTCTTTTCCTCATCCACTCGTTCTACATATACAATTAATCATCGTAATTTATTTTTACGTATTCTATCCACAACACTCCTTTTGCATCTGCTCATTTTTCTAATATTTTCAATCCTTACTCTGTCATTAGGTAATTAAAACTCAATAATGAAAATACCTAGTAATTAGAAGAAGCATGAGGAATATTTGAATGTTTATGGATTGGACCTAAAAAAGGATGCACAAAAAAGCTTGAAATAAAGGCGTACATATATTTGCGAAACACGTAATAACATTTAACCTCGAACAAGGTTGAAACTCTGATAAAATAATTCATCAATTTCAAAAATCAATCATGCCCAAACGTTATAATAACGAACAAACAAAAAACAACTTATACGTTGTGGTAAGGCAGTTCAAAAAATATATTCGCTGGTAAATTATTTAAATAATAATATGTCTATCTATCTGCCTAATTGTACATAATACATAATATAATTATATAAATTATTTACTCCCCTAAAACGCATTTCAATCTCGGTGTTGCCGGAAACGGACAGATAAACACCATCTTAATAATGAATGCTTGATTTTTATTCATACGCCATTCATACAAGACAACTAATTTAAGTAGTGATACTGTATAACATTTAAATTATAATGTCTTGACGGATTGATTTGGTTTTAAGATCTCAAGGTGAGTACAGTATAATTAAACCATTTAAATATAAAAGAAAAAAGATATAAATATACAACTAACGATCATGTGTGACTATTACGTAATACCTAATATTATGAATGCCTGGCAAGTTTAGTGTTATGATATTATAAATACTAAATAATCAGCCGAAACGGAACTATGTGTGTGTATAATTAATATCGTTTGGTAAAAAATTTAACATTGATGGGTGGAAATATCAAAAATTATAGGACCATCGTGAAAATTGTGCTTTTTCTATGAAAACAACTTCGATCAGGATGAAAAATGAAAGCGATGAAAGAAAATCGCAGAAAATCTACTGTGTATATATATTTCTCAATTATTTCCAAAGCTTAATGTATTCTTAAAAAACGTGTTATTTCTCAAATTTCAGTGGCTAAATTATTGTTTATAATTTAACTCGACTGTATTTTTGATATTGTTAAATATGAATAAGTTTTTTATTGCATAAATTTGAATCATCTCTCAAACTTTTATATATGTATTTAGCAGAGACAATAAAGATCAACTAACATCAAACGATATGCATACTTCTTAGATAACATTAAGTAAAAGGTTCATACAAAATACGAGCATAAATGAAATCCACGAAACATTTTTTATTACTTTACATTATAATCAATACCTAAGCAATCTCTACCAATTGACGTATAGCAAAGAGATTGCAAACGATTATTGCAAGACAAACATTTAACAAGTGTGAAGGTTGTAAGAATTGGTAATAGAGAACAATCTCTTCCTTCTAGTCAAAGTATTATATTTATATAAAACAGATATTGTACAGAGCCAAATACTGTGATAGAATAACTCTTGGTAGAATAACATAAATTAATACAAAATTGCATAGAAGTACGAAGTTATACACAAGGATAATTACACAATGCTAAAAAGAGGATTACTTATATTGTGATGTAATGTTAAATAGCCTTTATTTTACTTATTTATATTTTTAAAAACCTGTTAAAAAGCCAAATAAATGTTAAACGTTTTTGCATTTAGCTGGATTTTCACACCTGCATGAGTGAAGATATTAAGAATATTACTCAACAGTCACCTTACCCGCACAACCAACAGATTGTGCAAACTCCCTTAAGTATGAAACAGGAAAGATGTTTCGATGCTTACGAATCTGCTTAGGCTGGTTTAACTATTCTAAGTTTATTATTTTTTTACTATAATTTGTAAAAACTTCATTCTGAAATTCTAATGATATGAATAGGTACTATCCTTTTACAGGAACTTGCCGAAAGTGTTCAAATGTCCTATAAAAGGCAGGTATTGCTTTAAGTGTATAATAAGAAGACAATTAACATCTTCAGTTCATCGATGAGACATAGGTATCACCCATCCTGAATGTTTTAAATTTTATTGAGACGCAGAGGACGACTTGCATGTTTATTAAAAACAGCTGGTCCGCTGATCTCCCTACTTGTGGGAGATTGTGTGATGGGATGGATGAGTAGACAATTTTACACATTTTTTACAATGCATGAATTTCAAGATTTTAAATTTAGCTAACAGTATTTTGATTCACAGGTAAAAAAAATAATCTGGTAATAATATTCTCTGATGGAAGTAATGAAGTTTTTAAAATGTTTTTCGGTAGGTGTAATATTGAAACAAAGTAGGATGTTTATTTTAGTTAAAATTATTATTATGGGTAAAAAATAGGGATTATTATAAGAAAATATTGATTGATATCAATATCACAGTAGATAGTATAAACATTATGTAGTTGTATAGCATGTATAATATGCACATATGCAACATTACTCAATTGACATGAGGAAATTATTACAAACGGCCTCCCACAAGGTAAGATTGCTGTTATACAGAGAAGGTTACAATCAATAGATTCATATTATTATTGGTTATGATTATGTTGTATATTTACATATTATAAAAATACCCACTTATAATATTATATCCTACATAAGTGTCACCTGTATTAACAAGATAGGTGGACAAATATGATTCTTCTTCATTTTCTAACATGTCTCAATGTCTAAAGTGTAAAACGGATGACCAATGTGTGCCACCAGTCATAATTTACGAAGCAGAAACCCTAAATGTTACTAAATCAATTGATATGAAGCTTCACATAACACAAAATCATGCACGAATATGATGCTTTGTACAAATATTATATTATGTCTAATCGGGTAAGGAACATGGAGATACGCAGATGATCTTGAAATGCTGACGTCGTTAAAAGAGTGACAAAGTTAAAGTGGTCATGGCGGGGGGCTCATGTTACAAGTTTTAAAGATCAAAGATGGATGATAAAGAAAATGGAGTGGCGACCCAATGATTACAAAAAAAGATGTAGAAGTGGACTCCTAAATGATGGTCCAATGACATAAGAATAATCATTAGTGACTGGTTACAAAAAACTCGTAAGGATAGAGATGCCTAGAAAAAAATGGGAGAGTTCCACATTCAGAAGTCGACAAAAATAGCTGTGTAAGTAAGAAAAATGTCCGGGTCGAATATTGACAGAACAATTTCTATTAATTTTAAATAGATAATTATTGTTTCGATGGACCAAATACAAAACAATAAATTTAATCTAGTATTTTGACACATGGGAGGGTGATATAAATTGGAAATTTATTGATTGATGTATCAACAAAATCATTATGACATTTGATAGCGCCAAGTCACAAACATTTATTATAATCAGGTCAATTTATTTATTCATTTATTTAGATTTACGACTTTTCTGATGAAAGGGACATAACCCAAATTGAACGCTCAACAATTGACACGTAATATTCATAACAACAATAATATTATGTTTCATCAGCTGACATTGACTGTATAAATTTTCATATCTTTATGACGTGCCTATTTATGAAAGATATTTTGTCTATTAAACTAATTATTACGTGTTTTGTTAAAGTACATAAATATGAATCAGGAAACTGTGAAAGCAGCAAAATAAAATACGCTGTTTATTTGCAATTTTTGAAACTAGCCCCTAGACTATTAATATCGTAATTCAGAATACAAGTATCGTATTCGTAATAAAGAATAATCTGATAATGTTTATTATACTTGTATAATTGTTTTATTTTCATTTTTCAAAATAAGTCTGTACAGATCACAGATGTAGATATTTATTGAAAAAGTATTACAAACAATAGATATACAATACATAAACAGCAGTAATTAAACGTTATGAAATGAAGATTGCTTTAACTGTATCGCTTTAAAAAGAAAATAGTATGTCATCTAGATACGACGTAAATTCTCTATTTGCTATAATTTTTCCTAAAAAGATATAAGGTTTCTGAAACGTGAAGCAATGCACGTAATGCTGTAAAATATCAGATGATTTATATCAAAAAATTATAACCGAAATAAAACTTGGTATACAATTTACAAAATGCGAACACATGTTCTTTTAGTATTTTTTTTTATTTGCCTTCAAATTTATCTTCAAAAGAATGTTTGGATCGCAATAAGGCTTATTTCTAAATAAACGTATCGTTTACAATACTGAAGCTTAATATATTTTTATTAGAATGTAAAAAACATAATGATTTTCTATGCTATACAGGTTGGCGTATGTTTCATTGAAGTCTTAACTTTTTGTATTGGTTTTCTAGAAAATTTTATTCAATAAAACAATAAATTTATGTCTGTTCTATGAATTCATAAATATTTGATCAGATTTGCACTTAATGATTTGCACTACTAAATCATTCACAAGTTGTATTCTCTCAATAAGAAAGTATGTAAATAATAGTTTTTTTATAAATGTGTATATTTGTTGTACTTAACTTATTAAACTGTCCTGGATTTATTATATTTTGTGAATACCATCTAGTAAAATAAACTATTCTTATAACTATGATGAGTGTTGCCAACAAAATTGCTATATATTCTATTTGATTTTTTCCATTACTTCATTACCAATCTCAAAATACAAAAAGAAAAGAGATTTTGCAAAAAGTTTTTCCCACCGCCTGCTAACTTTTCTGGACGTAAATAAAAAAGTTAAATTTCCACCAAGTAAAATTGTAAATATTATGACATCAGTCATCAATTCAAATGATTCCAGAATGCTATATCTCATGATATTAATCAAAAAGAAAAATAAAACGGCAAAGGTCACAGAAGACGCCAACTCGTGTGATTATTATTAATAAATACTAACATTAACGTCTGGTTTATTTCAGTAAGTATTAAAAATCACATTAAAAATCTTGTGTAATCTTGTATAATGTAAATTTATCATTTTTATTATTACCTCTGCACATTTCGTTTCCTCACGGTGAAAGATATCATAATATTTGGAAAAGAAACACACTCATTATTCCTCAACAACTAACTGTCAAATAATCCACGATCTCCTAAATAGATGATCAAGACAGCTAAAAATAAAGTATCTATGACCAGGATAAAACTACGTTTAAAAACTTATTAAAGAATTTAACTTATGTAAAATACTTTTGGGTTAAAACGTTTTTATCAGACATATTTATTTATTATTTACGGCTAATTAGCCTTTTACACAATATTTTACATAGGTACAATATCATTAGAAAACCTAGGTACCAAACACAAAATTAACAAATCAATATTACAAACATACATCTATCATTACAATTTTAAAATAAAACAACAGAAGGAAACCAAAATAAAATATCAATAGATAAAATTAACAGAAATTTAACTGAATCTGATGAAATTATACTACAGCAAATGAAAACCAAAATGTTTTATAAGTAGGTATACACCTTTTTTTTTTACCTTTACCTCAGCCTTCTTCTTGTGTCCAGTATTGAACAAAGGCCTCCCTCTTGGACTTCCATAGATCTCTGTTGGACGCTACTCTCTTCCGGTGCAGGCCCGCCACTCTCTTAATATCGTCGGACCATCTTGTCTGAGGCCTGCCCACGCTTCTGCGTCCTGTTCTAGGCCTCCAATCTAGCACCTTCTTCGTCCATCTATTATCAGACATACGTGCCACATGACCTGCCCAGTTCCACTTTAATTCTGCAATTCTTTGAGCCACATCTGTCACCCTGGTCTTTTCCCGTATCCAAACATTTGTTTTTCGGTCCCTGAGTGAGATGTTTAACATCCTCCTCTCCATTGCTCTTTGTGTAACTTGAAGTTTATTGATAATTCTTTTTGTCAGAGCAGATGTTTCGAACCCATAAGTGAGCACTGGAAGTATACATGCATCAAATGTTTTCGTTTTCAGGTGAATGGGAATGTTTGGGGATTTTAGGACATTTGAAAGCTTGCCAAATGCAGCCCATCCTAAAGCTCTTCGTCTTTCCAGTTCAGCTTCCATATTATCCCTACCCAGTTTGACAGTGTGACCCAAATAGACATACGATTCTACTCTTTCAATATTTTGACCATCGATTGTAATTGGTTGGGTTAGGCCTTAAGGTATACACACTTAAGACAAAAGAAAAATATTTAAAATATAAAAAAAAACATGGTTAGGTATATAAAAAGAGGAAGGGTTCCTACTAAGATGTTGATTCCTGATTATTGTTTATATAAATGTGATTGTAATATAAAAAAATAATAGTTATGTAAAAATCCATTTTTTTTAAAGCGTGAATTATTTATTAATCCATTTGATTGCTTGCTAACAATAACTAGACAATAGTAACAGGGAATAAATTAATAATTTACAAATGTCAGACAAATTCGATTCGTATTGAAAGCATTGTACCAAATCAATAAAATCACTAGTGTATAATTATTGTATTTATTACAAAATCGATCCATTCGGTTGAAAAACAATAATAACATCTAGTAGGCATTTAGTACAGTTCTGTTATTTTGTAAGAAAGTCTTGTCGAAAAAATAAGACAATTATGATGCATTATTACAGATGCTCCTTGTAAATTAATCCGGTTAAAAAGTAATTTATTATTAAATAATCTGTAAAGTGGTTTAGTATCAATAATAGCTATTAAGTTTATATATTTGGTGTTATATTTCTAGTGCAGGAAGAGCGATATATAACTTCGTAGGACTAGGTATAAGAAAATATTTTTCATCATTGTGTTGTGACCAGTCCTTAATATTACAAAGGCCAAGATCAATATGTTTAATTGAATAAATAAATAAAATTCAATGAAAATAAGTATTATTTGTATAAAATACTATATTCAGTACGAAGAATTTTATTTTCCTACAAACGTATTCTATTGCAGTCTGGTTCTCGTATAAGGAATATTAATTTGTCCATTTATAGAGTAGTAACATCAGCAAGTCACACGTCACACAATGCGCGTGTATGGAAGATTGGCGCCGGTCTAGCAAAAGTTTCCGTTAAAAATCAAAAATTCAATAGATGCTATAGATATGAGTGTGATAATAATATGTAAAATTAATATAAGTGGGTTATCTTAGTAATCTGTGTAAATATTACCTATATTAAAAATAGCGTTTACTGGGAATTGACGCTAAAGTGTGGTGCCTTGAAGGCGATTTTAATACGAAATTGATAAGGAATATTATCAAGGAAATTTGATAAACACACGATTGAAATGTATAACGTGTCTATAAATTGCAAAACACAATATAGCATATTGATAGGATGACTTTAATGGTATGTTTGCGATAATATTATGTGTGTCAAGAATAAGCAACTAGTCCTTTAAAATATCAAGGAAATAAATAAATAGAAAATATAATGTGTCTAGAAAATGTATCGTCCTTTTCATCAATGATATATTATGACATAAAAAGACGTGTGGAAATCCTTCATGTAAAATAAATAGAAAAAAATATGGTGGTATCGTATAACGGGTGTTAATCTAAAACAGCAATAAAATTGTTATTATCTGTTAAATAAAACATCAAACGGCATATTATTTAAACAGTTTTATAAAACAATAGATAGAGACAATAGAGTACAGTTTCTCCAGGTGATTTTTGGACAAATACTGGACAGCGATTGTACTTAAATACGTGTCACTCTATTGAATTTACAGAACAGCTGGATAAATTAAGTGTGTTACTATTATTTTAAGCCTACGTTAATAAAAATGACAAGTGAAGATACGTCACATATTGTAATTAGTAGAAAAATATTATAAAAAATAATTATCTATGTTTTCGAGTGTACAATCCATTTTCATTCCTGTATCGATGGCTTCATCATCGAGGTCAGAAAGCTCGAAGGAATGAAAAACATCGGATATCCACGCAAAATATCCGGTAACATAAATAATAACAGACAATGTGAAAGCTTAGAGGATTATTTTCAAGACATCTATGTTTGACAAAGTACAAATAAGACAAAGGATGTATCACTGGATAATTAAATAACATGCAATTTGTTTTTTTTTTGTGCTTTTGTGCCTGTGTGGTATCGTCTTTAAATTTCATTATCGAGTTCTACTACCTGAATTGATAAAACTCGTTTTTATTTTCTTCGAATAGAAATAGACTGTATAACCTTGTTACATTTTAATTACTAATTATTTTGTGAAACACGTATCCCTCTCTATTATAATTATGTGTATATTTTCTTAATTTCGTGAAAAAAGACATAATGTCAAGTAAAGTGACTAGATGAAAGAAACATTTCATATTTGTAACATCATTAATTGTTTGTTTTTTTTTTAAGATTTGTTTTTATTTTTTTCTCATTCATTTTGAATATAAATAACGTAACATTGATTATGTGCCAAATAAATTTAAAAATAAATAAATGAAAAGAATAAAACGTACAAAATTAATTTTCATGCATTTGTTATGACAATCAAATCAAAACATGTCAACCTTAGAAAACCTGTGAATTGTAAAAATGAATAAGGAGACATCAACATCTTATTTTTGTTATACACATCCAAGGTTGTTTTTAATAAATCATTTGTTTTCTTCTTATTTCACCCTCAAACGTTTCTGTTATGTGGTGTTCTCACTTTGGCGAACATCGCCAGGGCAGCAAAATATCGCCAGCCATTTGAACCGTGTGAACAAAATGACAGCTAGTCTGAAACGATAAAAACCAGTAGAAACGATATCGTCTCGAGTTGACCACCTTCCAACTTTCTCGGCCGATTGAACGATTTGCACATGCGCAGATATGCGCGGCGTTTGTATCTATGGTAAAAGCTTTATAACCTATAAATTTTATAATGTTTCCCGCTTCGTGACAGCTGTTATCTTTTTTGTTGGTTTGTGGCGTTTGTTTCCTTAATTAAAAGGCGCCTTATATATAACCTCTACTATAACATTTTCGGCTAAAAATAAACACTTCGCGATCTCCATCTCGACGCCATTTTGAAAACAGTGTCAAAATCAAAGCGCATCTGACAGATCGTTTCTATATCGGTGGACTTGTGTGAACAGGTGTGACGATCAATGGGCGTACGGCGAATTTTGTTTTTTCGCCTGGCGTTACATTTTGAAATTCGGCTGGCGATATTCGCCAAATGTGAACACCCCATTAGAAACACAAGTAGAAATAATGCCTCATCTATTCACAGTGAGTTTTTGTCAATTAAATCATCTGAATTTATTTCTTTCTGATATTGTTACAGATGTGGGAATGGTATAATGTGAATCAATTTAACAAAATATAGGATGCATTTATTAATTAAAAAAGTAGGTACTTATATTTAATTATTAATTCAATAAAAAAATATGTAATGAGTAAAAAAAACGCATGAATGAGACAAAAAAGTTTGAAAGGACAAGACCGAATGTTACTCGATCTTTCTTCGCACCAATGCAAGGAAAATGGCATGATGGGTCGGTGGTGTTTTTTATTGTTTTATATTTATAGCAATTAATAATTATATAATATTCATCAATTATGTACACTATACTCTGTTATTATATTCGGGTTAGTTGGAAGGAATTGCGCTACTACAGTATTATCACCCTTTACTCAAAGTGATATTATATTTTATTGTAATAAGTATTTTATTATTATTTTAACTGTAACAAGTCTGACAAATATTTATTGACGTTTCTAGAGGCAAATGTATGAACAATTGTTAATCAATAAAATTACATTTAACAATGATGTTGGTATTATAACAATATAATGGATATTGATTATACAAGTTGTTTTATTAAACTAATATTTCATAATAAAGTTCTTGTCTGCCTAGATAATACCATAATAATATCAGTTAAATAATGTGTGTGAGTGATTCTGATTTGTATTCAATATGATAAACACTTTGAAATATTGCTATTACGCAATCATAGAAAAATGGAAGTTTGTCACTGAAAACATTACTCATAATTAATTCCTTTTATCACTATTAATTTCTATCGTTTAATAAAGCTCTTTTTGCCAACAAATTTTTCAGAAATCAGACTTGAAGGGCTACTTCCGACGCGATTTTAATCGAACACCTTATAATAATTATGGTGATTGATTTCGAGAGTATATAATTATTTCATGTAAAACGCATTGATTAATAAAGATCATGGAATAATCACATTCCTTATGTATGATTTTTTCTATGCGTAAGTATAAAAGTATTCAACAGAGAAATTAATAATCTTTAAAATAATAAAAATATAGGATTATACATAAGTTCCTAATTATATTTAATTAATTTATTCAAAATAAAATATTACAGCAGTTAGGTATATTAAGTTAAATAAGATTTTTCAAATTCGTGTGCATCCCTTAAGATGTATACAAGTATAGACAAAAACGTCCGGATTTACAATATCTAGCTTAGTGGAAATACGAGTGTGCTATAGTATTTAATTTTAAATTAATAAATTGAGTAAAAAACACCTTTCAAAACCAAAACTATTGAATTAATAAAAAAAAATAATACAGATAAAATAATCAAAAATTTGACACATTAATTTTTTCCTCAAAGTACATCAAACCAGTGTCGAATTATTCGAAATTTCTATAAATTTATTTAATTTAAAAGATTTAATAGATGGCGCTGACTACGATTCTCTAAAAAAACCGAGTTCAAAGTTAATAAGCATCTGTATTTTGCTGAGAATTAAAGAATTGCTATATGTGGCAATATAACTGTTGCACAATTAAATAATCAACATCCTCTAGTGACACAAATTTATATCGGCTAAATAGTAGTTGGGTTAATATAGCTATATGTTATAATTACCAACTATAGCGTGTTCCTATTTATTATGAATGCAACGTGCAACGGCAATATAGCAGTAGGTAAGTTAAGTAAGTATATAGGTATTATTGTTACAAGGCGTTTTGATTCGACTGCTTCAACAGAGTGGTGCTGGTGCAGTGAAATTATTGGAAACCATGTCAAGGCGATTGCTGGAACCGTGTTGCCTACTATCGAATGTACCAACACTAACCTAACTTAACCTAACCTAACTTTAAGTACTCAACTACATTATTATATACCTACATTATTCCCAGTGGTGTACCTTACATAGTTACCTATATAAATAAGGTATAAACATATAGGTTGCCCTCATATTTTCAGAAATTATAAGACTTCAGGATGGCTGGCATAAATACCTCATCGCTGAATTGAAGATGTTTAATGTTCTCCTTTAGAGTTCACGGTAAAGAATAGGTCTCCAACTTTCTTCAGTTAACTTATGCACTGGGAAATTTTTAAAGAAGTTTCACAACGAATCATTGGTACGTACTTTCAGATTAGGACCAGAGATAGTACAAACGATTCATTATAGTGCGATCCAAATGAATTGGCGACTCTAATAATAAAAAAATAAATCCAATTAGATTGCATAGAGGTGACAATCTGTGTTACGGATATCGATACATCGAACTTTATTTTCTTGTTACTCGATGTATGCAAATATCACATTCTATTTCTGACCTGTTTTTACTAGTCCGCCACAGTTGGTAGGTACACATTGGGTGGGAAAAGAAAATTGCAAGAGGAAGATTTAGAAAAGGCCATGATCAGGGATATTTCCCCACTAATTATTAATATATCAGCTGATAGTGAAACCGAGGATGAGTATGAAGATGATATTGATGAAAACTAGTAAGTACCTTCTTTTATTGAAAAAGTATGTTAAATAATGTTTGTAGGTACATTTTTAGGAGTAAATCACTTTAATTTTATTATGGAGATTAACGGAGGGGCCGTGGTTGCGTGGACAGGTCGCCGGCACCGTGCGGCCTTAAGCGGTGCATTAAGTTTCTGATCACCTACTGTGAGATGAATATTTGATAACTGTAAACCCAAAAAAAAATACACACTTTCTGATTATTAGGAACATTAATAACATGACATGTACGGATAAATATGATATGACATATATCATTTTATAATTAAAACCTATATTTTTTATACTTTTAAAAAAGCGTCTTCAAAAATTAATACCATTTTTAAAAATATTAATCCTTTTTATATATGTTTTATTTAGTAACATTGAACATAATTTACCCATCACTACTAACTTACTACTACCTGCCATAAGAGATGTGAGTGTGACGGGAGCAGGTAGTCGATCCTTCTTGCTCGCACATTTTACGACAGAGTTCGCCAGTTTATTTGAATCGTAGTATAGTACGAATCTATAATATTAACTCTTCGCAAACAAGTTGTTGGTAAATTTACCAACAACTTGTTTGCGACAAGTTAATATTATAGATTCGTACTAATGAATCGTTTGTTCTATCTCAGGTCCTAATCTGATGGTACGTACCAACGATTCGTTGTGAATATTTTTCTCAGTGTGGGAAATGCCGTGATGGTATGAATGAATAAATAAAAGTTCTCCTAAAATCCAGCTCACTATCAATAAATTCACTATGGAAGTAGGTACTGTACAAAAGTGTTTTATTTTACTAATTTTAAATACCGGACACCTAGTACGGTCGATCATTAATATATTCATATAAGTAATTGGAAATAATTATAAGAACTCGTTACTAAAAATAAAAATTCTTTTCTGCCACTGCTTCTCCCATACAACACGATAATTTTACAATTATTAGGTTTACTCTAAGTATACATATGTAGGTATATTGCAAAATCGCCCAAGTACCAGCATAATACATATAATGTTCCCGTTTCTTTCTCAGCTCAATTTGTCGTATAAACATGTATACCTTCCTTATATGTGTAATATAAAACCTTACCATACTAGAAATATTATTTTATTTTTTAAAACTAGTTTCAAATCACAATTTGCAGCCGTGTTTATCAATAACGAGAAGTCTAAATGTCAATAATAATTATATTACACACCATACCAATATTGTCAAACAGCATAATTTATTTTTTTAATTTTAACTGGTTATCTATGGTGGCCTTCCGTGTGTTTGTTTATTTTGCTGCTAGCTTGCGGCGATCCTGTAGTCGCCATTATCATCATCTTCCTGGAGATGGCGACAGTTGGATTGTAGAATGCTAGGAAAAAATATGAGCAAAAATACAAAAGATAGTACAAAAAATATCAGCTGACAACTAAACAATCGTGTATTATCTGTCATTGAGAAATTTAAAGAAAATTCATTTGCATATTTTTTGCACAGAAAATAGCGCATCTATGTACGTAAAAAGCATGAATCATGTTATCTTCATTTATACATTAGTTTGTAGGTAAAAATATATAAAGAGAATATGAATAACTTCCAATCTTTAAAAGAATCAATATTCACAAAATATTATGTGGTTTTATTATCCCAACAAGATAGTTTTTTGCAAAAATCAATACTTAATGAAGTAACACGAAATGTGTATCTAGGACAAGAACTCGGTTTATAGGTAATTGATGCAGGTACTAGTTAATGCTAGAATTGCAAGTCTTAAACAAATAACAATTAGTAGAACTACCTACTTTACTTTTGTGTTTCGTGATAAGTCTAAGATTAGATTAAGTACAGAAAACGGACATTGAGTAAAAATAAATCTGCTTTGCATCGATAAGTGAAATAATAAAACGTGTTCGCAACATCAAATGATAATGGACAAAAGATTTGATTGTGAATTAGCGGCATGACCCAGATGTGCGTTAACGGTCGATTTTTGTGGCCTCATAAGTTTTATGATTGTGACAAGACGGTGCTGTTCATAATAATTTATTTTATCATCACGATGATCATAATAAATTTATTTTATATTTATACGGTGTTAGCAGTAATAAACCTTAAGGAATATTATATAATTTATTATTTTGGTTCTAATTCTTTGTGACGGTCACCATAATATGCCGCTGCTAAACGCGATGATGGCCAATCATTATTGTATGTTACATTGCACAAAGTACATAATATACACCTAATGGGTATGTGTAACTGTTAATAATAATTAGCAAACAGAATAAGTACCTATATTACTGCTATATGTACTATATGTATTTTGTAATATATAATTAAATGCTTCTCCTTGTGGAGTCCAAAGTAAAAACGATAAATAAAATTTAAATTAATTATTTTACCTGAGTAAATAGTAGATTGTTAGATACATAATGGTTTAGTTTGGTGTTGTCAGAGTTTATTAATCTCAATTTAACCTTCAGGTTTCTCATGGGAAATTGTGATATATTTTTCGTTTAATTTTCAGCTTTTGATAGTGATCTGAATGTTCTTTTGTATTACTTGTAATCACTTACGTTTGTATTGCATAATCAAATATATTATTATCATCGATATATTATAAACAAAGACCAGAAACGTTGTACTTATTTTCTCAAAATTCAGGTTCCAAAATGAATATCAATACAGAAGATATTAATTGCTGTTACACTCCATGACATATGTACCTAATTGCACTATTGCTGTTTTGCTCCCACATATACCTAGTAAGCATTGTGCACAATACCCTATTCTCAACTTTTTGCTTAGAAGAGCGGATAAATAGAAGTCCCCCGACTTCTGAGATATCCGGGTATGGGAGGGAGTCTTCAATATTCTCAACTTTGAACCAACGCTTGTTTGAGATTAATATGAAAATATTTTTTCTTCGATTGAACCCAATGTCTATTTTTTATTTGAGTTTCTATTCACTTATTGAAAGCCTTCTTCTCTCCACTGCTGGATATAGGCCTCTTCAAAACTTATCCACAATTTTCTCTTCTATGATGTAATAGGTCAGTGGTTACTGTGTTTATTCGCAATATTATTATATGTATGTACTAGATGCAATACATAGTTTGTTTATATGCTAATGACATATTTATACCATTAGTCATATTTTATAATTATCCATACAATAATAATAATATTTTCAATCGACAGGTGATGGATTGAAATGCATAAATCACCCCTTCTTATACAAATGGGTACAAACTAATATAACGAAAAAACCTTCATATCTAACAGCATAATCATAGTATTATTTTACAATATACCTATAACACCTACAGAAGTAACCGTTGCTTATCATTATAATAAATATACCTATAGTAGTATATAAGATATTATTATTTGCAGTCAGCTTAGCAACTATACTCCAAGAGGGATAAATGGACGCCTTATGCGACTATGTGTGAAGCCACAAAATCATTAAAATAGTATGATTCATATCTAAACATGGTGTTCTTGTTTTCAACGGAGAGTCGATGAAAAACAGACAGACCGAAACTACGATAGGTGGATGGTTTGAATAAGGATGCACAACTCATTGACATCCAGAAGTGGTGAAATGCAGCACAGGACCGCAGTTATGAAAAATTGTTCCAAAGGAGGCTAAGACCCGACTGCGTTGTAGGGCAATTAATGATAATGATGTTTTGTTAAAAAAGTTGAGAACCTAAAGTAAATCATTCCTTTGAAATACATACTTCATTTTATACTTAAAAATTAACGCATAATCTATCCAAATGTGGTTGGTGTTGACAAAATGGGAAAGATTGAAAGATAATTTGGTCCTGTTAAAGGCAAATTTCATGACTATGAATTATTGTAAAAGACTAAACCGGAATGAGAGGAAGAGAAACTCCTCCGACTGGCGCATGACAAGAAGACCTTCAAACGAGTGTTCACCAACGCTGGGAAAACATAATGAGCACAAAGAGAAGTCGAAATACGAAACGTCGTTAATAATATCACTATGAGATTAGTTTGGCTTGACACATTGTTGCATGACACATTCCAAATATAATACATAGGTACCTAATACTGTATTACTAAAGAAAGACTAAGAAGATGTTAGTGAATTCTGATTGAGACAACACATAAAACCGACAGACTGTCTAGACTCCACTGTATCAGTAGGTGTGTAGGTATATATTTTCTAGATATGTATGATTAGGTGTATAATGTAGGTAGGTATGTATAGTAATTGTGTGCATTTTATAATATTATGTATTATTATTGATGCTACCTAATCTAATAAATTTATAAGGAAATCCATTATTTGTTTCTATAACCGGTGTAAACACATTTGCCAGAGAAACAAAGCCCTATATGAAAACTACTACTACTATTATACCATCACAGTATATCCCACAAGTAGGGTAGTCAGCATACCAGTTATATATGTAATAATCATGCAAGCTGTTCTCTATGAAACTATAATAATATGAAATATAAAAACAATTAGGTATATGATTAACGAAGTGTGGATACTAGTGAATAATAAACTGTATACATCTTTCACAATTATTCATAAACAAGACAGATAATAAGAATGTGAAAACATCTATCTATTCCATCACAATATATTCTACAAGTGGTGTAGCCAGCAATTCAACTAGGTACATGTTATAAAAAAACATAAGTAGTCCTCTTGTGAAAGCTGTTAAAAAAAACGTACGTGTGTATATTGTTCTTTCTCCAAAGTAAATATTTTAGAAAAATTGTAGTTTTCTATACATGACAATGTTATCTACCCTCTGAACGAAACTGGGTTTGATACTGGTACATATCCAATCTAAAATACTTACCTTCACAGTGAGTATTATGAGCGACCATTCGGGTCCGTTTCGTTATCTCAACACAGAGAGAATGTCGTGAGAATAGACTCTCAAACTGTAATGATACCTATGTGTATTGATGCCGCTACTATGAACTTCTTGTTCATACTGAGAAATTCAATAACATTGCCATTATTCTTATTGGTGTACCAAAAACATAAACTTCAAAGCAACAAGATTAACATAATATTATATTTGTATTAAGTAGAGACTTAGTGAAGATAAAAAAAATTGAAGAATACTTTCAACACTATAGTCTGCTGATATTTGCAGAAGAGTCGCTGGTGACTGATGCAAAAAACCCAAGACAGATGACTGGAGAATTATGGCGAAGTTAAACAGTAGACAAGAATAGCTATATAAATAATCTCACACGTGTATATTTTGTACATTTAGAACATCATTCATATTTTGTAAAAAAGGGCTTATATGCACACTAATTTTAGAAAATCATTTTGCAAGTAGGTACCTATGTATACTTACTTACTTTTATGTATATAAACTACTACTACTACTATACCATCACGGCATATCCCACAAGTGGGGTAGCCAGTAGACCAGCTGCATATAATAAACATAAATTTATATAAACATAAATATCTAAGTATTTACAAGGAACTTATTACATTACGTTCAAGGGGCATAAATACGGGTAGAGTTATTCTTAGTGTATGGAGAATCCATGCTAAAAAAAGACAATAATAGGGTATTTGTTCTTTTCATACAATACTTACACTGTTGATTTTGATTTTTTGACAAATCAATTTCGAAAATATTGTATATTAGCCCTTATTTCACATGAACGTAAGCAACATTCATGTGTTTTAACGTTATGTAATGAAAAAGAAAGAAAAAAATTATATAACTTTTTGCATAACTCAACATCCGGATATTTTGTATCAATAACGAAGATAAGCGTAATTTATTAAATTTAAATAGGTATGTTGAAATTCGTTGCATTTTTTCAATTCAATGCGTTCCTCTTGCAAGGGAATGTGGTGGTTGAACCATAATAAACTGACTATAAAAGGATTAAATAAGGCACGCAATGGATTCGGGATGAATGTCCTCCGAGATGAGAAGAGGAAGGTGGATACTGGATAGCTTTGTTGAGGCCATTTTCTTTATTTCTCACACCAGTTCATACTGAAGTTATATCAAACATAATATAGTCTCTAAAACTCTATACAATAAATAATATAATGAACTATCCATGTATGATGCAACACGATACGTATAAGACGGAGAAATATTAAGTCTGAGACTAAACTGAGTTGAAAATAAACTAAAATGATTTTACTTTGCACTGCACATAATCAATGACCATCACAAAGACTAAATGGTATCAGTAAATTGATATTTAAATATGTATTAAAGGATTTTAGGATAGTAGGTTATAAGAGGTTATAAGTGCAGTAGGTATTTTCAAAACTTTTTGAATATAATAATAAAAGTGCTACGAATACAAGTACTAGATATTTCAAAATAACTGCCAATAAATTTACGCAATTACGATGTTTTTTCGAACCTATAGAAAACAGTTCTCCGTTATGATTTTTTTTCCAGTGCAACCAAATATATTTGACAGTTATAATATGCATTCAAAGACTTATTTCAACCGGTAATACCCGAAATATGACTTACCATATCTTGGAAGGTTAAAGAATAACAAAAAAGCCATACGTGTCTGCTACTTTGTATATAATTATTTTTATTTTCGAATTCTTTGTACGCAAGCGGGTGAGACATGGTTCTTCCCAAATAATTTAATATGCATACAATCCTTAGAATCTAACGAACGACTGTTGCACGATTACGTAGCATGGGAATTTATGTAGTTGTATTCATTGGAAATAGAATGATTCTTGTTTTTAATTTGGACGATCTATAAATTATTACACCTACCATCTAAAAATAAATTTATTTAATATTTTCCTCAAATGAACATTATTACAACGAATTATTATGAACTATGATGAACTCTTTATTAAGAATACAGCAGTAAAACGTAAAACGTTTTTTTCATAAAAATAATAAGTATTTCGAATGTCAATGTCAGTATAGGTATATGTATTTTTTTTTTTAAAAAGATATATCTGGGTTTTTGTTTGTTATAAACCCAAATACAACCTTATACACCTTTCACAGTAAGCTACTAAAAGCTTGTATCGTGAAAGGGGAGTTTGCCGGTACCTGGTATCGAACCACGGACCTCTTGTTCACGAGGCCGAGACTCTACCTCCAGGCTACTGACGAACTCTATTACTGACGAACTTTATTATGTAATCAATAGTTAGAGGTATGAAATATTAATAATTCGAGATAGTAAAAAAAAATGTTTATATATACAATAACGACTTTTTAGATCCATGGTATATTATGCTACAAATTTGATACGATTTAATCTTTTCAAATCAGAAACGAGTCAAAGCTTTTACCTACCAGACTAGCAGCCCCTTGAATTTGTTTTTGTATTTTTATCCAAAGTTTATTGCTCCTGTTCGTCTTTCCGTTCACCTTTGATGCCTCTGCTGCGGTGTTCTCAGACCCTATTCAAAACAATACGGTCCTACGTGGTGTAGGGCAGGTCTTCTTCGAATTCCGTCTACTGAGGTTAAATGTTTATATTATTATTCTTTGTATTTTTAACTAGCTTTATACCAGATTTGTTCAGAAAATAATAATCAAACTAATACAGAAATAGTGCATTACATAATATATATTTTATACCTATGTATGTATTTTATACCTATTATATATAAAAAAATTGTGATATTAAAAAAATTAAAACAATTTTACATATATTGACAAAACGTACATAGAGTTTTGTGGTACTACATCCAAAGACATTGCTATATCCAGAATCTAACGACTTTAATTCAATGTCCTCAAACTTATCTCTCAGTTTGCGTCCCTTAAATTAAAGAAAAAACATATTCACGGACGGACAAAATTTATATTTAAGTAGTTTTTTATATGTATATTTGTTTTGGTATGTATGTATAATTGTATCTTCTTCTTCTTCTTTTGCTTCAGTTAGGACTATGTCCTGTAATTCTCGGAGCCTGCTCCTGGGAGGTGGATGTCCAACTGTCCCTCTATCGTTTAGGTGGTCTTCCTGGGGGTCTGTTTCCTGTCATGCGTTCATCTGCTGCTATTCTGACCACTCGATCTGAGCTCGCCCTCTCCACATGATCTCTCCAGAAACGTCTTCTTGTTCTGCCCCATCGCACAACATCCTCGATATTACAGATTCTTCTTTTTTCTGAATTTCTTATTCTGTCACGAAGAGTTACACCTGCGATGGGTCGTAGAGTTTTCATTTCGGTGGTTCTAAGAAGACTTTTTGTTCTGGTGGTGTCAGCTCTTGATTCTATGCCGTATGTCATGATCGGTCTTATGCAGGTCTTATAGATCCTTACTTTGCTCTCTCTCAGCAGGTCTTTGTTTCTCCATACAGCACTCTTCAAGCACCCAGCCACGACGGCAGCCTTGTATAAATGTATAAATCTTTTTTTTTTTTTTTAGTTTTTGTTTCATGGGTTAGTTGGGAGATATCGCGCTTCTGCTCGCCCATTGCTCAAGTTCTGTAATGTTGATTTTTTTTGTACAATAAAGATTTATTATTATTATTTATTCTTTATGAGGTTTCTCCTTACCAACATAAAAATATCCAGTCTACAATATTCTTATTATTATGTGAACATTCGATCTACTGTCTGGAGATTTTAATATTATTATTATAGGTAGGTACCTACTTATTATGAATCAGGATGAATAAACCTTGAGACTGACACGAAGAGAATAATCTGTAGGTATACATCAGTGTGTCTGTTGCTATGGGGAAAAGTGTCTAATATTATTTTATACTTACATAATAGATTTTAATTATAGCATAATTAATATGTTGGTGTTGATCTAAGTAGGTGGAAACCAGTACACGTGGAAGCTTTCTTAAAATCTTAAAGCCCCGTGCGACACTCGCCGTTTAGTAAATAATTAAATTTAATAATAGTTTGTAACTAATATGAAACTTTACTTATTATTTTAAAAGGTTTTGATTGAGAAAGTAGATGACTAGCCTATGTACTATTTTTGTGGTGGACTACCTATTATTCGTGGTTAGATGGAAGAAATCACTTTAAAGTGATTATCTTGCCACTTCATATCGACCTAGTTTTTTTTTAAATTTTATATTGTTTTGTTAACACTGTCACATCATTAGATGATGTGCAAAAAGAATATATATTAATAAATAAAAATTGTCACCAGGATTTGTTTAAAGGAAACAAAAATAAAATATGCTTCATTTTAAACATCAGTGAAAATCGCATCCATAATTTAACATCATCATCATTCGCTCTTCTACGTTCCTCCTAAGAACACAGGGCAGAAACCAACCTCCTCCATTCAGAGCGTCTTAGCGCCAATTAACTGACATCTTTCCACAATATTGAACAGTCTGTTGTGAAAGAAGGACTTCTTTGTCATTATTAATGTTTATAACGAAAAGTTTTAAATATTTTTTTTTGTGAATCATTCTGTGATAAAATGTAAAATCAAACGCATGGCCAAATTATTATAATTCAAAATTATTGAAGAAATTAATACCTAGGATTTCATAAAGTAGTCACTACTATAAGTGATCACAGAAAAGTCAAAACTCTCAAGCGCATAATGTGAACAAGTAACTCGTGACTCGTGTCTAATAGTACTCATTGTGCTTGTTACTGGATACTAAAATAAATGCACGTGTACCTAAATGGTGAAAAAATATAATAATCATCAAATATTTGTATCATGATATGAAGGCAACCTTAACAATGATAACGTTTTGCTGAATACGAATTAAATAATTAAGAAATTAAAATCGAGCAAAATGCTTAGTAACTTTACTGATGACTTTATTAATTTACGTTTTAATATACAGGATACAAAGCTTCATCATTGCGATTAAATAAACAACCTATTTTTAGCCTTCTATTTCTAGATGTCATGTAATAAGTAAACAGGTTATCGATAGGTAGATAAATAAATCACTCCAATTAAGTGATTCCTCTATCAGACAATTACAACTGATTAGTTGTCCATTTGTTATTATAAAAGTAGTACGACAAAACATCATCGTATACAAATCATCACATCAACTCGTGATTCTATTAAAATCAATGCCTCTTACACAAGCATTCACAAAACTTCATATTAATCACTGGCTAACTAATCGTAGTAAGCCTGAAAATATACTTACCACTGGATAAACAAAACCTTACTCAATAACAGTTTGTTTCATGTGACTGAAAACTCTAAATTTTCATCAATAAAGCTGCTGTTCCATAATAGGTAGATATAGTTTTCAAAATTTAAAGATGTCAATTGTTGTTAAATAGGCATAAATGCACCGAAAACAACAGGTAATAATTTTAACAAGACATAAACTCTGAAAAACGTTAATATCTAACTGTGAGTAATGTGGCACTATTTAATCCGGCATAACAAAGCAATAGCAGTTATTTTGTAACTGTGAACATGAATAAATTGAGTAGGTATAGTTTCACCTAAAGATCACGTGATTCCCAGCAGTATAAGGCTGTGGCTCCCTTCGTGATAGCAGAATGAACAACGTTTGGTATATAAATGGGTAAATAATAATAACAATAGGTATGTACTTTAAGAGAGTGACGCAAGAAATAACCCTCTTTCATGTTTCAGGGTAGTAGTAATAATATGAGAATCTTAGTTATTAACTTGATTTGACACAGTTGTTCATTCTTCGTAATATATAATCAGCAGACTTGTCAATCAGGGTAAAGAATTAATGTGACACAGATTTTCCACGTGATCTTTGGTGTAATATACTTACGACATTCAAAGTATTATACTGAAGAATAAATAATAGGCAGATACATTTTTATTTGTTCAGTTGAACCTGATTATATTGTTCGAATAAATATTTTTTTTTTAACTAGGCAATCCACCGAAGGAATGATTTGTCCCATCTTTTTTTTCATTCAAATAATAACTGCAGAAAGAAAAACAAGAATTATCATATCTAGATTAAACCTTTATGTTATCGGGTATAAGGATTTTTAATTTTTTCGAGAAGTTTAATTGAAAAAAAATGTCGAAAAAAGGTATAAGGAGAAATTTAATGCTATATCAGGGTATTTTAAAACATGTGTACTCAAACACACAATATACAATAAAGTTTCACTTCATAAAGTAGGTTTCTTTACTCTTATAACTTTCTAAAGAAGCCTTCCAAGTCTACTTATGAAGTATAAAAAAATCTCATTCATTGAGCATATCAGCTGTTAGCAACCAATTTCAACTATTTAAAATATTTATATTTGTTAAACTATTGAAGTATATACGACAAAACTTCAATAAAGGGACAAATATTATTATTTCGATCGAATTTCTTTGGGTGTGAGTGATGAAAAAGTTTTTTTTAGTACGGAGGTAAAATTAAATATGTTTTGAATGGAAACTCCAATTCAATACACGTGTCTAAAAATTGTTTCATAACAAGCTGTCACAACATATTTTATAAAAGTTGTCAGAGTACCTACTTTAACTGTGTCGATTTAATGGTTATAAAATAGAAAATAGCTTTATGAAATTGATCCAGTTCTCCGTTAGTCACAATTGTGGATTCGTTATTATTTCTTTGCTTCAAAGTGGTGTAATCTAGATTTTCCTTCTTTTCTTCAACTGGATATTTCACCCTAATGGACACATTTAACTATCATTATAATAGTTCATACATCAAATGCACATCATTATAAAGTGCTTATTTCATAACTTATACATTTTTCCTTATTCATCGATTGGAAAATAATTTATTTACCTTGTATTTTATTCACATGACATCTGTCTAGCTATTATGTTTCTATGAATAATACCTTGTATAAAATCATTTTATATTTAACTCTATGATAATTACAGAGATCGAAGCGTCAATTCGATCTATCCTGAAACATCCCTTTCGTTTCCTCTACATTAAAGTAGTTTCTGTAATGCATATCAATTTCTCTTATAAATACCTAAAAACAATTTTGTTTTCATTATATCAATATAATGGAGTTTTACAAAATCAACGTCGACTCAATCAATTCTCAACGTCCGCGCTTAGTTACAAATAATTAAGTAAGTATTTTTCATAATGCATAGGTATATAATATATTATACCTTTTTAAATCATTAGTCACTTACTTACCAATAAATATTATTAACTCAAATTACCTAAATTTAAATAATCCTTTTACTTTACTTGATACCGATATCCATTTTGAACAGAATTAAAACAATTTTTTTCCAGTAAATTCATTTAAACATCCATATCATAATAATCGGTTAAGGGTACATGTTCTATAGATTAATAAATAAACTTCCCCGTTATCACTTGAACATGTGACAATAATATATTTTAATGAGAGGTAATTACGCTGCATTAATAAACAATTATAAATTCAGAAATTCCCCGGCTTTAAACGATTACGGGTATTGTCAATGGAGAATTAGTAGGCGGATATTTATACGAACACAAAAACACATTTCCAGGTAATTATGACTGACTTTTTGATTGATAATTTATATTCAATTAAATAGGTAAATGTCAATTATATTATTATCATCTAACAATGAAAAATTATAGGTTCTCATTCAAATACGAATACCAACATGATAATGGAAGTTTTATCTAAAATCATCATTTGTGATTTTTAAATTCTAAGAGATAAATAATGTATTCGCCTGAAATCGAGATTGAATTTTTATTTAAAGCTACACAACGTTCGTTTAATGATTAGGTATAGATAATTATATTTATTGTACCCTAACATTTAAATGAGTCTAGCTAGATGCTATCAAAGCATCTTGAAAAAAAATCTTACTGTCTGTCCTCACTTCGTGCGTGAATTGATTTAAGCAGGTATAAGTTAATTGCTTTCTTCATACCATGACACGATGACAATGAATAAAAGTCAGTACAAAGGAACACGTGCATTAAGTTATACCCTCGTGTAGAGTAATTTATTTAGTTTCTTCGAAAACTTTATTAACATCGTTTCAATCTATTTAGTGGAACAAACGTTTTTCCGTCAGTTCTATCTTGGCACAGTATCAAAACATTGCAAACAATGTAAAGACATGCTCGTTATAACAATCTATGTAAGAACTTAAATTCATCGTTTGAAGTCAATTTAGTCCATCTATAATTTCTATCTTTTTCTATATGGTTTAAATAATGTGTAATTTACTTTCAGATTTTTGTTCAATTTAGAACCGTTGGATTTGGAAGTTAAAAAATACGAACTCATTCAGTATAAACAAAAACTTGACCAAAGTATTGAAACTAATTGATAAACGAATGTACCTATGTCAAATATATCTACACATAAAAAAAATTAATGAGTGCGTCTCCAAATCGTTTTCTTACTTGAATATGTAGAAAAAAGAAAATTAAATGAATCTTAAAAACTACACCGAGAATATTATGTTTGAAATAAATAATAAATCATATCGTAAACATTCATTCCTGAAGATTTATATGAGCCATTGAAAAACAAAACCAGTTTTGGCTCGAACAATTTTTCATTTGTTTTGCATTTGTACGTAATATGGATTTTCCACGCCTTGTCACTAAAAGAAAAGCTTGAATGACACCACAACGTTATAATGTTACAATACAATTACATAATCACATGTAATATTGTAAGTATACATAATACTAATCACATCAAATCCATTTTAAATTATCTTACATTACTTACACGTAACAAGATTACCCAGAGTCCTATGTGGATATAATGATGAGTATGAATAATGTAATCCAGATATTACTGATATCTTATGAGGTGGATGATAACCATAAAGAATACACGTACAATTAGGTACCTAACAATAGTGTACATTTGTGAAGTATCTCTAGTTATCAATCACTTACTAAAGGATAAGTAGATACTTATCTAGTAGGTACTACGAATGATAAAATTACCTATAACTCAATACGTGATTCTCGTATCAAAATGTTGAAGGAATGAGAAGAATACGGGTAATTTGAAAATAGGCTCTGGTATTGAGAGTCATGATAGATATTTTTGTCAATTTTATTATCTCCAAAGAAGCAAGTCTGGGGTAGTGATTAATATTAGTGTGTAGATACTGAGTTTTGTTTTTATCAAATGAATGACCTTTTTCAATTACACGGTGGACGAATTCGGAGAAATTATCATTAGATAAACATAATCCACACTCCCTAATTTTTTTCTTAAACTTTCTGTTAGTCATACCCATAGTCGTACCCATATCCATAATAATAATATATTAAGAAAAAAAACTATTATCATAATATAAAATTGATAAATTGTAATGAATATGTCATCTATCAGTGATATCTTATATCTAAGAGTAATAAATAAGATTATCTATCAATAATATATTATACACATTTATGACTCATTCACATTTGATTCACTCTTATGAATGAAGTAGATATATATTATGTATCTACGAGGATTTATGATAAAACGCTACAACTCATCGGTGTCGTTACTATGATATTATTTTTAGATTATGTTCGTCTTATTTAAAATGATTACCTTGTAGATATCTATTACATTGTTGCAAATAAACTTACTATAATTAATACCCATAGTAGAAACGTATTATTGATACTGTACGTTTAATTAATACTTAATCTGATAAGGGTTCATTTTATCATATTGCTCATGTTTTAATTTCAAAGTGAGTCACATGAAACTCTCTATTATTTATCAAAAGATGAATATATATACACATATATAATTAATTTATTTATTTATACAATAAACGGATGTTGCCTCTTACTTATAATACAGTAAACAAATTATATAAAATCAATTTTTTTACCATAATTGTGTTAATATATAATTCTATAGGTACTTGATAATACTGAGACTCTAATTATTTAAAAACGTTAAATTCTTGAGAAGGGACAGTACAGATATACACGTTTAAACATAAACTGAGTGTAGAAACAATAGAAACTATAGGATATATAAAGCAGAAATAAAAATAATAAATATAATACAAGAGTTTATAAAACTGCAATATATAATTATTACAATAGAAATGTATGCATACGCAACCATAAACCTATGTGTACAAGTATGTATGTACATGTATATAATAGAGATTGGTGGGTTGTTTGTAAGGGGTTGACTGTAACATATCACTTTTTCATTTGAATTACCCAAGAGATGAAGAAGACCAAATATCATTGGTGAATTTATTCCAGTTCAATGATGTTTAGGTACTTTTTATACCTCAAAAATCGATATTTATCTGTACATAGAATATTTAGTTATAAATTTATACATAAAATCATTAAAATTAAATCCAATGTATTTGAAGGTACCTAATATAATCAGTAATATGGTAAATAAACAAAATGATTATGTTTATTCCGTATAGCACCCGATGAAGAATATTGGTGTTCTATTTTTTCTGTAAATTTTCGAGTGTCTTGTAAAAGGCGGTTTTACGAAAAAATTAAGACATTTTACACCTTAAATTCAGCGATGAGGTTTGCCATCCATCTTGAATGTTCTAATTTTTTGTTGACACGAAGACTTCAGCGCACATGCTTATTGCATCCAGCCGGACTGCAGGCTCCCCCACCTTATAGGATGTGCCGTGAGGGAATAGTAGAAGTAGTATATGAAAATGTTTCGCTAGAATTTTTTTTGCGTAGGTACCATCACATGTAACGTAAATTAACATTTTAAAGAGAATCAATGCATATTAATTCATTATTTATATTATTATTCTCAGGAAACAATATCTTGGTAAGTAGATACGTACTACGTTATGATATAATAATAGTAATTTTACGTTCTTTTCTACGATACAACAACAACGGGTATAAACATTCCTACATTTATAATATAGCTATGTAGGTACTTCTGTGATAAAGATAGTTGTTAATCATTACAGTAGTGTTATTATTAATATTACTATTATAAGTAATATTTATCGATATAATTATTATATTGTTCTTATCAATCCATTCATTCCAAGGTGAAATTATTGTGTAGATAATGACGTGAAATAGTTTCTGACAGGACTGCATACATAACTTACATGATATTACTAAGACATCTTATAATAATTATATTTATTGCATAATTATTATTCACTCAGGTTATCATATTTTATAGTTTATTGATTTGCTTCATTATTAACTTAAAATTGATACTTGCTGTATTTTAGGATCGATACAGAAAATATATTCGTACTGAGATTAATTCTAATGACGGTTTAATATTTCTCAACCTATATTTTATTGATGGAATAAAAACGTTTAAGAAATATTTAATGCAATATACATACATGAAACATAGTTCCTATGTCGTGGGAAGAGGCAACTCAATTGGCGTCTCGACGCTCTAAATGGAGGAGGTTAGTTTATGTTCTGTGCTCACGGGAGGGGAGTTGAAGGATGAATGGTGATGAACTATAGGCACTACTAAGTGTGCATTCGGTCAATATAGGTGGAAAATCATGTATGAACACAAATTACATGAAGTAATCGATTTATGGTAACTCCTATAATGCACTCATACAATATATTGCAATATGATAAAAATATACCTATGGAATTATTTTATAGAAATTCTACTGCGTTTATCGTACAAGTCGTTTCCTTTTTTTGTAATAAAAAAAATGGTGTAAAAAATTATGTACCTACTTAATTAATTTTAACAGTATTCTCGCTTCATAAAAAATATATGAACAGTATTATTTTAATTAATGATTGCAGATTCTTGAAATAATTTCTGCTAATGCCTACTTCATAAGTACTTCCTCAACGCCATTTTAATCCAAATCCTCATACGAAATCATAACAAACCTTGTAGCATACATTATTAAAATGAATAATATAATGATATCATTTCAAACACTATTTTAGTATTGTATAGTGTTTATAATAAATGTTATATTATGTCTGCAATCAATCTTCGAATAGTTGCGAATATTTAACGAACTAAAAGTTGTTGTGTGTAATTGTTAAGACAGGGCCTTCAATGGCAAGGTTATGCGAAACTATTGAACATAATATCAAGTCATTAAACTATCGAGGCTGCTGTAAAGTTTTATTTCGAAGATAATATTTCTTTATCGATACACAAATTTAATTTGTAAATTGGTACATTGAATAAACAATAGGCCGGTTTCCTGTGTTTAGTCACGTTTGTATGTATCTGTTTGGAGCTGATGAATGTTTTATAACTGAATAAACACTTATAAATTGTTAATATATTTTTTTTGCTGTAGTGCGAATGTGTGGTCATGCATATTAATTTAAAATAACGTCAAATTGACATAACAAATATTGTTAATTGATTATAATAAATATAAATACGTAATTGAAGATGTGTAAATCTCAAACTATTGTTTTTAATCATTTACCTTATATACAAAACAGGAAGGGCCACAAACTTATAAAAATAATTATTATTATAACAAACTATATTGCACAACTTTATAACATAAACAATTACATAATAATAACACAAGCAATTACAGGATAATAAAATAAGGCGATATAAATAAATAATAGTGTGCAATTGGCGAGATTATCAGAAATATTTAAATAAATACACACATACATATGAGATATAAAATATATGTACATTGTACATACACAATGAGATATAAAAAAAGATGACTTAAAATGTTTGTCACAGTATGAATGAAGACAAACAACCATTAATTTTCTTCTTGAAAGTCTAAAAAGACAGATTTTTGATGAGATGCGATTGCCAGAAGATTGTTGGAAGCTGATCGTAGTGGAAGTCCAAGAGAAATCCAAAACTCAAGACTTCCGGGGACAAGATCCGGGATTTGCGGTTTAACTTACATATTTTCCATTGGACGTGATTTTGAACGTTTATTATTTTATAAAACTTTATCCATGAATTAGAATAAACATTTTTATTTGAAACTTGAACCAGAGTACCTACATCATAGAAGCAAGTTTTTAGCAATGCATAATATTAATTATAATGATTGTTTTTACAATATTTATCAAATTACTTCATTATGACGTATGCTTCTCATTGTTAGACGGCACGTACATATACCACGTACATATATAAAGTAATTTTTATTTTCACGTTGTTATCTTGACGAGTGAATTTACATTACTTTGCAAATATGTCTCGTACATCATGATTTGATAAGAAATCATCTCTACAGAAAGGAGAGTAAAATACATACGTAAATTATTTCTTGATATAAATATTACTATTGTCTTCAACTTCCTTTAGATATAATGTAAATAGTCACTTTAAAAGATATAGAAATTCTGACGTCTTGATTTATGCTCACGTAGAAAATAGGTACAAAATGTTACTTATTGTTTACATTTTATTTCATGTTATTTATTTAATTTTACTGAAATGAAAATCAAGAATAATGACACTGAGGACCACAGTATAGCATTAATGGTTAAATAATAGGTGAAATGAAGATGAAAAACAATACGCTGTTTTGCTTTCACTATGAATATTATTGGACTCAGAGGCCTTTCGAGTAGACACCCATCATCAGTTAGTTTTTATTAGATAATTTTCTCATAACATTCACAGTGAAAGTAAACAGTGTTTTATTTTTTATTTAATATTCATTAAAATTAAATTTTTAAAAATTGATTCAAACGAAATACAACCATTAAAATAATAAACGCTGCGGAATCAAACATTTACTTAGGCATAAAAAGCTTAGCTTAAGAGAAAGAGAGAAAAATAACGAAAGTTATGGATATAATTCACCAAGCAGAAATTGGACTGAAGGCCATAAGAATTTAATAACGTAATTTTGCACATAATAAAAAAAATGCGTTTTACACCAGAGTTCTGAGCTGAAATACTATAACTATACACGTATGTTAGAGAATATAATAAACTCCTCTTTCACGAAACAAGCTTTTAGCCTACTGATAAAGGTGTACAAAGTTGTATTTGGATTTATAACAAATATCCAGATAAATATTTCAAAAATGATAATAATAATGTTACCTTTCCTTTCAGTGCCTTATAAGCCGACACAATAAAGCTGAATGTGTTGTTATTTCTTTTTTGAAGTATTGGATTTAAACTTACAAATCATGAGATCAGGTTGAACGTATGTAAAAAAGTTGATCAAAAATATTGCGATGTCATTAAATTTAATTGACTCGATAGAACGGTCGAAACTTAATATAAATTGCTAGTATATTTCAATTCAATACCTACGTCATAAAAAATTCGAAGGATTTTTAACCTACATATGTAGGTAAGTACAAACGTTTTTAGTACTTTTTTTTATTTCATGTTGAAGAAATATTATATATTTATACAAATTTTTCTATACATGTATTCATTAAGCAAGTTTTTGCAACCGTATGTACAATCCATTTAGGATGATTAATAATTTATTCGTGTACAATAAGATTTGTTAGGTTCTTAAATAATATTATGCTGATTAAGGTCACGATGTCTGACACGATACAAAATGGAGAATATTATTTTCACGTGACCAAAACTTTCTTTTTATTTCCACTTAACGCCAATACCTACATTGTTATGACAATGTAAATAATATAACATTAAGTAATATACAATATGCAAATATATCAATAAAAATCTTGTTGGTGAACCAATCAGAATAGTCGGAGATATTTGAAACGATATGATTGGTTGTCTATCATTGACCGTGATAGGTTATTTTTATATATTTATTATAAGAGTTATTTACCACCATAAATATAATTCAACTCTGATTTGTATTAAAATTATTCACATAGATAAGTGCATTATAGGTTTATGAAATATATAACAAACTCTAACGAACATTGCATTAATTTTTTACAAAAATAAAATGGTTTTGAAAAAACACAAAAAGTTGCACATGAAATCTTATTAGTCGATCAGCTATGAATAAAATAAACACTTCAGTTTGTATTTAAAAAATACTAAAATAGGAAATTTACAATTCATTAGGACCATTATCATCAAAAGGCAAACACGAAAAATGAAAATAGAAATTTATTTAGCTTCTCTTGCAAATCAAAGAGTTTGCGACGGTCGATACCTTCAGATAATTAACAAATATACCTATTCATGAAGATATATTATGTAAACTGTGGAAGGCATTTAAATTCACATACTTAGCCATAGGTTCAACAACACAATATTTTACTAACAAACTTAGCATAGGTATGGCATAGTAAAATAATAAAAAATAATATTATGGGTATCTACAAGACCAACTGCCGATCATCGCACCGTTGCGATATTAAGGGGAACCACTTTAATACTTCAAACGATGAACTCTTCGCAAGTTCATGGTCCCAAAAAAACGATACAATGGTCAAAATTTAGGGAATATGTTTTTTGGCATCGTTACTAGGAACCGCTTTTGTTATATGTATGTGTATTCTGTGTCTTGGCATTTATTTGATTTCCGCTATATCTACCTACTTACTAACAGCAACAACATAGTGAATAAAATATTTAAGTGCATTCATTTTCCTTTTAACGGACACTGTATTATTGCAGTTGTGACATTATTTGTAGGTAAATACTGTCTTGTTTTTAACAAACATAATATAAATTTTGGGACGAATGACTTCTTGGACAAATTTACATATATTAATTTGCAATTGGGTCGTTGACGTTTAATTTTAGTAGTTTTGGGTTCTTGGAAATCGATTGGATTCAAGGATATTTTTTGTGATTAAACTTAATAAGTATTGATTATTTCTTAGAAGATCTGTCAAATTTAAATAAAGAATAATAAATTTTACAACAGACATGGATAAATTCGTTATTCGCAACAAAAGAAACATGGGTAACTTTGCATAAATTGGAGTTTCTTTCCTCAACTGGTCATGAAACATAATCTCAAGTAGGTACTTACAATTTCCTTGTCTTTAAGAGCTTTGATGCACTTAGTGCCCTTACTTTAAAAAAGATATCAAAGAACAAGGAAAGCTCATCTATTTAATTATAATAAATGGTCACATTTAAAAACTCCTCATCGAATTATGTATGTCACATAAGTATTAAACAGCATTATTTTCATAATTGAATAAACTTGAATAAACCAATTACAATAATATATAAATACAGATATATCTAGACTTTAGTATAATGTAATATAATATAGATTATGTGTAATATTGTTCCGTGGAGCTACCGGCAATGAATTGGTCTTCAACTCTTTTCCTTAAGTTTCCTAAAATTAGGACAGAACATGGATTCAAAGATATTTTACATCTTTCATTCAGCGATAAGGTTTGCCACACATCCTGAATGTCTTAATTTTTTTATTATCACAGAGAGGACAGATTGCATGTTTATAACATGCAGCTGATCTGTTGACTATCTCCTATGTCGTGATTCTATTTTTCTCAAGACTATCCTCTCGACTGTGAGTGATTTAGATATGCCGTAATGGTATAGTGGTGGTAATATAATAAACTCTTAGAGTACCAAAGTTTTTTTTTTATTTATTTATTTTATTATACTAATAAATTACAAATCATTTACATATTTTCATTGATGCTGCCCAACTAGGTATAACCTGTTCTAGGGCAAACATCTGTAACACTCAAACTGTAACATTTCTCCCATAGTCGGCAGATTTCAGTGACTCTCTCAGGGTTTATCGTTGGGTAAATTTATTGTGGTGGTTGTGCTAAGGAAACACTAACATGATGTTGTATGATCAGTTTATTGACGAAGAATATGGTTACACAGATTATTATTACACCAAACAAAACAATTCACAGTTTTTTAATACTGAATTACATTATTATAGCGACACTCACAGTATTTTGTAGAAGAGAAGAGACATTTTTTTGGAGCGAGCCCCTGCTATGTCTATTCTAAGGCGGATAGCAGGAGACTGGCCAAAATGGCTGACTCCCGGAAAAGGATCAAGAAGAAGGAATCTGTTTTTATGATAATAGCAAAAGGTATTTACGATTTCTCTAGATAGGGGCCAGGGCTTTCACAGGATTTCGATAGATGGCAACACAAGTACCATTTTTTGGATATTAAATTATAAGGGTCCCATGACACCATCTCAAGTTGTCTTTTAAAGAAAAAAAATGAATAAAAAAAAGAAAAGTTTCAAAGTCAGTAATAAGAAGGATTCTACAGAACTAAGAGTGTCAAAGATAAGAAAGATTTTACAATACTGTGAGTGTCAAAACAAAATAGATTTTACAACACTGTGAGTGTCAAAACAAGGATACAAATTATCATAACAGACATTAGTAACAAATTCTTAATTATTCCTTACAAATAGACATGTCTCAAGCAAGCAAGGGACCAGGAAGATGCACCGACAGAACAGGTCGCGGAAACGGGATCGTAGACAATGTTCTCGCCATACTTCTAGGTAAACCTTTACATGCTTAAGACAAAACAAAAAAAATTCTTTTACATTATATAACAAAACCTTCAACAATTTCCCAAACACTTTTCCTTACTCCAAGAGGAGGTATCCATTACAATTATATCTGATCTACCTCTATTATAAGGGCGGTAATCCTTTACCCTATAGCATTTTTCTTTTGTGGAAACTTCCCACCAATTTCATACAGGCAAATGGTTAATATCAGGTACCAAACCTATCGCGCAGAGCTTCTCTAAGCGACCTGTATGAATTTTCTTTGTTTGAGCGTCCTCAAACCTCACTTGGACAATAAGCTTGTCGGGCATTAAAAATTGAAAATTTAACTAAAATAAATTTGAGTTAGAACTGATTGTTTTAGGGTAGGACGGTTAGTCATATCTCTATATCAGTCTAACCCAGGAGATGTACATGGAAGATGGCGAATCATCCAATGACTCCTTAACATTCATACTAGGCAAATAGAAATTACTGCAAGGGTACGCATTCCATACAGTAAAATTGCCGCAAAATGGCCAGCAGGTTCACACCATGTGAGAAACCTTGCCATATAATTTAATTACAAAACCATGCACACTAAAGATTAAAAACAATAAACTTATTTTTTAATTTGACTGATGCGACCTTGATCCTCAATTTAAGATTTAGCATTAATGATTTGATATACTAAGAGAATTAGTGGTAACCTTTCACACACTTTCATACTTCATCATTTATTGCGCAATCTGACATACTTTCTACTTTTACACCTTGAAATATATAGATATATAAATAAACAAATAAATAAATCAGTTACCACTTAACTCAGTGAATCAGGAGTTCACGCAAAAATTCAAGGAAAACAACAAAAGAATTCGTATACTTTCGTATACTGGAGGGTCAAAATTACATCAGTTATACAGTACAAAATTCCTTAAGACTATCATGTTGTATGACTTTTGTCTGCGACAGTGGATGGGTTCAGATTATTGTGAACACGTTGCTAATGAAAACGGCTAGCATATGAGATGATAAAGGCAACTTCATGCATCCACGGGCGCAAACAAAAAGATGATCAAAACATACAAAAAAAATTATTTAAGGGCGCCACAAGGTTTGAACAATTCAAAATTCTCACAGAAGCGGAACCTTGAAGAGCCTCTATGAGTTTTCTTAACTAAAAGTTTACAATAACATGGGCTGCAAAAGTTACAAGTACTTGAAGAGTAGAAATACCAAATTTTTGACTATTAACAGTATTATAATTTATTTTGCTTTAAAGAAGAAAGAAAGATAATTCCTTTAACATCACTATGACTGTAAATATAATTTCTTTTGAGAGTCTAACATTTTTATTACATACAAAATTCGCTATTAACATTGACCTGTGATGTATAGACATAGTTCTTTTTATTCATTAAAATTGCAGCCCAAGAAAACATTACATTTTTACATAAATTCTTTACATTATCAAAATTTCAATTTTACATGGATGGATTTACATTCAGAATGAAATATAACAACAAAATTTTGGAGAAACACATACCTAGGACTCAGAACTTAATGATATCCTTAGCATGATAGTTTCCCATTGCTCCAGTATCTACATCGCATAGCTCGTATACGTTAGGGGATATGATTCGGTGAACCTGAGACTTGATGAAACGAGGTGCTAATTTCTTTGAAAAATAATTCGCAGCGTTGCTATGAACAAATGACCTTCTCCAGACAATTTGACCTATGTCCAGACGAAGAGTTTTGCGACGAAGGTTATATCTATCGGCATTACGATGGAAAGCCTTGGTCAATGAGGAGGAAATTTCGTCGTAAAGCGCGTTCATTTCTGATAAACGACGTTGACGTTGTTCGGCAAATGCTTCTAAGGTACCACTATCAGAGGCATTGACAGTTCTATGGAAGGAGGCATGAGGAACATATTCTGTACCATGTACAAGGAAATAGGGAGAGTAACCTGTGGTTACATTTACAGTACTATTAATACAAGAACAGATTTTTGGAAGCTTGGAACACCAAGAACGTTGATCATTTTCTACCAATATAGAAAGAGCAGTAAGAAGAGTAGAATTGTATCTTTCAACGGGGTTATTCTGTGGGTGATAATATGCATTATAAAACAAGTCATTGATACCATAAGAATGTAAAAATGATTTAAATTCTTTAGCAACGAACTGTCGGCCGTTGTCCAAGACAACACACCGCGGAATACAATAAGGAAGAAAAATTCGTTCCTCGAGTAATTTGATTATTTCTTTAGCTGTAGGGTTTCGTAGTGGAAAAGCCCAAAGATATTTGGTAAAGATATCTACAACAGTAAGGATATGCACGTTGCGCTTATATGACATGGGTAATGGTCCTACCAGGTCAATACTCAATGATTCCATAGGTTTAGTAACGGGTTTTGGGTTTTTCATTAATCCATGAGGCGCTTGGTTATTATGTTTATATGCCTTACATGTTAGGCATTGCTTTACATAATCCTTAATGGTGGACAATAAACCACGGCAATAGAAAGTTTGAGAGAGATAGGCATGAGTTTTTAAAACTCCAGGATGGCAATTGTTATCATGAAATTCTGAAATTAAAGGTTCAAGTTGATCAGAAGGCACAACAAGTCTCCAAAATGAAGAATCTGGGGAGGATTTATTAGGTTTCTTATTTTTACAGTATCTATAGAGGTGACCATCCTCTAACATGAAATTATGGGAGTCTTGAGGTCTTTCTTCACAAGATTTGTAAACTTTACGATACCATGGATCGGAGACATTGGTATAAACAGACGGAAAAGTGAAAGCAGAAACAGGAATTCGACTGAGTCCATCAGCAAGTTTGTTTTCACAACCTTTCTTATAAACAAAATCAAAGCTGTATTGTGATAGACGCATAGCCCATCTGGCTAAACGTCCGCTGGGAGAAGAAATGGTTTTTAGATATTTTAAACATCCATGATCGCTCATAAGGGTAAAATGAGTACCTTCTAAGTAGCTACGAAAATGATGTACAGAATCTACGACAGCAAGTAATTCGCGGTCAGTAGTGGAATAATGTTGTTCAGTATCAGAAAGTTTACGGGAGAAATAAGCTATGGCATGCTCAGTTCCATCAGGAGATTTTTGTGAAAGGAAACTACCTATGCTTATTGCACTAGCATCGCAAGTAAGTATATAAGGTAGCGAATAGTCAGGGGGTTTCAATACAGGGGCCGTTATCATGGCAGATTTTAAAGCAATGAAAGATTGTTCGGCTTCATTATTCCAAGAAAATTGTTTATTAAATTTCTTACTTGTCAACTTGCAAAGAGGAGAGGCAATAGCAGAAAATGATTTGATAAAACGTCTATAGTAAGAACACATTCCAAGGAAACCTCTTAGTTCCTTAGTTGAAGTGGGACGTGGATAATTTAACATTACATTTATTTTTTCGGGGTCGGTAGTAATACCGTCTTGGTTGATGACGTGACCAAGATATTTTAATGAATCTTTACAAAAAACAGACTTTTTTAATTTTATAGTAAGATTGGCTTCATTTAAGCGTTGAAATACGGTCTTCAAGGAGGCAATGTGAGATTCAAATGTAGGACTACAAATTAAGATATCATCCAGATAGCAGAAAACATGATCACCAAGATCAGAAAAGAGTTTGTCCATGAGTCTTTGCATTTCAGCAGGTATATTCTTCAGTCCAAATGGGGTGACTTTAAAGTGGTATTGTCCTCTACCTTCCACAAAAAAGGCAGTTTTTGGACGGCTTTCGAGTGATAGGGGCAATTGCCAAAAACCGTGACTTAAATCAAGACTTGTAAGAAATTTGGTATCACGAAGGTTATCTAATATGCGATTGATATTGGGAAGTCTATAGCAGTCGGTCTTAGTGACGTCATTTAATCTACGAGGGTCTAATACAAATCGACCAGTACCATCTTTTTTGGGTACAATAAAAACATTATTTAGCCATGGGCTACGGGCAGGTTCGATTACATCCATTTTTAACATGGCATCAATTTCAGTACAAAGTTGTTCTCTTCTGACATGAGATTGGGGGTAAGTTTTCTGTTTTACAGGCAGATTGTCGCCCGTGTCGATAACATGACTTATAAGATGGGTACGACCTAAGCCTTTGGTTTCATAAGAAATCGTTGAGAATAGTTCTTTGACTTCATTCAGTTCAGAACATTGTGCTGGAGTAAGATTATTGGCAGAAACTAGGCAAGAAGGGGACGAAGATGTAACAAATATGTGTTTACTAGCTATTGGATTTGTCAAAGAATTATTATTATTCGGAAAGAGTCGTGGTGCTAAGCCGGAGTTTTCAAGAAATGGGACACCCAAAATTATTCCATGAGAAACAGAAGGGGCCACAATAAAAGTAACATGAACAGTCTTGTTATCAAAGCAAAGAGGAAGAATGATCTTTCCAATAGACTGGAAAGAGGAACTGTTAACACCAAACAATGTTTGAACATAGGGTTGCAGGGTATAGCCTAAGGTTGTAAAAGTTTTATAAGTATCTCTACCCAATATATTTACTGCAGCTCCAGTATCTAAGAGAGCTCTAAAGGGAACATGGCGAATTTTAAAATTGATGTGAGGACGATTGTCCGAACCACTGGTAATGGCAACTTCGTTTAAATGACAGGTAAGATGGAATAGTTCAACAGAGGCTAACCAGTCTGACCACTCGGCATCTCTCTTCCCAGGAGAAGGACGAGCAGAAGACCGGTAGTTTACAAGTTTTTTGGACGTCGAGACAGGTTAGGAGGAGGCATACTTAAATTAGGCATTGAAACTCGTGAGGTGTTAGAAGCATTGACATTAGAATTTGTAGAGAAATGACGGGGTCGATAAAAGGTACGAGGAGTTGGCATTTTAAATTTACAATCTCTGGCCAGGTGTCCTGGTTTACCGCAAGTGTAACAATTATTGTTCCTACGTGTATCATGGGTAAATGCGACCTTTGGGCGAGCAGGAGGAGGTGCATTATTTGAGGTTGCAGGCATAGAAGAAGAAGTGACAAGAGTGAGACGTTCGAATCCAGTACATATTTGCTCCAAATCAACTATGTTGGAAGGATTTGCACCAATTATGGCAGCCGCAAAAGTTGTTTTAAGACCTTTCTTAACGATTTTTAGAATTTCCGAATCTCTAATAGGAGATTTCAGACTTCTGTTCATCATAGTGACACGCGAAATGTAATCGGATGCGGTTTCAGAAGGTGATTGTCTGGAACACCATATATTCATTCGTCGCTCAGAAGTTATACTTTCGTTATCAAAGCGGTCGAGGAAGGTGGTTTTCAGATCTTCCCAACACAAAGTGTTGAGTCGAGCAGCTCGATAGAAGGTAAGAGCTTTTTCGGTTAGAAATTCTGGAAGAACAGTAGGCAGTAAAGCTATGTCAAATCTTCGAGACAGACATATTTCCTCTAATCGAGTAAAAAATTCGATGAGATCACCCTCACCGTTGAAGATAGGAATGGGCCAAGAAGAAAAATTGATATTTAAGGGCACACAAGTAGTTTGACGTCGAGGAGTATCCAATGACAGAGTGCGTGCAGGAGGAGTGGGATGGCTGAGGTTAACAGTTTCCGTAGTAATGGCACAATTGGAACCGGCGTCACTGGACAAATCAGAACTCTCAATTGATGGAGGCATTTCAGAGATCTTATTGTTGAAACTTACGCACTGAGCTCTAAGATCAGCGAGAGAATGGCTGGGCGTTATACCTCTCTGGGTTAATGCGTGTTTAAGAGTCCGGGAATTGGATACATTGACTCGCGAAATAGGCATAAAAGATGATCCCGACATTTTGAGATTCTAACTTGCAATGACAATAGAATAATAAACGGTTCTTCTATATAAGTTGATCCTTACACAGGAGAAATAGAAAAATTGCACATGCAAAACGTTTTGAATTGACGATCTGAAAGAAAATTGGCAAATAATAATCAACAAGACAAAAGATTATACGTACCAATATTCAGCGCTGGATAGATTGCGATGGACTTGCAGGAATTAAAAAAAAATTCTTTGAAAGAGGAAAAAAAAATTTTTTCCAAAACAAAAAAAAGTTGAGAAACAGTGGACACCTTGGTTTGAAAATTGCTCTAGGAAATATGGACTCCCAATAAGAATTCAAAAAAAATTCCTCAAAGCAAAAAAAAAATGTTAAAAAAAAGTTTGGCAACCCTTGTAACATCAAATCTCAACAGTTGGGAACCATTGGATACTAAAAAAAATTGTTTGGAAGTCTTGTCCTTTGATAAGACTCGAAAAAAAAATCAATAACAATTATTTCTTTAAATTGTTAAAGTTTGGAAACCGCTGGAAAGTTTGACATTCCCTGGAAATATCGTAGACATAACATTACATACATTACATATCATAAAATTAACAATTCCAGCATATGAGTAAAGAATTATTGGTAATTATTCAAATCTGTTTTGTTAAGCCTCTTCCAGCAATATTGAGGTCTATGATCATTTCACTTCAAACCATACATAAATACATCCACAGCCCGCGTGACACGCACGCTAGGTAGGTACAAGTATAATGAATTTAAATTTAATTTCTTTACTTTTGAGTGTAATTAGCCAGATATAGAAAAACTTTACTTGGAATATTTCACAAACTAGACATTTATAAATTTACAATTCTTACTTTGTAGATCCTTCAGTGTAGAATCTTACATCAACAAGCAAATAATTCCGCAAATAATTGTAAAATGATCTTAGCTAGTATCACTTGAATTTATGCAAAATTGAAACTGGAATTTTTACAATCTCTTTGGCACAAAAGGCAAAGCATGGAACAACATGTAAAAAAAAAAACTGTATCTATAGTAGGTATACAAAATATTTCAGTACAAAATGAACACAACAACACCATATTTTTCCATAAAAACCTGTGTAGTAGTCAGACGAATAAGGTTGTCTATTACTAGTGAAGGAAGCATTTATTTCCTCATCCTCAAAACCATCAAGCATCAAGGGCTCTCCGCGTAGATAAAGAAGGCCTCGAAGAAACGTGAGATCTAGATGACAAAGCATGGGACATCCTTCTATTGGAGGTCAGGAACCGTCAAGGAAGAAAATTCCGCCATGGACATCCTTCGTAGTGGTGGTAGCAGGCTTCTTAAGAGATTGCAATGTTGGAGATCTTCATCTCGTCAGAAGGAAATTATCTGGCCGTCTTAGGAAAGTTTGGAGTATCTGTTCACAATCTTGTCAATTTCTCGATGTATTTATTTCTTAAATTCTCCATTCATTAACAATATCGGGTCGTATTTGCAATATAGCGGATTTCTTTTTGAAGATCATAAATGTATTTCGCATATATTTATTATTAAATCGTTTTTATTTTTAACACTGTTTATAATTCAAATAAATAGACTCGTTCATTCTTTCTTTGTTGATGTAACGGTTTTTTTCCTTATTATATGAGTTTTTTTTGAGGGCGCGCAAATGTATCACGCACTTGATTATTTATTAATTCTCACTTATTTATTTATTAAAATGTTTTTTTTTTTTTATTTATTTATAGCACTGTTTATTTTAATCGATTTTTCACTGAAGCACCATCGTAGTCCTTATTGGTCATGCGGTGAAATTTTTTTGAAGAGCAAAACGACAGTTGCACAGTCTTGTTGTGATGGTAATGGAATTTCAACCGTTTTTTGATCGAACATTCTAGAGAAGTGTGTGTGTGTTGGTGATGCATGGAAACATGGGTGGGTCACGTGATACGTAACGAACTTATCTACGCACTATTTAATGTTATCATTTATGCATTGTTAAATTCACTTCAAACACAACAAAAACCACAATAATTAGGCATCACGTTGGAGCGCCAAACTGTAACACTCAAACTGTAACATTTCTCCCATAGTCGGCAGATTTCAGTGACTCTCTCAGGGTTTATCGTTGGGTAAATTTATTGTGGTGGTTGTGCTAAGGAAACACTAACATGATGTTGTATGATCAGTTTATTGACGAAGAATATGGTTACACAGATTATTATTACACCAAACAAAACAATTCACAGTTTTTTAATACTGAATTACATTATTATAGCGACACTCACAGTATTTTGTAGAAGAGAAGAGACATTTTTTTGGAGCGAGCCCCTGCTATGTCTATTCTAAGGCGGATAGCAGGAGACTGGCCAAAATGGCTGACTCCCGGAAAAGGATCAAGAAGAAGGAATCTGTTTTTATGATAATAGCAAAAGGTATTTACGATTTCTCTAGATAGGGGCCAGGGCTTTCACAGGATTTCGATAGATGGCAACACAAGTACCATTTTTTGGATATTAAATTATAAGGGTCCCATGACACATCTCACAAACATATCAATCATATTGAAACATATACACAATCACAAAAAGCATTCATCTCCTATATTAACACAATCACATTCATAATAAGAAAAACACTGCTGTAAACTGTCCATACATGAAACAACACACAAACAAACCATTTCTCCATATAAAACCAGAAAAAAAACAACACTGTTTAACATTGATGTGAGATAATGATGTGCTTTCGAGCTTTTTATCCAACACGTGTCATTTATATTAATCCCAATGACCTTTTGGGAGACATTATAAAACTTTTATGATGGGAACATGAATAACGCACCTGTCTCATAGATCACTATCAATATAAAATAATTAGTTGAGCGGCAAAACTGACTGACTGTCGTATCAGAAGATACTCAACATAATTAAAATGTCCATTCATTACACAATTATAATAATTAATTCTTACTAAGTAAGTACCTACTAATGTAAACATAATCTTACTTACTTATAACACGTATGTATTCACGAGTTCTTCACTCTTATTTCCTTCTATATTTATTTCCAGTCTCCAGGAAACATTTTATAATCCTCATATTATTTTGTATTAGTTGCAATAATTAATCAGCTCATTATTGGAATCTAATAATGCAGAAATAAACTGCAATTAGTGCCACCCACTTACATGGTCATTATAAGATCTTGAGAGTTTCTTCCTATTTTTGCAGACATTGTGTGAGGTTCTTAAAATAGGCTATTTATTCAGGACGAAGTATATATATATATATATATATAATGAGTTACAATCCATTGGATTGGTCTGCAACGAGTTTGGTTTTTCTTCTCCATTCGTCTCTATTCTCAGCCAGTCTTTTCAGCTCTACGTATGAGCCACAGTTCATATCACTCTTCAGTTGGTCCATATATGCGTCTCTTGGTCGGCCTCTGCCATTTGTCCCCTCGGTCTTACCCTCCGCGATGGCTATGAGTAGTCCTGGGTGCCTGATGTTGTGGCCAATCCAGTTAGCTCGTTGTTGGCTGATTCTCTTAAGGAGTTGCCTTTTTTCGCCTACCCTGGTTAATACTTCTTCGTTTTCGACGATAGACGTTTATTATAATGATGTATGTGTTTCTTGGTTACATTTACTCACATAAATAAAATTGCATGCACTGAATATTTGCAATTCATCTACAATTAATGGAGAAGCAACATAATCCATAGTAATACTATACTATTTGTATACATTTTTTTTTCACTGTACATTGTTTACAATAATACAAATTAAAACAGTATCTTAAAAAAATATCAGTTATACAATTCAATGTACAATGGGCGAGTTTATCGCTAAAATACGATGTCTTCCATCTACCCCTATACTACAAACATAATAATACCTACTAATTTAGATTTTGAGCAAAATTATTTACAACCTATTCTTTACCGGTGACTTCAGGGAAATGCTGTTAAAAAGAATACATTCAGAACAAAGATCATTATTTTGTATGATCTTTATATATTTGCTATTACTTTTTTATGTTTACCGTGTTTGAATTAAAATTATATTTATTTACATATTATTGATAATATTAGTTGTTTAATAATAATATATTAAAAGCATTTTAAGATTATGTATTTCCAATCAGAAACAAGATAGAAAGCAAGCAGACAGGTTTCATTTATTATTAAACCGATATATAAGTACTTATCACTACCAGTGGCGTATCTGAAAGTTTGCATACTTGAAAGTCCACGCTCAATACAAGCTTGTTAAAATACATCTTGAACGAAATTATTTATTCTTGCAGTAAAGCATATTATATTATGGGAAAATATAAAGTAAATAAAAAAACTTCTACATTAAGCGTAATGGTAATAAATATTACTTTTATAGTAATAGGTATAAAAAACTAGGTTAATTATAAAAAATAATACAAACCTACAAATATATAAAATTTTACTTCATATAGTGGTCACCAATCAGTACTGACCGCTCCCAATGTTGCTTCACTTTGGTCATCCGAAAGCCATTCAACTACGATAATAAACCTGATTTGATTTTCTATAAAAATTGCCAGATAATACTTTAATAAAGACATAATAAAACTTAATTATAACATCATTTATGTGAAGCATAATCTTAGTACTGGACCCCAAAAAAGGCCACATTGAGCAATTCATCTACAAGTGATTAATTTCCCGAATTGCCATCTGTACAGCGTATCCCGAGCGAAACAGAAATCAGTCCCATTAGCAACCATATTCACAAGCAACACAAACGCTATATAATGTTATTACTTACGTTGAATTATTCAAATACATTTGTCTTAAAACGCTTAGTGTTAATATTAAAATGAACGAGACAACTCGAGAGTGCGAAATTTTAAACTCTCGGGTCGTTATAACTTATACTTTTATCGTTATGCTATTATTTTAAAGCTTAAAAAACTAAGATTAAGCCCAGTTTTCGGCTTTTATGGAAAATACACCACTGATCACTTCATGAGTATACTTAACTCTTTGGTAATAAGTCTCATGTTGTATAATACATAATAGGGGAGCTTCGAGTAGCTCTGGACACGTTATTGAATTTAAAAAATCATACTTCTGAATTAAACATAAAAACAATAGGTAGTAGGTATATTAATTAATTATAATTTGTTTTTAAATATCTCTTAGATTTATTATTAAAGTGATGAAAAGTTAAATATGCCTTAAAATCGGCATGTAAAAATTTAGCGGGTACCTCACAAAGAACAGAAAAAATACAATACTTTTTTTATATGACACATACTTGTGGCATATAAATAATATTTTTTTTATTATCATGTTGTGTATTTTTTTGTTGAATTTGGATAATAAAGATTTATTTATTTATTTATGTACCCGCTTTCCGAAGCTACTCGATCTTCCCCTACATAAGTACTTGAAACTTTCAAATCAAGAGTCCTGCTTTCCAATAGATTTTTCATTATAAATCTATCCAACATAGAAAAGCGACGTCATCGAAAATATCTCCATTCGTTTTATAGGTATGATCAATATATTACACCTACAACAAGGCTGGTTTGTTCATTGAAAATCCGTGATGACATGACATAGTAAAATGAAGATATCTATGATAAATGGAAGTAACTATCAAATGCTTTCGAAAAAAAAAATAGTAAATGATTGCGACTGTGTACTTATGTAAGTTCAAACATGTTTAAGGATGTAGGTACTAGCAGAAATAATCTTTTTTTCTACGTTCTACTTCTTCTTTCTCTAATTATATCCACTATTTGTTGCCATAACGTGCCAACCCGTAGTTCCGTGGTATAGTATTCCTTCGCATTAATATGAAGTTTAAAAGTTCACATATGTATATTAATACCCAGTATATTTTACTTTATACCGTAAGTGTAATAGAAAGATTTAATACATTCGATAAACAAGATAAATGCTAATTTAATAAATTAAAAAATGTAAAAAAATAAAATATGGGTATTAGGTATAAGTAAATCTCGTTTGACTCCGATGGTACGCAGTCCCGGTTCAGGGACAATAGACAAACTATTGATGGACGCCGCTCTAAGGTTATTGGCATCTAAACCTGACATTACTAATGGTTGAAAATAATAAACTGGCCACGTCCCTAAATTCTATTTTATTTTTTTTAATTTCTAGTCTTTTACACCGTACTTTTCCTAGATAAACTATATCAGAGCTTTTGGAATTTTGTTATTAAAATTAAAACAAGAATATTTTGAATAAAAAAAGGTTACATAAATTCCTGTATACGATAAAAAATATGTTTTGATAAGATATGCGGTGGCGTAGACTACAAAAATATGTTGAATCACTTTGAAATACTTAGGGGAAGATTGGCACCATTCGTACAGGGGGAAGATTCGTACAGTCACTACTACGGCTTGTTAGAACAGCGTATTTATTACGACTTTGCGTGTGTGAGTAGTCCTAGACGGCCGCCAGTTGTCCGTTAAGTTAGCAGTCAGTGCTGCCGCTGCGAACGACACGGGAGGACGTGCCGTGTTTTTGTACGCTCAAAGTAAATATTCTGTCGATGTTTTTGGATGTTTTGTACTTAAGTGAAGTGTGATATTGTATTGGATTATTGCTCATTGGTAAGTAACAAAGATCACGATAATAATAATCTATATATTTTGTGGGTTTTCCCAAATGATTTATGTGTAGATAAAAATCTTTTATTTTTGACCTTTGGGGCAGGTTCGTACGCCTATCCAGGGGCACATTCGTACGCGTACGAATGTGCCCCCTATCACAATCCATATTAATAAGTTTATTTTTATTTCAGAAAATTTGCAAAAATGGTGCGGAATTACAAGAAGAAAGAGACTAGGTCCACATTAATAAATGAAGAAAATATGACTTCTGCAATAAAAGATGTTTTGGAAGGAAAATTGTCTTACAGAAAAGCAGCGGATAAATATAACATTAAGGCCTCAACTTTGGAGAGTCGGGTAAAGAAAATAAAAGGTAAACCTAATAATACTGACACGAGCCGTTCATATCAGTCTAAATTTACAAGTTACCAAGTATTTTCTACTGAAGAAGAGTCACAATTAAACAGATACATTGAAAAAAGTTCGAAAATGCATTACGGGCTCACACTATTACAAGTCAGGAAGCTGGCATATGATTATGCTAAAGCTTTGAAATGTAAATATCCACCAAAATGGGATGAAACTAATTTGGCTGGTATAGATTGGATTCATGGATTTCGAAAGAGAAATAGTAGTTTAAGTTTGAGAAAACCAGAAAATACAAGTAATGCCAGATCTTTTGCATTCAATAAAACACTCGTAAATGAGTTTTATTGTAATTTAAAAACTGTATATGAAAGGTACAAATTCACTGCAGATCGTATATTTAATTTTGATGAGTCTGGCATATCGACAGTGTTAGACACTCCAAAAGTGTTAGCTGCAAAGACACAAAAACAAGTCGGGCAAATAGTGTCTGCAGAAAGAGGTGAACTAGTCACATTTGGCGGCATTATCTCAGCAAGCGGAAACACAATTCCGCCACTATTTGTATTTCCAAGAGTACATTACAAAGGTTACTTTATGGAAGGAGCTCCTGAAGGTAGTATTGGGGCAACAAATAGAACTGGCTGGATCAATTCCGAGATATTTCTAGACGTTTTAAAACATATAAACAAACATACGCTGAGTACTAAAGAAAATCCAATCCTTTTACTGTGCGACAATCATGAAAGTCACATTAGTTTGCCAGCGATTAACTATGCACGAGATAATGGCATAATTTATTTGTCATTCCCCCCACACACATCTCACAAGCTTCAACCGTTAGATGTTGGAGTGTTTGGGCCATTTAAATCCAAATTGAAGACAGCCTTCAATGACTGGCACGTGACAAATGCAGGGAAGACAATCACCATTTACAATATTCCGAAAATTGCCAAGATAGCATACTTTGAAGCTTTTACTGCTAAGAATATCATAAGTGCGTTCACTTCGCCAGGCATTTGGCCTTTCAATCAATTGGCTTTCAGTGATGAAGATTTTTCACCAATTGAAGTGTACACATCCAGCAACGCAAACATTGATTGTCCTGCTCAGAAACCAGAAAATACCAACACAACTAATAATCAACCAACGCAAGAACCTCTAAATAATGATAACGACACAACTGGAACTTTGGCTTCTTCTAAAAAGTTACTACAAAATATTCACACAGAAGCAGCTTCATCTACTCAGGCACATCCACTAGTAAGCGCTGAAACAACTTACCTAAATTCTGCATTGGGAATTGAGGCGACGCAGAAAACGCCTCCTCGAGTAGTTGGAGTTCAGTATCAGATTTCTGAGTCACAAGAAATACCAAGTCCTATTACACCAGCAATGGTTCGGCCTTATCCTACAGCTGAGAAAAAGAAAAAAACAACGATGGGAAGGCAACCAGGAAAGTCCAGAATTTACACTGATACGCCGGAAAAAAATAGGCTGGAAGATTTGCAAAATGCGAAGCAATTGAAAAAAACAGAGCAGGAAAGAAAAGCGAAAGCGAGAGAGATGAAACGCACTTTAAAAATTGCTGCACACTCCAAGCCAAAAAAATCAAAAAAGAAAGAAGAAAGCAGTGATTCGGAATCTGAAAATTCTGAGGTTAGTTTACAGGAGAGTTCGACATCATTAGTAGATTATTCTGATGACAATGAAGGTGAAGATTTTGATGCTACTGTGAGACCCGAAAATATTAAGGACAACTCTTTTGTTTTAGTCAAATTTGCAAAAAAAAAGTCTATTATCTATTACGTAGCAAAAGTTATGAGCCATTATTCTGAAACGGAATTTAAGGTCTCGTTTTTAAGAAAAAATCCAGGGCTATCCTGCTCGTTTGTGTTTCCTAATATTGAAGACGAACATGGCGTGGACATTTCTGATGTCGCTTTGATTCTTCCTAACCCGAAATCTCCAGGAGCCCCTACAGCCAGGACATCTAAATTATACAAATTTCCTATAGATTTCTCACGATTTAGTGTGCAATAATTAGTTATTAAGACTTGGTTTATCTTGTTTTTATTACTAATGCACCAAATAACTAAAATATTAATCTCTTGTTGACTGTTTAGTTATTAGTGTAGTCTAAAATATGTTGTGTTTTTTCTCCTAATTGTGTTTTTTTTTCTAAGAAATGTATGTTTGGTTGATAGGAGGTTTAATTGTTCAGTTTATCACATCATTGTTCAGTTTATTACATAATAATTCTTTCATTGTTCTTTTCAATAAATACGATTTTTGATAATTATTTTGCTGTTTTATTTAACCTGTACGAATGTTCCCCTACCCATGTACGAATGTACCCCTCTGGTGGGGCAGATTCGGACATATGCCAACTTTTACTAAAATTCAATCCATTCGTTTATTTTATAAGTTATTGTCTTCCAACTTTTTTATTAAGAAGCTAAATGTGTGCAGAATGTTATAATAAATGATTGAGCAATCTATCTTTAATACAAAAATTTTTAAAAATCAAACTCTAAAAAGTGTACGAATGGTGCCAATCTTCCCCTAGTCTTGAAATACTCTTTGGTATAATAATAATAATAAAAATCTTTATTGCACAAAAATAGTATACAAGGAGAAAAAAAAACATGATATCATAACCACTGAACACATATTTTTGTGCAATGGGCGAGTTTATCGCTGAAGCGTGATATCTTCCAACTAACCCATAACACAAAAATAAATAATAAAATAATAATAATAAAAAATAAATAAATAAAATAATTAAAAATGTATAAATAAATAAATACATACATTTACTAAAATAAACTTATACATAGAATAAGATACATAAATATATACCTAAACAAAAGAAACAACATTAGATAAGCGACTTGGCACAAATGTTGAGTTGGGAGGGATGGGATAGAGTGGAAGGATGGGGGTAAGACTGCTCATCGTGTTTGGATACACGAAAAAAAAATATATTGAAATACAAATATTGGTATACAATGGCGGCTCTAGACTTTTTTTATTTATTTATTTATTTTCTCGAAGGGAACAAACAGTCAACACAACAAGTATTACAACAATTAAAATTAAATGAAATATAGACCACAAGAGTCCCCCTATATTACCACAGTTTAAAAAATTCAAAGCAACTTAGACAAACACACAAAACCAACAACAAATTTGTAGTGGTCAACTCTCGTGTTTTTGTAGTGGTCAACTCTCATGAAGAACTTTTTTTATTATTTCCACAATTTGGTATGGGAATTTGAAAAATAATTCGACTTTTTTAATTTCTACCCAATAAATATTTCACAATCTCATAGTTTTTGACAATACAAATTCAGACAATACCCAGTTTATTTGTTCGCATAAGGTGTGTTGTATTTGCATATATGGAAGACACACCATTCTGGTCCTGATAAAAACATGGTAGGTGTATCCGAAATTTTAACTGGATTTAGCTAGTCATATTCTTAGTAGTAAACTATCTATCAACAGTGACATTGTCGTCGATGGATGAGAAAAAGGAGGTGAAAAGTGTGGACGGTCAACTCCTTGTAATTCTCCAGTACGGTGTACGCAAATTTGTAGGATAAGAAAATATAATATGCATAACATAATACATAATTATTGTGATCTTTCAACATGATCCCTTTACCGACCAGTCATTGTACCGTTTCCCCGACCATCATAATCATACTTGTTAGCAGTCATCATGAATGCCATCGACATCACTATCTTATGCCACTTTGTGGCGCTTCCCTATTCCCACAGAACAGTTTTTATTATTTCATATATGGTCATGCTTCAAATTACATACTGTCATGAAATGAATATATACAAGACGGTATATATTATTTTTATATACCTAGATCGTGTATTTGTAGTAGGTAATTAATTTGGGAATGAGGCAATCTCAAGTGGTTGTTGAACACAACTATCTATGTAGGGGACAGATACAGGTATATTTCGGTGTGTGTCAGGAAGAGATGGATGTAGTTTTTTGTTGCTTTGGGCCAACATTTTCAGGATCTGAAGAGGGGGGATAGATTACTCTTGGCAGTTTAGTTTTGTGCCTAGGAGAGGTGGGACTCAATCATATTAATCTCAGTGTTTGAATTCGATATATTTTAATATTTATTTACCCACCTTCATAGTAGTTAGTACACTATATTTTAGTGATATTTCCACATTTGGGAATATATATAGATCTTCCTAAATTACTTTTAATTAACATTTTAAAATCCGTGATCCTGCCAGCTGTCATAAGATAAGATTTTTCAATATTATTAATTTATTTATATCTAGGTGTCGTGATATTTAGAAGGATATTGTTGTCTACAAAGTAGTCGTCGTACACAAGGATTTATTTAATTTTACAGATTTTGAAAACAAAGGAATTATTTGTTATATGTACATTTATTTTCAGTATATTTGTATGTATGTATGTACTTGTTACCGATTTTATATAGCGCCGCCCGACACACCTACAACTAGACCGATGGCAGTGGCGTACCGATATTATATTTTCATTTAATTTATTTTACCATAACGAAAGATTATGCAGTTTGGAGAGAAGTTGTCTGTTGAGCAGGATATTATTTGATTATTAATTTAATTACATATTTTATCGTCGAATGTCATTTGTATTCTACGAACTTACTGGATTTTTCTACTTATTCAACATGCTGTAAATTGCTGCGATATCATGGAAGGAACAAATTTGATATTTTGCATGACACTAATCATAAGTAATATTTATGTATTTATTGGTCTTAATATATTTTTATTTGACTTACATGATACCTAAATTCACCTCACCATAAATATGTAGTCTTTTATAGCTAAATCTTGTCGAGATTACCTTATGGATATGGATCCCTTCTGCCTATCGACACTAGACTAGCTACCTTGTGTCTATAGTGTGGGTTTGATCTATTCGTAACCACATATTTATCATTATTATTATACAATTATGCACGAGACGTATTATGTACTTTGTAGAAACATATACTCTATACTAACAATTCCAGTCCTAATCCTGCTTCGAAATGTAGGTGTACCGTTAGCAAGCCCTGCTCCCCTCTCTTCGATTCAGCTTTCGAGACAAGGGTCAATACTGGTCTTGCCCCGTTTCCCGCCAGGGTCCAAGACAAAGCTTCTTAACATATATTTATAATTATTCTTATTATATATAGCTGCATGTTCAAATGAGTATACATATTATATATTATTTTATATATTCGGTGTAGATTAGTGCACACGGGCTCAAAGTACGGCATGGCGAGTTTTGAGACGAGAAGGGGCGAAGGTGGCGCCCCTTCAGCATGGACACAGCATGCTTTTCATGCACTAACATGGTAGTTAGTCTCTGAAAATGATGTCATAGCAATTGTGTTGAAATTTAATTAATATTCAAAAGTAATAAGGTAATGTTTTGGGGTGCGCCACTGTCCTTTACGACGCAACGAATTAGTAGGTATGTTTTAGAACATATGTACATACATTGGTTATAGGTACTATGAAATGGTTATCTTATGTAGGGACATAGATCGGCAACCAGTTACCATACAACATTCTCGTAATGATATAGAATAATATTATTTGAATTTTATGTTATGATGATTGTTATGTTATATTTCGTTATGTTTTATTATGCACTATTTTTATTATGTTATTTTACAGAATCTCAAGGTAAGTGATCTGACGTCAAAGTTGACCTCAGAGTTAATATGTATCAAAAATTCATGTTGAAATTGTTTTATTGATTTTGTTGTTTCTTTTGATTATTGAAATGTATATTTCAGGTGACTTATTTTGCGTTTTAAAAAAAATACACAACGTAGGTAAAATTATCGTCAAAACACAACGTATTGGGTCCGAATCTATGAAAATAGTTAATAGATAAATCTAGACGATCACGAAAGGCCAAAATTCGTTAACTAATTTAATTAGGAATGCGATACTTCGTACGTATATTTGCAACAATGCGAAAATTCATACAATTCTTAGCTAGTCGGATAGGGATGTAAATTCTAGTTTGGGAATCATTTATTACAGTAGGTATAGTTTAGAAGCTAGGATGTTGCAAATTCGGAGCTTAGAATGGTTTAAAATAGGTAGGATCATCACAAATGGTGCCTTGGACCAGGATATTATGTCGGTCACTGCCGACATAAAACTGGGTTTTTACGGAGTAGAAGTGGGTTTTGGGTTTGCGATGATAAATAACTAAAATCATGAATATTGGAGGGGGGGAGAGCATAAATGGGTTTTGAGGAGTAGAACTGGGTTATGGACAGAGGAATGTGTTTGGTTTTTGAGGGGAGGAATAAAATTTATTCTTGGGAGATGTAGCGAGGAAATTGGTTGTTGATTTTTTACTTCGAGAACCGCGGGTTGGTTACCCATGGATTATAGTGTTAGGCAAATTCGGCAACATATTATATTTATGTTTGGCTGTCTATAGGTATATATCTTACATTATACATAAGAATGGTGAACCCTTAAGAGTTCATTTGGAATTATGTCCTTATGAATAGTTCTTTAGTTTATTCAATAATGTATATAGGTACCAAAAATATGTACTTTCATAAGAAGATTGGGTGTTAGAAAAATTGAATATTATATTCCCAAATAGACTTGTAAACATGGGTATTATGTATGCGAAGTGTATTTTATGTATATGGGTATATGACTAGAGTTTTTAGGATTTTTAGATATTATAGTATTTGGGTAAAATGGATAAATAATAGGTAGGTATATAGTTTGATGTTAGTTATATGTATCAAGTACATGTTTGTTAGGGACTGATATTATAGGTATTATTATTTCTTGAGGAATATGGTCTTAACATTTTACAGTATTTGTAAGTTAAGTGTTCGTTTTTAAACTTTTAGAATTCTGTCAAGTTAATTATTTGGGGTGTGAAATAAATTTATGATCGAGGTAAGAATGGTGAATATATTATTGAGTTTGAAATAATATTAGACCAGAGTTTATGAGTATCTGATAACATACATAATACAATATATGCATGGAGCGGATGAGAAGGCGATAGCCGAATGATTATTGATTATGATTACGGTTATATGTTAAACGGTTAGCTGGAAGAAATTACAGGCTAGGGGGGGGGGGAATGATCGGCTTAGAGGGAAGACAGTCTACACGGAAAGCAGACTCTTTTAAACCAGGAGGGGCATTCCAGGATCTGGAGTTTTAGGAAACGTTGGAACTCTTTGTATACCCTGAAAGGTGGTATCTATCATTTCAAAATTGAGGACAAGAGAATACTCATTTATGAAAATGTTCTAAGGAGAAAAGAGGTTGATGTTCGCCGATATAATACATCGTCTTCCAAATAGAGAAATAAGATGTACCTACAACCTATGGATCCTAGGATATAATAATGATTAAAACGTTATATTATTCTAAACCAAGAACGAGATAGGAAATAATATTATTACTGGAATGAAAAAAAAAAAAACTATAGTTTTAAATAAAGATGCAAGCAGAAAGGTATACGGGATATTATAGTACCTAACGGGATGTATGCAATCAGTGGTTGTTAAACTTTTGGACTGATTTGATGATATTGTCTGAATGGAACAAGGAAATCTGAAACATAAAGTATACGAGGTTATATAGGAAATATTTGATGTTGAATATCTGTTGGTAGGATACCAACATGATTTACTTGGTGAAAAGTTTGGACAGCGATGATAGTAGTTTTATTGGAGGCCAGAAGGGTGATGTGATGAGATTATGTAGCATTGGATCCTCTCTGTTAACCCAAAAGAGAGTGGTGTACAATAACATAAATCGCTGAAGAGAAGTAATTTGATAAGAAAGTACCACGCTATGATGTAACAGTTTGAGAATCGATTGTGAATCTATCGATGTCACAAATGGAATAAACTATTTAATGTGTTATAATTTTAAAATTGTGGTGTCAAATATTATAATAATATTATTCAATAGTGTTAGAGTGAAGATGTGAACTATAAAGTGTTTAGTTATTATTATTTTACAAGTGGAACGAATATTATGATATGTGCATATGGAGTTACAATTGTGTGTATTATATTTAGTTGTGTGTGTGATATAGTTTGAAATAGATAAGTGTTTTTTTTTCAGGACTTTTGAAATGAATGAGGACGATTCATATATATATACCTAATATGTAGGTATATACATTAGGTGACTGTTATATTGGATACAAGGGAAATTCTATATACCTATTATAGAATAACATATTGGGATGTATTATGTAGATATTGTCAATGCAACTCGTTTAAATATTGTGTTATGTATCTTATATGCTTGAATGTGCGTAAACACATTGAGGGAGGGGTTCCCACCACTTACCCCTGGATGTTCAAGAACATAGTACGTTATCTTTCTCTTGATTATTTGTGGTATTATTATGGGTGATTTATTTTACGTAATTATAGGTATTTTGGGTTAGCTGTTCGCGTTTGATATTATTTAGGCACATTGTCAACATATTATCACGAATTTTGTTGGTTAGCTGGAGGATGTTGCACTACTTGTAGAATTATGTGGCTTGATCACGTGGATCAAATTCTTATGGACGGCTGCGTGTTGACTAGGAGAAAACGGGTTGCATTCTGTGAGAAATTGTATGACAGTGGTGGAAACGAAGGATGTAGGCCAGGATGGAGGGATTTGTCAATCGTTTCTCTCTGCCTACCCCATCTGAGACGCAGCGTGATGGTGCTGAGAGATGAATGGTTATTTAGGATGGGTTGCCGGTGGAGAGTTGGTCTCCCACTTTTTTCCGTGAGTCTTCGTATGTCCTGTGGGAGGACGGGTGTTCTAGGAAATTAAGACATTTAGCAGCTTGGATTCAGCGATGAGGTTTGCCGCCGTTTTTGAATGTCTTGAATTTGTGTCGTTACGGAGAGGACGATTTGCGTATCTATTTGTGTGCTGCAGGACTACTGGCTGCATCGGCAAAGGAATCATGGATATGAGACATCTGGCGAGTAGTACAAGATTGGTGTTACCAGCGAATTGGATCACCCTGAAGAATGCATATACGGACTATAGGGAACCACAAGTACTATGGATAATTATAATGATGTGTGAATATGATCACATGAAACGAATTTTAACAAAATGCAACTTGGATATTTAAGTATTGGGATAAACTTGTTATTACTATTTTATGTTCTATAGATGTGATGACATAAAATAATAACAAAACTCGAAATAATAAAATATAACAGAATATTAAAATATTATGTTATGTTGGGACAATAATATTGAACGAGAATTTCTCAAGTGGACGCATCGGTGTGTTATGTGCATGCATGTATTATTATTATTGATGACTTGAATAGAGGAGCACAGCTGACGAGGTACCTACGACCTATCGGAATATACAGTGGCGGACTCGAAAGTTGGAATTAAATAATTATGAAAAATAATTAGAAAGTAAATAATTGTTTGTGAGATAATGCCTCATCCATTTTGTCTTCAGCATGATCTCAAAGGGGGGATGTCATGAAATGAATATATACAAGACGGTATATATTATTTTTATATACCTAGATCGTGTATTTGTAGTAGGTAATTAATTTGGGAATGAGGCAATCTCAAGTGGTTGTTGAACACAACTATCTATGTAGGGGACAGATACAGGTATATTTCGGTGTGTGTCAGGAAGAGATGGATGTAGTTTTTTGTTGCTTTGGGCCAACATTTTCAGGATCTGAAGAGGGGGGATAGATTACTCTTGGCAGTTTAGTTTTGTGCCTAGGAGAGGTGGGACTCAATCATATTAATCTCAGTGTTTGAATTCGATATATTTTAATATTTATTTACCCACCTTCATAGTAGTTAGTACACTATATTTTAGTGATATTTCCACATTTGGGAATATATATAGATCTTCCTAAATTACTTTTAATTAACATTTTAAAATCCGTGATCCTGCCAGCTGTCATAAGATAAGATTTTTCAATATTATTAATTTATTTATATCTAGGTGTCGTGATATTTAGAAGGATATTGTTGTCTACAAAGTAGTCGTCGTACACAAGGATTTATTTAATTTTACAGATTTTGAAAACAAAGGAATTATTTGTTATATGTACATTTATTTTCAGTATATTTGTATGTATGTATGTACTTGTTACCGATTTTATATAGCGCCGCCCGACACACCTACAACTAGACCGATGGCAGTGGCGTACCGATATTATATTTTCATTTAATTTATTTTACCATAACGAAAGATTATGCAGTTTGGAGAGAAGTTGTCTGTTGAGCAGGATATTATTTGATTATTAATTTAATTACATATTTTATCGTCGAATGTCATTTGTATTCTACGAACTTACTGGATTTTTCTACTTATTCAACATGCTGTAAATTGCTGCGATATCATGGAAGGAACAAATTTGATATTTTGCATGACACTAATCATAAGTAATATTTATGTATTTATTGGTCTTAATATATTTTTATTTGACTTACATGATACCTAAATTCACCTCACCATAAATATGTAGTCTTTTATAGCTAAATCTTGTCGAGATTACCTTATGGATATGGATCCCTTCTGCCTATCGACACTAGACTAGCTACCTTGTGTCTATAGTGTGGGTTTGATCTATTCGTAACCACATATTTATCATTATTATTATACAATTATGCACGAGACGTATTATGTACTTTGTAGAAACATATACTCTATACTAACAATTCCAGTCCTAATCCTGCTTCGAAATGTAGGTGTACCGTTAGCAAGCCCTGCTCCCCTCTCTTCGATTCAGCTTTCGAGACAAGGGTCAATACTGGTCTTGCCCCGTTTCCCGCCAGGGTCCAAGACAAAGCTTCTTAACATATATTTATAATTATTCTTATTATATATAGCTGCATGTTCAAATGAGTATACATATTATATATTATTTTATATATTCGGTGTAGATTAGTGCACACGGGCTCAAAGTACGGCATGGCGAGTTTTGAGACGAGAAGGGGCGAAGGTGGCGCCCCTTCAGCATGGACACAGCATGCTTTTCATGCACTAACATGGTAGTTAGTCTCTGAAAATGATGTCATAGCAATTGTGTTGAAATTTAATTAATATTCAAAAGTAATAAGGTAATGTTTTGGGGTGCGCCACTGTCCTTTACGACGCAACGAATTAGTAGGTATGTTTTAGAACATATGTACATACATTGGTTATAGGTACTATGAAATGGTTATCTTATGTAGGGACATAGATCGGCAACCAGTTACCATACAACATTCTCGTAATGATATAGAATAATATTATTTGAATTTTATGTTATGATGATTGTTATGTTATATTTCGTTATGTTTTATTATGCACTATTTTTATTATGTTATTTTACAGAATCTCAAGGTAAGTGATCTGACGTCAAAGTTGACCTCAGAGTTAATATGTATCAAAAATTCATGTTGAAATTGTTTTATTGATTTTGTTGTTTCTTTTGATTATTGAAATGTATATTTCAGGTGACTTATTTTGCGTTTTAAAAAAAATACACAACGTAGGTAAAATTATCGTCAAAACACAACGTATTGGGTCCGAATCTATGAAAATAGTTAATAGATAAATCTAGACGATCACGAAAGGCCAAAATTCGTTAACTAATTTAATTAGGAATGCGATACTTCGTACGTATATTTGCAACAATGCGAAAATTCATACAATTCTTAGCTAGTCGGATAGGGATGTAAATTCTAGTTTGGGAATCATTTATTACAGTAGGTATAGTTTAGAAGCTAGGATGTTGCAAATTCGGAGCTTAGAATGGTTTAAAATAGGTAGGATCATCACAATACGTACAATCTTACTCCGAGTTAAGCCTCTTCGCGGTAAGATTTGTAGAAGATAATAGTTAAAAGGCTTCATAGAGGATTATAGTAAATAGAAACATGAGAAATAAATTGCTTGAAATAACTAAACCTTATTACAATATGTGTGTAAAGATTCTGAGGTTTCAGCAATATGCATTTCGTATCCCATAAATTAAGCATTATTGATCCACAAACCTTTATATTAAGACTATTATTTCTGTGAAGTATGGACTTAAGCTCTTTGGGAAATGAACTTTTAAGAATATTACACAACATATGCCTCATCTACGTAACCAGAATTTTCTCTTAAGTAAAAAACGATTGCTGACGAATCGGCATAAGCTGGATTACGTTATTTTTAAAACCTTCATTTACGCAAATGTGAAAGATCAAACTTCTTTCAACATCAGAACATTTAGTTTGTAAGGTCAGATCAGGTGATCATGTGGCTCCATTGAGTTGATGCTAGGTTAAAATGTGTTGTTATCATGAAATATGAGCGACAGAAAGTATCCTGTAGGTCACGTGTATGAACATACATTATAAAAGCTGGCCTGTTTGTTATTATGTATGTATGTATGTAATAATAATATGTAGTCAGTACCACTTAATGAACAAGTACAATGATGCTATGTACATACAATACAATATAATCCTCACATGTTTGACGAGTTCTACTTAACCGCGTAACCATTAGCAACGGGATATTGGCATTATTTTTAGATTGGCAAAAGAACATACACACACGGACCATGCTTACTTATTTTACAATTCAATATGCCTCCAGACATACCTATTAGGTAGATGCTGAACAGCTTATTGACCAAACTGCGAGAAATTCGTTATTCCTGAGTCAAAGTAGCAGTCGCTGATATTTCTCCTTCGAAATAACTTTTAAAAGAAAAAAAAACAGCCAATGTTCTTGTATAGAAACAATATAAACAATCGAATAGAAACCTATGGATAATCGGATGTCATGCTGACAAAAAAAGTAAAATTAAATTTACATGGTGTTTTATTTTAAGAGTAAATGGCGCTCGATTTTTTCTGCTTATCCCGAAAGGTAAACTTTGTGATGGTGATGATGATTATTATTATTTTATTTATTTTTATTATTAATTTATACTGTGGGTACATTGATTACAAGCAAATTAATACATTTAAAACAAATGCAATCAAACAATCAATATTCAGAGGTGAGTTTATCGCAGAGGTTTTATTTCTACCAACTAACCCAACTATGTATTACCTATTCTTTGTTTTCTATTTTTGATCCCAATTTGCAATCGGCTTTACGAAGTTTTTGTAAGAACGTTTAAGTAGATACCTAATATCCAATAATACTAATGCTCGCTCACATGGCTTACCATAAACTGTGAATATCATCAATATCATCAAATTAATCACAATTAAAACTGATACTTTATCAACATTATTAAAATAACTTCTTCGTAATACCACAGAATATTCTTACCTACATCTGTCTGAGTTAAATGAACTTATTTCAGGATGAAGCGGAAATGAAAATCTCATGTTACATGTTAGCTAGATACACATACAATGACAAGTTAAGTATAAACTTATAACTACTCGTTCGTATCATGATGCATATAACTAATACCAGTCTTAAACAATAACAGGAAAAAAGCAACAGAGGAAGGAGTTACATAATCCTGAGAAAATAATAATACAACTATCTTGGTATCAACAAGCAAATAAAATTAACAATAAAGTGATATGTAATATTCATTGTGAAAATATTAAATTATTTATTAACACTTTCTCTAATGTATACATACATTAACCAACAACATCATAATATCTCCCACGAATGGGGCAACCAGCAGACTATCTGATCAAAATTAAGACATTCAAGACGGGTGACATACGCTTTTCAAGTACCTACTAATCTTTTACAGGTCTCTCAAAATTCACAGAAAAATCCTATTATTTACCAGGAACTCCACGCATCACCTAATTAATTATAATGATAACTTATGTACTGCTTTTTCCAAAATGTATCATCATAACATTTACCAATGATTTTATATAACTACAATACTTCTTTGTCGACTTTGATTCATGTTCTAATCCTTTGATAGCAGTAGGCCTAGTCAAAACACATTTAAGCGTTACGTTTTCGATTCGTTTTCGTTCAAACGTTGACGACGTTGCGAGAACGCGTCAATTTTCATAGCTACTTGTGTATTTTAGCTACGAAAATTGAAGCGCTCTCACAACCTCGTCTTGTTTGAACGAAAACGAAACGAAAACGTAACGCTTAAATGTGTTTTGACTAGGGGCCCAGGTACAGAAGGAAATGAAGGATATTAACATTAATTATAATAAATGATAATGTCACCTTAGATTAATGTATGTACATAGATTAGAGATGGGAGATTAGACGTAACTTTTACGACCCTGTCACGATAAATAAATAATTTGATGTTTTGGTAATCTGTCAAATTTTAATACAATACTTATTTGTATATTTGCCAACCTTCTCTATTTATATTACGTGAAACCAAATCAATTCTAATAGACTGAAGTATTTCAATATTACAGAAATAGTTAAGCAAAAGTTTTTTTTTTAAAGAGCACTCGTAGTAGAAAATTTGAAAAAAAATAATTTATTCCTTACTTCAATCTTAGTTTGGTTCATATATTTGTTTACAACAGTAAGACAGTACGAAAAAGACTATAATACAATTTAATGATAGTGTTAATACCTTATGTAATATCTTCCAACTAACCCAGATTAATATGCTTGTTTATAGGGGAATTCAATTAAAATAAAAAAGACACTTTGAGAAAATGTATGTTTTATTATTTTTTCAGCGCATGTGATCTTTGAATACTACATACATACAATCACACAAACTCAACATCCTGAATTTCCTGTCGGTTAAAATAGTTTCAACATAAATATCTACTAACTTCTGCACGTGTTATGTAAAATATTCTCATGGTGTATTTAAATGAAATAAACGTGGTAAAAATAATAGCAACAATTATTATTTTAAAAGACTATAGGTATTATTATATATTAATGGCCATTACCATGAATAATGAACATCGTGGAACATAATAGATAGTAATGGTGATCTAAAAATGGGGTATAGACTGGTTTAAACATCAAACACTGACATAATATGTATATTGTATGTAAATATAAGTACCACTCTTAACACTATTTCACCTGTTAACATAAGTACCAACATAAAACAGTACAATAAGCAGGTAGGTACTGTACATAGATACTGACTTTTTCAACACTTTAGCCTGTTCGTGTATGTGTACATTGTTTTCCGTTATACCTACTCGCTTTTATTAATAAAGTAATGAGAAAACTAACAATTGCCACAAAATATCTGATCCATTGATTGTATTTCTGGATAAAAAGAGACTTAGGCATCTGATTAATCACAAAAGATAGTGTTAGAAATAATTGTGACAGAAAAGATGTGCTTTGTCAAAATATTATCATTTTTATTTATTTTATTTAGTAGGTATATTTACTTAATTTGATTATTGTTATTTATATTTAAAATTGGTCTCCCACTCTTCTCCATAAGTTTTCGAGTGTCCTGTAAAAGGCAGGTGTTCGAAAAAATAAGACATTTTACATCTTAAATTCGGCGATGAGGTTTGCCACCCATCCTGAATGTCTTAATTTTATATTGGCACGGAGAAGACAGCTTGCATGTTTTATATGCAGCTGGTCTGCTGGCTACCCCACTTGTGGGATATGCCGTGATGGTATATAGTATATATTTAAAAAAAAATACCAAATATATTCGCATCAAGATATAACATTATTTGATATATTTTAAAGCCTACCCCTAAACAGAGTGAAGCAGTGTTTAAAGTCTGTTTTATTATAATTATTATGCTGTTTTAAGAACTACTAAACTATGTATGAGTAGGAAACTAAACATTCACCAGCTGACAGTGATGACCAACGGTTTGTTTGCTTATCGTATCATGATAATATATATTTTAATTGTTTCCTCTCTTTGTCAATCCCATTAAAAGTTATACGTACTTTATGTAATACAAGGTAGTGTTATAGTGAATATTTTATTAATATTTTTTTATTTATTTTATTTATTTATTTATTCTTTTTGCACATCATATTAACCATCATAGATTTCCCATTAGACCTCCGGGTCGTTTCCATCTAACCTAATCGTAGCTAGAGAAGAAGGTCGTTATTGATAAAGCTATTGACATTATAACGTTTCGTTTCCTGTGTACCTACGTCAAGAGAGCAATCAACTTGTAATACAGGTGAATCGCGTCTTAGAAAAATATATAACAAAGTCATCAGAATATTAAACTGTAAATGTATTTTTACTCACAAGTACTCTAATTTGTGATACCTATAGTACGTCCTTGTCGCCTCATTTCTCTTATTAAAGAAATATCACGATAAAAAAATGGTTCTGTGAGATCAGAAAGTGGTCATATTTTTTTAAAGGATATATCTGGGTTTTCTTTGTTATAAACCCAAATACAACCTTATACACCTTTCACAGTAAGCTACTAAATGCTTGCGTCATGAAAGTGGAGTTTGCCAATACCTGGTATCGAACCACGGACCCCTTGTTCACGAGGCCGAGACTCTACCTCCAGGCTACCGACGAACTCTATGACAATATAAATTAAAATGCGATTTATAATACCTTCAGCTTGTCATTAAAATCCTTGACTGAATATACCTACATAATATTATTATTATGGGGATATTATGCTCCCTTGAGATGAACGACAGGCGCCAAGTACAATGATTTACTATGCGTAAGTTTTCGAAATATTAAATAATATTATTATGTACCTACTTATATACAGGTGTTGTATGTACTGTACAAGTAGAAGACATTGCAATGTATGACTATAAATAATAATAATAGGTACTTATATGAAACAACACTTGCTGTTCCGTTCAATGTTCCCGTATCCGTACTCCAGATACCAGTTCATGGACATTGTTGGTAGTAAGTATCCACACGTTTCGCATTATAGACATTTACCCAGTAGGTATAGGTACACATCCATACATACAGTGAGTATTACAATACATACGAGTTCGTTTAATGAGGTTATTAACATATTATTGTGATTTCAATATCATTCGTTATTATTATTTATCAGTTTAAGTAGGTACCCATATTGAAAATTCAGCGATTAAATATTGCTGTAAGTCAGGTAGATAAATGGGACAAGGGGATAAGTTCAAGAACTTGTAAAGTAAAAGACAATGTCAAGGCATACAGGTTCAATAAATTGGGTCGTTGTTGATATTGTATATATGTTAGTTTAAGGAAAGTAAGTTGTCAATAAGTATTTACTTTAGTTGTACCAAGTATTTAACTATTTATGATGTATGATTGCTGTAAAACAACGCACGATATATGTACAATGAAGACCTGTAATTATTCGAGACGAAGAAATAATAATCAACAAGAAGATATAGATACTTACTGACAACAAAAAAGATTATTTTCCATAATATTTTCTTTATAATTTTATCTTATATTAAAATACTATTGTTCCTGACAAACAATAAATATAAACATAAAACTCGTATCCAGTTTAAAAAGAAATTGATGAAAACAATAATTACTATATAAAATTAATCTTATGAAAGCATTCTCAATCTCATTGAGAATGTCAACAATGCAATCATATGACATGATACAGTTAATATATATTTTATAAAATACATTTCTTCTCGGTATCCCAGTTCTGTAGTTCGGTAACCCCAGAGGCAATAACCTCAGAGTCTTACTGTTTTCAATTATATTATGCGATGCCTTTTGCATAATACTTGTAAAAGACACATTCATCGTAGTTACTATTTACTTATCTCCAGACTTATAACATGAATTATATAATAAAACTAAAATGATAGCTGCTACAAATGCATAATTGTGAATTCAATAGATGGACCTATAAAACATGTAAGCTACAAATCAATAAATCATTTGAGTTTAATAAAAAGTAATCAAATTAATATTTTATTTTTATTATATTTTAATTCAAAATAGTCATTCACACAATTTTCATCGAGATCACACATAAATATAGCATAGTTTTTATGTCGAAGTACTTTGCATCCCAATCTTGGAGAAAAAAATACATTGTATTTGGGAGAGCTGTTTGGCCTTCTTTGAAAATAAGTAATAGCTAGCATATACAATAAATGGAAAAATAAAATAAAAGAAACAAAAAGGCCAAAAATTCTGAAGTTTGAACAAAATGCGCAATAAAAACGTATCATAACATTGAGGTTCATTATAAAAATGTATCAAATCATAGTGAAACTTATAAAATACAATAATGCGATTCCCATACAAGACCCCCAGAGGGAAGGTAAACCACCTGTAGGCCATCGGCCTCACATTTATACGTAGGTAAATGTATATAAACTTACATGTACAATTATATGAGAAATAATATATATTATAGCATTATTTTTATCACTATCTTCACTTACCTTTATAGCTTTGTTAAATTGTTATGCTTGTGTGGGTACATGCAATAATACTTCAATACATTTAAGTATGAGTACATCCATAAATATACTTCTCTGTTACAACGAACTGGAGCAGTTTTACAGGAATTATGGGACAATGATTTTGAATGAACTTTTGACACTTTTATTTATTTGTGTTTGCTTAACGGAATGGACACAGGACATGTTTTACTTGGCACATTCATATTTTTATTTATACCTGCCTAGTTACGAAAAATATTATTGTGATATTTTTTATATATATTTTTACAAATTTTTCATGACATAATATTATATTTACACTTATCTTAGCCATCACAGCATCTGCCATTAGTGAGGCTACCAGGTGACTAACTATAAACATAAAGGTTGTCATCTAACATCCTCATAAACATCAATGGTACTACTACCCGGCATGGGACATGGACTGCTCAAAAAGTCGTTGACAGTGTCTCTCCATCGCCTCTCGTCGCCAGTGGCCTCACCTAAGTATTTTTGGATCCCATCTATCTCAGCTTTAGCCTCCCGACACTTCTTCTACCGATGGGTTTTGTAAAGTAAGTATTTGGTTGCCGTGGTATTGCAGCTAGATAGAAAATATATTTGTCATACATGATTGACCAATTTTGATTTTTATAACATCTTAATAATCTTATTACAGAATAAGTTGGCCGTGAAAGCTCAAAATTCTGCATAATACATATTGATTAAAATAATATGGCAAATCTGACAAAGATGCAATGTCCTTATCGGTGATACGTAAATGTCACGGCGGGTCAAAAAATAATTAGTGTAATATATATTTTCCAGCGAATTATACAGCTTCAAGAACACAACACCTTGTCGCTATTTTAGGTTCAACCGACGACATGAGATAATCAATATTATTATTATTATGAACCAAAAATAAAAATAATTCGACATTGAGATTTATTATTAACATCAAAGATAACAACAAGATTTTCTGCATGTAGACTCCCTTGAAAAATACGTAATATAATTTCGTATACGATGCGAATATATTTAGCAACCATAATAATATTAACATTTATAATAAATTATGAAATGTGGAGGTGAATTTATTGTGCCGATGTACTTAATATGGAGCAATGATACTGCAAGGATATGCGACCAATTTGGCGATAAAGATATATTAATTTTTATTGTCCTTATGAATTTTGTTAATACCACAATAGATTGGGAAACTTGTCTTAGAAAATGTGCTTCCGTAAGTAAATAAAGAAGTTTTTTATTATTTAAAAAAATCGCATTTAAAAAATATATCTGTTCTTCGCGATTCATGACAAATCTCACAAAAGGGGATAACTAGCAAACACCTTGTGTGTAGAAAATAGAAAAATAAAATATTAATTCGCATTTGTTTGTAAAATCAAAGGTCAAAACATACTGATATTTTTATCTTAGAATAATTTAGTAAACCTACCCATTTTTTATTATAATTTAAAAATAAATAACTTTTTTGAATACGACGATACTGTCTTTACTATTAAAATACTACTAACAAAAAATTATACATACATAGGTCGCAACACACAATTCACCCCATCTAATAATTATAATAACATAAATTCAGAAGTTAAACAACCGTCATTGAAAAAAGTGCGACTATTTAAAGAATTTCTTCAAATGATGACATTGTCTTTATTCACCTTTTTTGTGTGTGAGCCAATATATTTTAATTAACGGGTTCAAACACGAAACTTCTTTGCAATATATGTATGTATAACAACTATAGATCAATTACCCAATAATGTAAATATTTTCAGTTTATTGAACTTATTGATGTTCCTTCATAATAACAAATTATTTTTCCATTGTTATTTTAGTTTTTTTTTTAAATAAAAAAGACATTTACATATTGATATAAATATTTCGAAGGATTTTGTTAATATCGTACGTTGATCTCCATATCACCTATGAAGGTATTATATTTTGTTAAATATACACGACTTAATGTTTGCGAATAATATTTAAAGAGCAAATAAAAACATATGGTGCAGAAAATGAGGAACAAAGTTTTTTCATTGAGAATATTCATTGATGCAATTATTGTATATGCCTGACAGTAATAATTGTATGTTATCTATACTAATATTATAAAGAGGAAAGATTTAATTGTTTGCATTGAATAGGCTCCGAAACTACTGAACCGATTTGAAAAATTCTTTCACTATTGGAAAGCTACACTATCCCCGGGTGACATAGACTATATTATATTTTCATAAAATGAGGGATTCTTATTAAAACTAAATTATTTTTTAAATAGCTATCTACCCGTGCAAAGCCGGTGCGGACAGCTTGTTTTTAATAATTCGTTTAATTATATGTGAAAAATAAGAACTGAATCAAAATTGTAATGCATAATGTCCACAGGGTACTTACCAGAAAAATAAAGTGTTTTAGGTCTCTCAATGTTTTAAAAAAATATACCAATGTTCAGTAAAATTAACATATTATTTATTTTACCCCCGAATTAAACATTAAATATATACATATTAAATTTTGAAATCAGTGATGAAAATCAAAATACTGATCCACTTCTAGGAGATGTGCATATAGATGTATAAAAATGTGTATTTATACTTTCGTAAACCATTAAATGATTTAATTAATGAAAAGATTTTAACTGTTCTGTATTTTGATGTGATACCAATATATTATCTTCAGGGTAAAGTTGTGCAAGACGTAATTATTAATGGTCCTCAACCGATTGGCACTGAAAAGCATTGATAAAGTGACAGAAATTTCGGACGATATATTATAATATTAACGTGGCTCTAGTGATGTGAGAAGAGAAAATTCTCCAAAGAAGTTTCTCTATACGAGAAATTTCTCCGAGAATTTCTCCTCTGATGGAAGAGAAATTTCTCTCCATAATTTTTCTAAGTGGTATTATAACCTTTCGCCCAGTACACTTCGCAGCCAACCTGATTGATCCAAAAATTTGTGGGGCTGATTAAGGCCCAATCAGAGGTTATTAACACTTTTTTCCATGTACATACGTACCTGCAATTTTTTTTAACTTAAATATGGGCATGTGGGGTGTCAAAAATCGAGATTTTTCATCAGTTATTAACACTTTTTTCTATGTAGGTGCCTAACATTTTTTGTTTCCATAATCAATTGTAGCCATATTGGTGATAAATTGTCTCAACATTTGTACATTGTTATTGATTGATTGAATAAAGTATTTATTATTATTATAATGTTAAATAAAAAATAAAAAAAATCTCTCTACTTTGAGAAATTTACCGAGAAATTTCTCGGTAAATTTCTCGAAAAATTATTTCTTGAGAATTCCACAACACTACGTGGCACGCAGTGAAATATTGTAGACAGACAGATAGATAGATATACAGAATGTACGGATTCATAATACCTACACCGGATCGACTTGTGTGAAATCCGTTAATGACTTCAATGATATTACATTCATTCGCTCGACCTTCTTAAAAGAAAATTTAGACATCATGATACTTTATGTATATATCGCATGAAACAGGTAAAAATAAATAATTTTCAAATATTAAGCAATGAAAGCTTAAAACAAAACAATACTTATTCTAACAAGTGGAAACTTGCCAATATTAAAAGATATTTTGATGAGATTGATGGTTAGATAATGTGTAATAAGTAACATGTTCTTAAAGTCTTTTGTTTATACGAGATGAGAGGTCAGTGTGTGTTTTATTGGGGGTGTTCACCAGACCAAAATTCATTTAAAAATACTTACATTGTATCTTTGGATTTGTTGCAATTCTAACTTTCAACATATTCTGGAAATTATTTGAGTAGATACCTACTCCAATTTACCTACTAACCTCATCATAAAATTAATGTTAGAATGTTTAAATCTTTCGGTAGATTGTTCTCTGATTTACACGTTTTTAAAACATGCCCTACAAAATGAGTTGTTAAGCATTTTTTTGTCAACTATTTTATCTAACTGGGTACAACATGTTATTTGAATGATTCATTTTTACAAGTAAATAGATTATTTGTTACAGTAGTTTGCTTAACTTTTATCTATACTACATTTTCAGATATATACATGGCAAGTGTATGAGATTAGTTATGAACAACTATATAATGTGTGTTTTAAAGTAAATATTGTTGTACTTCTAATCCAGAGATAAGTCTTAAAAACAATTCACATAATTCTGTATGACTAATCTAAGTAAATAAATATTGGACAAAATTTTACAGGTTGACTCATAAGATTACAACAATATGATTAAAATTCATACTAAGTACATTATTTATTATTCATGAAAAATAAGTGTGATATAATTTGGACAAAACCGAAAGAATTGTGGTTAGATGGAAGAAATCACTTTATGGTGATAATCTCGCCACTGCATATCGTCCTACTTTTTTTTTAAATTTTATATTGTTTTGCTAACTCCGTTATATAATGATGATGTGCAAAAAGAATAAATAAATAAATAGAATTTGGTATTTTTAGTATTTAGTTAAATGTTAATTATCAATTATACATCTCCGTGGTGCATTAGTAAACAATTAGTAAACAATATTATAAATACTCAATTGTGATAATAATAAAACCTAGACATTTTTTTAGATGCGCCGTTTTGTAGAGTCTTTAACCCTGCCTTGAATACCTCCACACTCAATTGTACCTATTAGGTACATTTAAAATGCTTCCATTAAAAATATTATTAAAATTTTAATAATTTTTTTGAATTAAAAAAGGTGTAAAACTTATTAAACCTTGAATATCTGATTAATTTCTACATATTTCTGATTATATTTTCAGAATTATTAAAATGACATACGTATTTAATACTTCGTTTCGAAAAGTGCACAGATTGAATGATAAAAAATCAATAATGATTACATTTTAAGTAAGTTCGAATGTATATTAAATTTCAAATATAAAAATGGTAATGCAAATCAAGCGAAATAACAAAGAACCCGTAACAGGATATGATCAATACTATTGTTTGATCTATTTCAAGTTGGCGAATGTGACATTATTTATCACACAATGATCAACGATACCGACAATATCATTTGTCAAAAGCTGCAGTGAAACATGAATAATAGTGAGTGGTAACTTGATAACAATAGAAGTGAAATACATGCGTACATTTGTTGGATAATTATAATATTATTATTTCTGAATTGCTGTAACTTCACTGCAAATCACAGGCGTGTGGGTGTAAACATTGTAGTTTTGCAAGCAATGTCAGTCAAAACAGAATGAATTATTATGAAACGGTTTCGTAAGCGATACAGTAATAGTCAAATATTATGTTATTTCTTCATTTACTATCTTCAACAACTAACATTAACATAAATATATTTAGATTAAGTTCGTAAACGGAATAAGACATGCATTATTCAAGCGGAAATCAGTCCTCTTTCTTTTGCGTTAGAAGTTTTCAAAAACTGCATTGAAAAATATATTATGTCTATCAAAATATGTTTACACCACTGACAATGATAAAGAAGTTTATCTTTTGTAAAGAATAGTATTTATAAGTCTTTGTTGTTTTTCAAAGACTGGTCGTTTTCACGTACAGTTACAAATTAACTGTCTGTATTGTCTTTGACTGCAGTTTAACTATTAAATTGCATTCAAATACCATCGATTTCAGCATAGATTATAGGAAGGAAACTCTAACATAAATACAGATTAAAATGATTTACGAGATATTTGCAAAAAGAATTACCTACATATCTAACAAAACAACACAGTTTCTCTATCACTAATAATAATGAAATGCACAACAGCATGACTCATACTATGCCTGTGTTACACCCAATAACAGTAGAATACTTTATGTGTTCAACATTTTAGTTATTGAGTATTGTTAACATATTATATATAAGTACTCAGTTTGCAGTATTCAAATGGCACAAAAGGTATTGAGAAATAAGAAGGTACTTATGTAGTCACAATGAATAAATTATATAGGTACCCAGTTTAACATAAATAAAACTTGTAATGACCTATAAATTATAAAGGTAAACTATTAGTAGTGCATGCACTTTATTATGTCATGTAAAACACTCTATTTTTATAATAAAACTCCCGTGAGTCACGTTTGTTATTGTAATTATATTATTATCATTGTTTGCAACTTCAGGAAATATAGTTGCGCAAAATGATGGACACAAATAAAGCGCATCAAATGTCCGTTTGATATAGGTACTTATTGTTAGTTTCAACAGGTAAAATGGCAAAGCCGTGTTGTACCGGTCTAATTAGACAGGCAGTATATTGTTATTTCATCAATTATATTTTCAAAGTGTACGCGCATTGTAAAAGGCTAAGATAGAAGGAAACTTATTGAATCATTAGTTGATACATCAAGGAAAGTTGAAAACTCAAAACTTTTTCCTCCAGGAAACAATGAACAAAGAATATTAATTTAGTTAGGTCTTTGACTACTTAGCTTCGTGAAAATGGTAAAACATGACGTTTAAGATATTTAACATCTTCACTTTTGCGACGAGGTCACCTGTCCTAAATGTATTAACTTTTTTTAGCATGGAGAGGAAACTTCGATGTTTATTAGGTGTAATTGGTACGTCGATTAACTCACTTGAGGGAAATGCCGTGACAGTATGTAATTTCGATATATATTTTTTTTACAAATAATCTCTGGTAGCTACCTACTCTAAATAAGGAGCTAGCCACAAAGCAAAAGATAGACGTAGAATAATTTCTTTAAATAAACTACCTTCATAATATTTAGTTACTTCTGAGAACAAAATTACTTCAACGTTAAAATAATAAATTTACATATCATATTAATAGTAAACTAACGTCACAATATTCGTACTAAATCTTCCTGGAGATGAATTAGTTACAATAAAAACACAATTATTTAGAAAGTTCATCTCAATATTTTTCATTAATCATGACATCCCCGAATATACCTAAACAAAAGAATGTTCTTTATGTGGTGTTCTCACTTTGACGAATATCGCCAGGGCACCTAAATATCGCTAGCCATTTGAACCGTGTGAACAAAATGACAGCTAGTCTGAAACGATAAAAACCAGTAGAAACGATATCGTCTCGAGTTGACCACCTTCCAACTTTTTCTCTGGTTGAACGATTTGCGCATGCGTAGATGTGCGCGGCGTCCGTAAAAACTTTCTAACCTATAAATTTTATAATGTTTCCGTTTCGTGACAGATATTATCTTTGTTGTTGGTTTGTGGTGTTTGTTACATTAATTAAAAGGCACCTTTAACCTCTACTATAACATTTTCGACTAAAAATAAACACTTCACGATCTCCATCTCGACGTCCGCCATTTTGAAAACAATGTCAAAATCAAAGCGCATCTGACAGATCGTTTCTATATCGGTGGACTGTGTGAACAGGTGTGACGATCAATGGGCGTACGGCGAATTTTGTTTTTTCGCCTGGTGTTATATTTTGAAATTCGCCTGGCGATATTCGCCAAATGTGAACACCCCATTAGCAGTGAGACATTGTTTAGACGACTTTATTTGAAGAATCCTTAAGTCAATAGTTACAGAACGTTAATTTATGATAGATATCGACGTTTCGTTTAGTTTTAGCTACCGATAACCATGGATAAAACATAAATTATCATTTACATTACTTTAGAAAGATAGATTCAAATAAATATGATGAACTCCGATGAATTGTAAGAAAAAATCTCGTCTGAAATGAATTATTCAGCTGCAAAAGGAATTTCATGTAGAGATAAATGTTATTCATTCTTCACATTGAATTCTGACTATACTTATACATAACTGACTACATTAGTGTTTCATTCTGAACCTCTTTATTTATATCTCTTTTTAAGGTTGCTATCGTCCATTTCATAACCGTAACATGGATTATATCATCAGATTTCATAGAAACCAAATTTTAAAATTTTACGCAATTGATAATAATATTTGAAAAACAAGTAAATTTCTACTGAACTTTTCTGATTACCACGGGACAAATTCACGATGCTCTACTGTAACATGTGTGCAAAACCTAAAATGATATCGTTGGTAGAAAGCCAATATAAACATTGTACTAACCATCTACCTCCAAATCGTCTTTTTGTTTACACGATATTTATATTGTACTTACAACATTTTGTTTATTGCTTTTCTTAGAGTAATCAAAATCCAGTTTTGACGTAGTTATAACTAACGTAGGTATATTAAATCAATCTACCAGAAACATATTGTACACATATATTAATTTTGATATTAATACGATTATATTCATAACATTACTGAGAAAACTCATTGCATTGATTTAAATTGATGTCTGGATCTGTCTACCATATTTTATGTATTTGCTGACGAAAAATGATTCACTTTTTCATACTGACACTAGAAATAAAGAAATTTAATATCGTGTGTGTAACTGAAAAGTGAGAGACGGTTATAAATGGTATATTCTATAAATCGATTTTTTATTACTGTAACTTATCCAATTCATGGAATTAGAGTGCTAAATTTCAATTATTAAGACATTTATACTATACTTTATCATCACAATATATTCCACAAGTGGGATAGCCAGCGATATAGGTACTGCAAGTAATAAACATGTATATTATCCTCTTAATTGTCTTAAACATGAGGTTTTAGGAACACCGGCAAGTCCTGTATTTTATAGGACACTAGAAAAGAAAAGAATGGGAGGACATTTCTTTACTGGGGACTGCACGGGTTGTTTATTAGTTCTAGATTGTTGTGTAACATTTAAATACGTGATAATATTTAACATATTTTTGTAGGATGATAGTTAATAAGAGTGGACATCCAATTTCATAATAAAAGGTCATTTTTTTGAGAAATTATATAAGACATGTTTATATAAATAAGACATGTTTTTTGAGAAAGACATAAAATATCAAGTGATTCACGTTGCACTTTAACATCAATTCTTTAAAAAAAATTGCACTTCTTGCCTAAGAAAGAAATAAAACAATTAACGAACCAAAACCTTTGAATTTCATGCTACATATTTTTTATGAGTAAACATGTGATAGGTACTATAATACATAGAAGGGAAATTAATGTGAATCATGCAACCGTGTGAAATTGTATTTATTGTCTTCGGTATGTATATTTTTATGAAAGACGTCACCATCGTATTGTAATAGTAATAATTGTAATTACCAATTACTTTATATCATGCAATTACAAATAGGTACTGTATCGAATGGCACTCGTCATGTGCACCTATTACACGTGGATGTAATATGGCAGATTCAGTTTACTCGTATAAGTGGTACATAATAAGAAGTGCGCAATAGTCATGATATTACCACAAGACGCATTTGTAGGTACGTATTATTATTATTACTTGTTATGTTCATATATTATGTACACAGGTATAATACCCATAATATGCAATTAATAGCGTACTATGTCAATAAAATTAAAACATTTGTCATAAGCGTGTAATGCGGAAAGTGTGAATCCAGAATTATATCTATAAAAACGTATATCACAGAATTAGTATGTAAGCCTTCTCAACGCATTAATTTATTTATTTATTCATTCTTTACTGGACATTGGTTACAACACATACAATTATATAGAAAAATGCATTCAAATTAAATAAATCAATATTCAGAAGGCGAATTTATCGCAAAGACGTGATTTCTTCCAACTAACCCAAACCCACATAGCATAATTACACTTATTATTTTTAAAGTACAGGAGTGCAAATTCTCTTACATATGAGAACTGAATTAACGAATACTTTGAAATCGAAATTACTTTCACATAATGGTTCAGATAATTTTAGTTTATGTATAACATGTTTATAACATTATATTGAATTGAAAATTTAAGGTATATCATCATCTTGCCCTTCAACACTTTTCTCAGCCTCTAGCCTCCTCCATTCAGAGAAACTCTGCGCCAAATGAGTCAGATATCATAGTCAGGTACCTGGTACATGCGTCTCTTAAAATAAAGAGATTCATAGTGAATCGTTCTTTGCTGTGCAGTGTGCACCTATGTACAGGAAATAAATTATAATGAGATGTCTTTGTCTTGACATAAGACATCCGAGTATTGTATGAGGCATTAAGTATTTATCAATGACAGACTATAAACATGTTTTCATTGTTTTAAATAATTTTGCAGAATTTTTCATCTCAAATTTTAGAACACTGCAGGACAGAATATTTTGTATTAGACAAACTTAAACATTAGAAAAATTAGTAGGTACAACTACACTAGGTCAATGACTATAATATGGTTTCATAATGTAATCGACAATTAATTTAAAATAATTTAAATTAATGCTTCGGTGAAATACATTGTCACGGGGATTTATGAAAGGGTGCAGAGGAACGTGGATCTCAAAGAATCACGTTTCTCAACATGTCGATAGATGAACACGTTTTGAGAAGCTGGTTAAAATATTTTTATTTAGGGGAAGATCCCCCTAACTTTTTTATTTTTTTTATTTTATTTGTTTATATAAAAACATAAACAAGTTAATGGAATGAACTTCTGTATCGTCATATTTGAAGAATATAGGTATATAGGTATCATTTTTGGTTTCAAGAAAATAAATTTAAGAATGTCTTAATTTTTAATCGTCATGGAGAAAATTAGTTTGTTGGCTACCCCACTTGTGGGATATGCAATGATGGTGCACCTTCAAAACAACTCCATGGTAGGTATATTAATTTATTAAAGAAAATCAAAAGTAGAAATCCATTACTTTTTTATCTCATTCAGGCTACCGTAGTACCGTACACTTAATACGTCATATGAAGTTTTATCTTTTATGTCCATCTGTTTTCTACAGGAAACCAAAAATGTGCTCTATAATATCTGTAACTAGCTACTAAAATACAATACGTTATTTATCTCAATAATGCAAATTATGCGATAAGAGCATGAATATATTGTTTGCCGAATAGACTAATGAGTAAAATACTTAGAACACGACGTGGCACTAAGAAAAGCCTAAAGCTATCGATAACACGAGCCTATTGTAGTAACAATATACGAGTATACTACATACATTTCATGCTTTGCCTTTTGAGATTTCATATTCTACTTGCTTCATAGCATATTGTTAGTATGAGTCGAACGATTTTCACCCACATGCAACAATAATCGTTATGAAATAAACCTACACTGAATGGCTATACATTATGTATGTAGTAAATAAATAAATGTATGAAGAAAGGTGGTTGAGTGTATATTTTTTTTAAATACGCAGTCAAGAATTATTTATTGTCTTCTAACTCAGCATCCGTCTCCTAACCCCTTTCTATAGTTCCTGGTCCCTTTGGAGTGTTAGGTGTGTGGGTTGTAGATTTTTTCCTTTCATTTTGATTTATGTAGATTTTTTTTCTTGTTTGTGTTTTTATTATTATTTTCTTGTATTTAGTGTTAACGTGGTTAGATAGAAGAAATCACTATATAATGATAATCTCGCCACTGCATATCATCACATTATTTTTTATGTTGATTTTGTTGATGATGTGCAAGAAGAATAAAATAAATAAATAAATATTTCAAGGACATACTTCAAAGGACAGCTTGCATATTTATTATATGCAGCTGGTGTGCTGGCTACCCCACTTGTGGGATATGCCGTGATGGTATAGTCGTATAATATTGATGGATGGATGGTATATTAGTATAGTATTATCATATTTCAAAATTTAGGTATGTATAAATATGGGAAAGTATGTTAATGAGTATGTATATTTGGGAATTATGTTAACGAGGGATACAAAATACGATAAGGACGTCAAAATAAGGAATGTGACCGGTGCTAGAGTTATGGGTGTATTTCGAAACATTGTTACCAACAGCAATGTGTCGAACTTAGCAACAATGCTGGTATACAATATATACCATGAAAAATATAATATATACCATTCTGATACCGACACTTATATATGCAAATGAAATTTCGACGTGGTTGAAGAAGGACGAAGATGGAATAAATGCTATGAAGATGCTGAGAAGAATGGTAGGTAGAATGAAGATATCAGAGGAGAATAAGGGTTGCGAGAGGAGTGATCAGTTGTGGATAGAATGCATGTCAATAAGTTGCGATGGTTTGGGCATGTGCAGCGAATGCACGATGAACAGATTACGAAAAGGATATAGTTGTCGTTAGGCGACCAATGACATTTGACGGTTGTACGAAAAAACATAGTTTCATGTATTATTATTAACGAAAAAACATGGTTTCATGTATTATTATTAATGAGATAAAATTTAGCTCGTCTGGGTGACTTCCATAGCAACACAATGATTAAAAGAGGTCATATTTTAAATAATATTTCAAAAAATAGCCACCACAGTGTCGTCAGGCAAAGAGAAAATAATAATTTCAGTTAGAACCCTATTATTACAAGAGTTCTGAGTACTACTAAGACTCAATTAAGTGTTATTATAATTTAAATTATTTTCTTTACATAACGCTGATGAAATACATGTTTTATTCAGATGTTGAATAATATTGATCTGAAACATAGTTACTTATCAAAAGAATTCTATTATTATCATAATTATACCTACATTAATTTGTTTAAAAAATTATTGATTACATATTTGCACACTTGAATTATATTCCGTGGAGTCCCTGACAATGAATAGATCTCCCTCTGTGTTGTGTTTCCTGTAAAATGTAGATAATCAATAAAATCATGAATAAGAAATTTTACATTTTCAATTCAGCAATAAAGTATGCTACGCATTCTGAATGTATTTTTTATTGGCACGGAGACGACTACTTGCATGTTTATTGATTGGCTACCTCGCTTATAAGAGATACTACGACGGTATAAATAGATTCAAAAAACGTAAGTGTTCCTTATTCTATTTCATTGTCTTTCAGAAGTTGATAATTATGTGACAAAAAACGATGAGATACAACTTTCATAATAGGTAGATGATAACTAAAAAATAAGTTTTTGGTTGCTATGTCCATATTCAGTTAAAATATCATAGATAAAATTATAATGCAATTGACATACTATGTATGTAATATAATTTTTGACATTCACTTATGAATAATTACGTTAGAAACAATTATTCATTTGATAAATTATTCATAATCAACCATTTCACTTAACGGGTCAACCGCGTGCTAATATTATTATTATTATTGCAAGAATTATTGTTGAGTATCTTATACCGCAATTGTGGCGAGCCCGCCAGACGCCTGGCAACAGAGAATAAACACATGCAAACAAACTCGTATTATATTTATTTATTTAACAAGGAATATAGGATAAGTTGCCTTTAAATTACATATTTTCGTAAAAGTTTATTAGTGGACATATTAATGTTAAATGAAAATCAAAACAAAATAATAAAATCCGAACAAAATAAACAAAATATGTACTCACGCATAAAACGGTATCTTTCAAAATCAACTAAAAAGTATTTTTCAAGACTACAGTGGGCCTAGTCAAAACACATTTTAGCGTTACGTTGTCGTTCGAATATAGACGACGCGACGTTGCGAGAAAGTGTCAATTTTCGTAGCTAATTGTGTGGGTTAGTTGGAAGATATGATGCGAAGAAGATGCGCTTCAGCGATAAACTCGCCCATTGCGCAAAATTATGTATTCAGTGGTAATGTTGTCATGTTTTTTTTTAATTCTTTGTATACAAATTTTGTACGATAAAGATTTTTATTATTATTATTATTATTTAGAGCAAACAAAATACCAGATCAGAAGGAAAGCAGTAGGCGGATAGATAATTTGAAAATATATTATTATTCAATATTCATCCTTGCAGTTAGTCCGCTGGCTACCCCACTTGTGGGATAGTACCTAGTAAAGGATTAGTAATAATTATTATTCAATGGAACTTTTATTACTATTATTTATAATGTGACACAATGATGTTACGTAATGTGTTTTCAATACTAACATGCCTAAGTAAGCACTTCTTGTTTATTACAACACACCCACTGGCCGTTATTTTTGTCGAAATTTAAAAATAGAATATTTAGCACTATTTTAAATACAACTACTATCATACTATCAATAACATACAAGAACCATATTGTAGTCCCGTGATTTGAAATTAGAACAATTCGCACACATGCATAACTTGAATAAATATTATTCAAATTATTTTGTTGGTACCTACATAACTGTCAAAATTGATTTAAGATAGAAAACGTTCTTTTAAATTAAAGAATATCTTATTAAACAAACTCATTATTGGCTATCGTAGAGGGTTACAATAATTGTGTATTCCTACAAAGATTATTGACTTAGTGTGTGACAAAAATATCCAAGAAAAACTATGTACTTCTTACATGCCTAAACTTACTTTCTTACTGCTAGCCTTCTTCTCTCCACTGCCGGATATAGGCCTCTTCAAAACTTTCCACAGCTATCTCAAGCAACACGATACGATACATGAAAATATTCCTTACAAATAATCTCAAATTTACACTTTTATTTCCATAAAATAAGCACAATTTATATTTGTTATCGTATTTATCATAATATCATTAAATAAAAACTAAATATAGAACGTCCTGACAGGTCGACAGTAATGTCAATATAATAAATAAATGTACTATCAATAAAATGTAATAAATAATATTATAGAAAATTAAATATGCATAATTAACTGCCAGTAATGATATGATGAAATTCAATTAACATTAAGTATATGCGTGCTATGCGAATTAAACAAAACTGATTTATAGTAACATATCAGTTATGTACTTATATTATTAAGAAATTTCCACGTGTGTTACATATTATTTCTTAGACTCATTTTTTGCCCAAAATATTTCCTGAAAAAAAGCACGTTTAAGATATGTCACCTATCCTGAATGCCTTAACTTTTATAGGCACGAAGAGGATAATTGCATGTTTATTAGGTGCAGTTGGTCTGCTGGCTACCCCACGTGAGGAAAATGCCGTGATGATAAGAATGAATTAATTGATTAATAAAAAAACTTACTGCCAATTCTGCACGCTTACGTAAAAGTATTGAATTAAAATTGTTATTACTCATATAACCTCATTTGACAGGAAGGTTTTCGCCAAATTGATCGCCAACGTCAGGGGGACCTGACATGGCACAGTAAGAAGAAGATTATTCATATATTGTGAAAGTTTCTAAGAATGCATGTCGAATTAAACTGACCTATGATGTCAATCTACGTAGGTATAATTTTACATATATGTATAATCCAAATAACGTATTCAAGGAAAAGTACATGATTGTATTTTAATTATATAAATTGTCTCCTTGTCTTAAAATATAAACATGACCTTATACCTTATCAAGTCTAAATATATCTTTTACTACTACTACTATACCGTCACTGAATTTGAGATATAAAATATCTTCGAGCACCTGCCTTTTACAGAACACTCGAAAACTTCTTTGCCGGCTGCTCCACAGTTTGAATATATAAAATATTTTTATGTTTTTATGCGTGATTTAATTTTAATGACATAAAGCGATACGAATCAAAAAATGCATGGAATTTTGTGTCGTTTTTTCTATTGATCTTCTAGAGTAAGACAACTGCATGCGATTAATATCTTAATTCTAATCTACTTGTTTTTATACATAATAGAATCATCTCTAATAGAGACAGTTGCATATTGTTGTGACGGCGAGACATATTACATATTAATGAGACAGTTAATTATTGCTAATGAATATTTGTATATATCTTGAGATGATGTCTGTAATTTTCCATCATTATATCCATGTTAGTATTTAGGTACATTTAATTCAAATAACACCAATTGCGTGATACAAACAATATAATATCGCAAATAAAACCACATCATTAATTCATTAACTAGTAAAAAACATATTTTATGCATAGAGTACAAAACGTACTAAAAAAATGCAAAAAGATAAACATTTTTTGAAATTTTAATGTCAAAAATATTGACGTAAAAACTATTTAATAACCAAAGTAATTATTTTTTTATTATGTTTTTAGACTCGATTGTTGAAATAATTACTGATTACCTAGCATACTTGAATAATATTCCATGAAGTACTGAAAAAGGAAAATAATGTATTTAGAATTTATAGTTTGCCACCCATCCTGAATGTCTTAATTTTATATTGGCACGGAGAAGACAACTTGCATGTTTTATATGCAGCTGGTCTGCTGGCTACCCCACTTGTGGGATATGCCGTGATGGTATAGTAGTAGTAGTAGTAGTAGAATTTATTTTCAGGGTTCCAAATATATTGATTAACAGTTATATTTATTAACAATTTTTGAATAATAAATCAGGTGTAAGCTAAGCTAAAATATAAATCTTTTAATCTCTATTAATAATTATTTATAATTTTGTCAACATTATCGACCGACGAGTTTGGTTAAACTCATGCTAAAGCATCTACAGATCAAAAGAAAAACAATCTCTAAAGATGCAGAAAAAAGGTATATTATCAGATATTCAAACATATAAATGAACAAACATCGGAAATTAAAATATGGATTAATAACCACGTTTCATTTTCATTAAATTCATAACGCCGCTAGTAACAGACACATACCTAGGTAATATATTTTTATTGCAATAACACTTGGAAAAATACATATAATATCAATACAATGGCTTATACTTACTGTTTGTCAATTACAAAAATAGTATTTGATAAATGTGAATGCAATAAAAAGTACAATAATGGGAGGTTGTTTATACCTATGCCAAATTCTGTTCAAGACAAGTTGTTCTATAAATAGAATATGTTATGGGTTGTAAAACTATAATACCGGTCGCTATTTTGGTTACAGTCAGATGGTAACTGGTCTATTTACATAATGTTGCAGAAATTACATCGTTAAAGTAAAACAGACAACGTAACTGATGTCTCTGGATTGGAACTTGAAAAAAAATCAGTTAATGTAAAAATATTTCACAGAAAATTATGAGCTTTTCAAATGCATAAGTAATAAAACTATATAACGTCATTTCAAGATTCAGTGATAATTATTTGCATTCACGGAATTCAATTTTTTTTATAACATAGGCATATATGGACAAATCACACATATCAAGCTATTCCTAAACTAAGATATAAATTTAATGTAAATAAAAACAACAAATCGAAACCTGGTCACTGAATTAAAGTACACTGTATAACTCTACAAAGTTTTTTGTTTTTATTTACATTAAATTATGGAGTTCTACAAAATAAGCAGTTATAAAATTCAACTAAGATATAAATATTTTATTAAGGGTACTAAGGCAACGATATATACATTATATATAATGAATTGAACACATATTCATGTAACACCCAGATCCTGAACAGTTTGAAAAAGGCCATTTTTCATTGTGCCCTGGCCGGTAATCGATCCCAGGACGTCGTGACTCAAAGGCAAGAGCGTTATTCCATACACTATATGATTGTGCTTTGTACAATATCTAGGGCTGAACTTGTACCTATTATTATCATTTCTATTTTCCTTTAAATTCATAAAAATACTATCGGATGAACTTTCTTTACTTCAGATTCAATAGCTATACTATGATCATTTTATCCTTGAATTGTGTTTCCATATAGTCATACTAAATCTGATTCGTATATTTTGATAGAAACATATACCCAATAATAATAATTCAATATCAATTTCATAATTTGCACTTATTTGGGCTACTACGTTGTTTTATTAATAAAACAGAAAATTATTTGACCTTTGATCTGAGCAGATAGTTGTTCAGGTTATCACTATCACAGCATATTAGTGCTTGGCATACATAGTAGTGTTAAAATATAATAAAATATATCTTAATGAATGAATCAGTGTATTCTTGTCGTAAATATCATTCTAACAAGAGTTCACATATCACGTGTTCGTGTAAATAAAAAGGATATCATTCAAAGCTCAACTATAATATCACTACAACAATGAATGATTAGAGTTGAAATAACTTACTAATGACGATTCTATCATTCAATACATGCACATTTTGATTTTGCATGTATCGTTCAATGAACTTATGCAACTCTAAAAATCTAAATATAAACCCGGGTACTTAGTTGAAAATTAAATCTTCTATACTCTGATGTTTAATTTAATATTAAAATGACTTATTGTAAACAAAAGGCAAGCAAATAATCAACACATCAATGTGGTAGCAAAAAAACCCTTGGATTTATTAACCATCTTACTAATGTTACTCTTAATAATGTTAGTTTTCAGGTTCTTACAAACCTGAACAATTGTATGTTAGTTTCAACATGTCATAGAAAAACTTTGGAAAATTGCATGAAAAACTGAAAGAACATAGAAATCACTGCTCTTCTTAAAATTTCTATCTAACTATTACAGACTCTTATAACAAAATTATAATCTTTTGCTTCATAGGGTTTTATTAAAATTAAAATAGTATGGAATGATAAAAGTTTACGCTAGACATTTGGCCACCCAACATAAAATATTATTTTTAAACGATTCAAAGTATGTAGGAGGAAACATTAAATATAATTTTAATATATTGCCTGTTTTGTTAAGTATAGTAATAATAATAAATTTATCAATTTTTATTGATTCGAAAAATGTGTTAATAACGTTTATTACATTATATGAACATTACAATGATAAATGGATCATATAGAAAATGATACAAAACGTGATGATATATAGAAGGTATAGGTAGACTTAATAATAATTTTGTATGTGGCGATATACGAAAGTGAAGCTCTTCTTGGAAACATCTACGCACCAATGTCCTGTGCCAGAAAACTGTCAACTGAGTATAATCATATTGCAATCGTTCACAGTGACGCTATCATAAAGAAATAACATGCGATGTAATGCTGATTCTCATCTTTCACCTCACTGCTGGAGAAGAACTGTTTTAGTGTTTCTCTTAAAGTCTTCAAGAAGATAGGCAACTGTCCGTCACAAGTATGTTATTGTATGTGTCTAATTACATTCTTTTACATGATGCAAAATAGTGAAACAATATGTTATTTGTCGTCTTTACAAATATTAATGATTTAACAAAACCTTTTAAGTTCAATGAATGGCAACCTTTTTGAATCAATTGATTTTTCAATAAAGATATTTGAAACAATTTTGTTACAAAAAATAATTATGAAATAGATTATTTACCGATTTTATTTTTATTTTCATTTTAAACATACGTTTTCACAAAAACAGATAGGTACCTACCACAATTGTTGAAGTATGACATAATCGATGGGTTTATTTATCAATTGCCATTTGTGGTAGAAAAATACATTACTCGAACAATAATCTCTGCACTTAATTATTGTCTATTTCGTACGAGAATACTGAATAGAATCAAAATTCGCCGCAGTTGAACGCGTATATTTATTTAGTTGAGTTCCACATATAGAAAACGTCTTTATCGTTTTATCCAGCGATTTCATCAGAAAGTCTTCTGAGACATACGTATAATAAATGTTCCCGGTGTTATAGTACATAGGTTATATTTATAAAGTCTGATATCATAAGACTGCAATAAATTACATCAATTTATTTGATTTAGGTCTGCTTCATTGGTACAAACACACGAGATACAGTCGTATTCTTTATGTTTGTTAATGTGATCTCTTCCAGAAATTAATAAAATGTCATATTATTCTCTTTGTCGCGACACAAAGTCTGGCATGGCAGACTGAAAGGGGATCAAAGAGGTAAGCATCCTCATGATGTAACTAAATGGTATAAGGAAATATGTATTGTTGATATAAGGAAAAGGGAACGTGAAACTTTTATTCCGGGTTGTCAGAATGTGTCTAATTATTCTAAAATCGTTTTGAATATTCTATGTTTTCAAATCAGAGAAACAACAGCATGACATTTTTATGTTTCTTTTTTCTAAACACACGTAAAAATAATTAAAGTCTTCCTGGAAGAGCTCCTGAAACTGTCATGAATAACGGTTTTATTGAGATAATATCTTTTTAAATATCTATTGGGCAACTGGCTCGACCGACAAGGTCCAATGAAATATTTTCAGGGCAGTTATTTTAGAAAATGGAGAAGACAGTTTGCGTGTTTGTTGCATGTGACTGGTCAGCTGGCTATCGCATTTGTGATATATGCCGTAATGGGATGGGTAGTAGTAGCAACTTTAAATAAAAAAGCAAACATTTTTTTATTCATCTCATATATTGTTGACCAGTAAATAGTTACGAAAATAATGAATTATCTACTGCAGTTCGCTGTGTAATACTGTACAATATTACATTATATACGCAGTTTGTTTCTATGTAGATTTTTCTAATACCTATTATCAAATGCCCTTGTTCATATTTCGTTGCAGTTCACGTTATTTGCTTATGGCGTGGAAAATTAAGAAAAAACTCCCGTAAAAAAAGTAATAATTCATGTAATTATCAGCTGAATCATCATTTTTGTAAATGTTAAGTAGGAAAATTCATCACAATTCCTTTCTTTCTTGAGTAGACATACTGCAAAATAATATATATTGCATACAATTCGAAAGGGACGCATCCTTGTAATCATTCGTTGAAAAGTGGAAAGCTTCAATGTGTAAGTTAATTAATGTTAAACTGTTGCTAATTAGACTACGGTCATGATGTTATCATTGTTTTGATATTTGTATTTGCTTTAGAATGGTCTTATATTATGCATACCTCGTTTTACTACTACTACAATACATCATAAAAGATCGTGTAATTCAAAGAATTAGTTACATATGTGGAATTCACACGAGTAAAGTATATATAACACGTGACAATTAAATGTGATAATAGTAAATTTGAAAACGACAACAATTGTTTGTATAAAATGTGTGAAATATTTGTAAACTGACACATTTTTTGTCGAATGGTGTGACATTGAATTAAAACATTTCCTGTATCGTCCAGTACTTGACGAGATAATGCCATCAAAATGTAACTATAGTTAAATTTATGCAATTTTAGTAATGAAGGTTTGGAAGCGATATTCTTACATGTCGACCTTTGAAAAATTTCAATAAACGAAACGCAAAATCGCATTCATCATAAAATACGTACCTACGTTAAAAAATACATAAATACATTTTTAATTTCTACAGTCTTTTTCTACGTCTTAGTCCATTTCCAAACGTAAGAAAAGTCCATCTCGCACTCTGTTGTCTGATCCTGTTTCTTCTGCATGCAATACGGTAATACTTTCAATCCAATGATGATCGTCTTACGCTCACTGTCCATAATTTTTCATTTAACTTCTGCTTAATTTTTAAAATTATTCTAGAAAACACCTAAGACTGCTAACCTTCATATTTCCAATAATGTTCTTTACAGTTCTTAATATTTGTGTTATTATACTCAATTTGTATGACTCACTGCTCTTAATGAAAGACTCACCATTGCTCCATCTGAAACACTTGTGAGCTCCGGAGTAAAATCAACAATGTTTCAAAAACAACTTTATGAGTAATTATAATTACCTACCATTATTTGATGAGTATTATTTTGTTGATTATGCAAAATCACTCAATATTGGGTGGAATGCCTGTATAATAATAAAAAAAATTGTTGATTACTACCACGAGTTATGTTTTTCGTACTAATTATGTATAAAGTATTTGTGTTTCTTCATAACATGAATATTTCAATCAATAATAACTTATACTTATTCTAAGATCAGTTCATCAGATCAAAACATAACACCTATACATAAGTATATATTACAAATTTACTTAAAATACAATTAAGGTTCTGTTATTTGCTATCCAATTTAAATTGTATACTTGTCTATTGGATAGAATTACAATTTCCTTAATTTTACATTTAAACAATAATAAATTCATCTAATACTTACTCTAGATACTTACTCTAGATAATTTTTTATTTGTATATACCTTTTAATACTTTTGTAAATACCTTTTAAGGAGGGTAAATAGTAAAATACAGGATCACTTAACATATTGTAAAAGGGTTATGTTTAATGTTCTTATTGTATTATGTTCAATAAATTGTTTGTAAATTAAAAAAAAAATATGTGTACATAATATGCATAATTTTGTTCAGATTTTCATATAACTGGAAGATGCCAACATGATTAATGTGAAATGGAATACTTACTAATTTGAAAGGTCTAATATTTAATGTAAATTGAGATATTGATATAATGAAAACAAAAAAATCAACGTCGACTCAATCAATAAATTGAGATAATTATAACTATCATCGATGTAGGTGTGTGACAAAGCATAAAAAAACTAATTGATTTTTTGGGAGAGATGTATTTAGCGTATATTTTAAAAATATAAATCTTCTCTTATAATTACGTACATCTGGAATAATTTGCTTTTCCGAAAATGATGAAATTCTTACTGTTCATATCATGTCAATGGACAAGAAATGCATGATGTTATCTCAGTTCTAGGAAATATATAAAGTAAACTTGTTGTTACGACTTGAACTAAATAGTAAATAACTACGTTTGTGTAGTCAAAGAGTTAAGAAAATGATCAATATTTTCCTATACATTGCAACATCATAGCGAACTGATGATAACAAAAACACATAACAATATTATGACTTTATTTTATCTTAATACCTACGTTATTGCGCATGTCAACAACACATTGATCTGACTACTACATTACATAGGATACATAGATGAATTAGGTACTTACATAACTAAGTGTATTATGTACCACACCTATCTGCAGGGGGCTTGTAGGGTATGTATATAATATAATACAAATAGGTTCTGATAAAAAACATTTACGTAAACAAAGCTGATAAATTATGATCTGTTGATCTTTTAGAGTACCTAGCGACCTTCACATTCCAAGTAAGCACAATATAAATTATTTCAAGTAAATCATATGACTGGAGATCGAGCGTCATACTATTTTATACTCTTCTAAATAAATTGAAGAAAAACATGTTTTTATTATTATGTAAAATGCACAGAACAGATAAAAAAAAACAAGTACCTTTATTCTATTTTTTTTGTAATTACAGATAATTTCAATCATTTGTGCGTAATACTTAATTGACAGTTATGTACAAAAATAAATATTATTATGCGCTATCATCTATCCTTTTGTTTCTACTCTTGAATGTTATTAAAATCATTGATTCCATAATACAACACTTTTTTAATTCAATAAATAAATATTCAGTGAATTATTTAACTATAAAAATGTGTTCAAAAAGTGTGAATGAAAATGCAAAAAAAAACTGTAATCGACAAATTGATAAATTATAAAAAAACTATCTTAGTACGATATAGTATTTTGTTGGCGCTGAAATTCTTTTAACTGAAAAACAATATGACATAAAATTACACCAATTTCAAATCTTGAGAACATTAGGTATTTACGGAAATTATAGAAAATCAAAGAAATAATATACCTATATACAATAAAAAATTACAAACGGATTAATCAGCATTGTGGTGGTAAGTCACTAATATGTGCAAAGAATTAGTCTTATTGGTATCAGTTTTGTCTTCCCTGAAAGTAATCAGAAATCATTCCTTTTTCACTGTCTACTTGTAAAGCAATTCGATGTTATATTACTGCTGTATTGATAGTAAATTTCCTTGTTATTGGTATTTGTGTAAAACGTAACGGGTGGACATGGATAAATTCATCGATGAATAATATAGAGATTAGAGTATTTCAAAAAATAGATTACTTTTATGATTTGCCAGTAACTTGTTGATTGCGGTAAAACTAGGTAACCAATTTTTTGGACTAAAAGAATGTGCCAAAAATGAACATAGACTATTTCATTCATATTTTTGCTAATTAATTTTTATCCAATCTGTAAAAAAACAACTAGTGAAATTTGTTAATATTATTTCCATAAGTTTATTAATATGATAACTGTGTATATGAAAAACAATAAAAAGGTTTACATTTAAATTGCTATGCTTCACATCACGTGCATGAATAAAGTGCATTATTAAACATGCACTTATGCATGTATGCTCTGAAAATGAAAATATTTTCAGAACTCTCTGGAAAATCAAAGATTTGTGGGACGAAGTTTTCTGTTGACAATATTATTGTTATTTAAAACGTACACAATATCATTATCAAGTTAACACATTACTTTGTATTTAGGTACTCAATTACTAACAAGCATACGACTAGAAATTTCTGAAATATAAAGAATCATCTTATATTTGAAGTATATGTTTTTATTATCAATGGTACTTTTTTACATTTCTGCAAAAGAAATTACAGGAAAACCAGTTACATTTATCAAATTTCTTCTGTGTCTGTTGTTTTATGACTTTTTACTTGAGTTTTTCTTTATTTTTATTTATTTATTTATTTATTCAGATATTCACGGCCGAAGCCTTTTACATGTAATTTTTTTTAGTATACATACAATGCATGCATAAAAAAAGTATTTTTCTTTTAAAAGAGACACAAAACAATTAATTAGACACAAAACAAGAGTACAATTAAATAAAAGACAATTAAATAATAGACAAAGTTGACTCAACTTAAAAAAAAATAAAAAAAAATTTGGTCAAGAAATTAATTTCAAAAAAATAATTTTAATATTGAAATGATATAAATATTAAATGTCAAACAGAAAAACGAATGGTCAGTTAGTTAAAAAATCGCAAATTAAGGTCAAATGATTGTATATATATATATACAGCAAATTATAAATACTATTTTATAAATAAGAATTCAAATTATATACATGGACTCATCTCACCAAAAATGATAAATATTACAGAAAAAAAATAAGTAAACTCTAAACCTCGACTACCCATTGTCAGTTTGTGCACATAAAAATTTGATGATGTCAAATCTGTATTTGAGGAAACTGTCAGCAAAAACATCTGTGTTCTCACCAACCAGATTACCAAGTCTATGATTTTTAATTTAGTTTTTGAGTTTTCACCTTTCATTAGATCTCAGTATATTGATTCATTTAATTTGAATGTTGATTTTTATGAAATTGTTTAAAATTAATGTACTATAATAAAAAGTCATCATCTCCATCGGTTCCTCAATCCTGAGGATCGTGACCATCACGCTTCGTTCTATAAACCATCTGCAGGGTTACTCTCGACAAAACTAAACACGATCTTAATCTAGTCTTGATCTTGATCATACGACGCACGAAGGGACTATGGTCATAAACACCGCGCTACCGCTAACGCCTGATGGGTTTACGTGTATTTTTGGCCAATAGTCACTTCGTGCGTCGTATGATCAAGATCAAGACTAGATTAAGATCGTGTTTAGTTTTGTCAAGAGTAGCCCTGCTGTCTTCATAATCATTGCATAATAATTGATCTATATTGTTTATCCATTTCAGCGTTTGAAAACCTGACTTATGAATATTCGTATATGCTTTCTAGGCAAAGGTGTACCCAGGGGGTGGGAGGAAGGTAATGTCCTAATAAATCGTATACTAGTGGACAGCCTTTAAGAATGGAATAGAATGTTCTGTAGGTAAAGAAATATACACACCTGTTAATAGGCAATAATTGATTTACATGAAAATTGATCAAGCAAACAAAATATTATTTAGGAGGTATACCTACCGTTTGTATACATAGTATTTCACTGTTCTAGGAAACTCCATCGGATGTCGACTATAATATGTTTACACTAGAAGTTTATTATTCAAGGCAATGACTTCACTTTTATCAACATAAAAATGTGACATTATTTGTACAATGTTATGTATCGAAGAACATTAATTTCATAACAAACAATCGTCAGTACAATTTACTTAATGAATTATGATTATTTGTATACATTTTACTTACCTACTTATAATGATGATTAATGGCCGGTTTCAATAATCTATCTATCCGCTACTGTCGATTGAAATCTATTGTGTTCTATATTTTAAATCATACATTTCAATCGACAGTCACGGATTGATAGGTTATTGAAACCGGCCATTAGTCATTGATTGAATAGTTTAGAGTGACAAAATGATATTTTATTTTATTTTAATTATTCATTATTTACATTACATTAGGAACAAATAATTTTCAAAAGAAATATATTCACTCAAATACGATCAACACACAAGTTTTTCACAAAAGCACGATCTCTTCTAAGTAACCCAAATGATATTGATCGATACATGAGAAAATACATACTCGTGATAGCAAAACACTTTCATGAAAGCCTATTTAAAAACATATGTATATTTGAATTTTACGAAACACAGCGAATATGATACTTAAAAATAAATTTCTTTAAAATATATATATTCGACAAAATATGTGCATAACTCAGTTTTCTAAACTTTTTTATTTGCTTGCATTGGGTTGTATTTGATTGTTTTTCAAGCGGATATTATGGGTTCTTACTTCTGTATTACATATTTAAATGGTACAACAACTAAGTTGAGAAACGGATATGTCACAGAGAAAGTCAGATCCTAAATAATACAACATTGTCGCAATACAATCGTGTACAATACCACTCAATGGCATTATGTAACATTATCATCCTGACATTTGAATTGCACAATCAATTTAGCACTCACGGTTTCAGATCATGTAATAAAGCTTGTACATTATTTATCCAACAACTGAGAGAATTGCAGATGTTTTATCGAAGTATGGGATATAATAAATATTGTACCGAACATACTACAGTATATACATATAACAAAGTCCATTCGGATGTAGATACTACTCTATACATCGCAATATTCCGGGTTCAAGCCAGATTAATGACCGGGATTATAAGTATATAGCAGATATTATAATATTCGTAGGTACGTTTATACAAATGAGTTTATATTCGGTATAAGATCTTCCTCAAACATTATTCACCATCAAAATAATGATAACAGTATACCATGTAGGTATGTGCATCGAGATGCAAGCTAACGTCATGTAATTCTAAATACGAATAAAATATGCACAAGTGCGAATGAATAAATAAACAGTTTATCCTTTCTTGATATATTTATGAGTAAGGAAGATGCGGATAAAATAAATGAATAACAGATTACTTCGTATATATTTTTAATTTATTTATAACTAACTGACTACGTATCTTAAATATCCATAGATTTCAATTGACAGATGTAGGTCATAATTGTGTTAAATTTTGTTAATTTTCAACCACAACTTATTACAATATTGAATTATTGGATTACTTTTAAATACTTTCCAGTTTTCAGTACAAATTTATGTAAGCAAGTCTATAAGTAAAATCATTCTTGTGAATTGAGTGACGTAATTTTGACATTTGAGGACAATAAAATACTTTTCATTAGCAATAAACCACAGTTTATGAGAGAACAATATCATAAGTTAGCGTGTAATCTGGCAGGAAATCCTAATAAATACAACATCAAGTACTAATACAATTCTCAATCAATGATTTTTTGCACTTACGAATATCAAAAGTGCAATTTCACAGAACACGAATGACGTCCGTACTTGAACTTAATGAAAGATTTATATGATGATCCCTTGGTGCGTTACTGTCTAACGTGTTCGAGGTAATGGAAAGCTGACGCTCCTTCATATTAACAGAAACTATTCTTAGAAGCTCTCTCTCGCCTCTAAATTCTGTTATCGGTTACAGCACATAATAATAATAATTGTTATAATGCATTACTTATACTGTCTTAACATTATTAACCTACCATTGCCAAACGATCAGTCCATTTGGCAATGTTTTCCTATATAAATAACCATCATTCCGCCACATCGACACATCATGTTGAAATCGTTTTCAGGACAGCACTTCCCCGATTCTGTAAATCTGTCGATTACTTATCATACTATGATGCAGATATCAATAAATTTATATAATATGTGATCACTTGAGAGAAAATAACTATTTAGATGAGAATGGTTTGACACATGCTATGTCCGCAATGCGCTAACTGAATAATAATTTATGTTATTCTATACATTTTAATTCTTATCTTGAATTCGTTATTTGACAAACAAAAAGAAATTCAAATGTATCAAATAGGTACAAGTATGTTAATTAATCAATTTGCACATTTTCTGTCAAAAATTAATAAAAATAGCTAGTATCGAAAAAAAAAATCATGATGTTAACACAGGATCTACAGGTGTTTTTTTTTTTTAACATAACAATAATTAATACAGATATAACAATACTTAGACTATTTGATAAAAACTTAAATCTAAACATCTTCCTTATAGAGACAAGTTTCGTGTAAAGGAAGGTGTTATCACAGAATTTCTATTTTCGTGTTGTTAATAAAAGTGAAATGGAATGATTGACATTCTTAATACAAGAATTTAAAGTTATTTACTTGAAATTATTCACTGAAAAGAAAATGTTTTCCTTGTGAAGTCCTCTGTAGAGAAAATGTTGACATGCGTGGGGGTGTAATCGATAGTAATAATAATATAAGTATAATCAGGTGATGTTTAATAAATAGAGCAAAATCACTCAGAATTGGGTGGAATGCCTAAATAATAATAGAATAATAATAGGTAGGTACAAGCTAATTTTTACTACGCAATTTAAGAATCTTTTACTCAAGAAACACAATATTCATGTACATTGTGTGTGTGGCTATTTACTGAGGAATATAACGAACTTCTAGACACTACTTGAAATACAATTTAATTATGATAAATAATAATTCAAAACATTGTTTAAGAAAAATGGCTGTACAAATATGTGACGTCTTTAATATTTTGGTTGCTTGTATACACATAACATAAAGAGAGACATTGAGTGACAGTGTAAACTGAACATACATAACTTGATCAAATATTTTATTAAATTTCTACAACTACTACTCAACTATTAATTGGAAAACATAATCATAACTATCACAGCAGGAGGTATGAAATTTACTTTATAATTCCTTAAATTTATTGTTTTTATGATAATACTATACAAATTTACACTTGAAAATTAAAATAATATGTGAATTCATGAAACAATCTACAATGTCATGTACTCTCTTAGATGTAGGGTAACCAATGAATTCACTCCTTTTTATTTTACTTTTTTCCTCCCTCCTTTTCTCATTTGCTTTAATTTATATTTTTTCTTGCTAAGATCACCTTGGCTTAACGCTATTTTTTAAACAATAATTAAATGAATTTCTCTTTGTGCCACAGAAGTCGTATAAAATAATTTCAAAACAGATAGCTGTCAATACAATTTGAATTACGCATAATTTCTCTATAAGAGATTTATAGAACTATCCTGTAATGGCCACATTAAATATATTTTAATTAATGCGAATATGTACCGATTTATTTAATGTATACTTAGTAAAAAACAAAGCTTTATAGTGAAAAAGATCGAGGACACAATTGACTGTTTTGCAAGTCATTACCTTGTGACTTCTCTATATTTATTGCATGTAATTAAAAATATTAATTAAAATTTCTCAAAACATGTGTTTGATCAAAATTAAAATGTCACAATATTTACAAAATTTTGTCAAAAACAAAGGAATTAACAATGTCAAGATAAGAATGTAAATTAACTTGCTGTTCTACGTCACATATTAAATATTTTCAAATGATTTTTTTTTTCACAGACATAGATTTAACTAACATATTTTAAATTTTCGTGTAATTTATTACCTTTTTTTTTAAATAATAAAGAGTAAAAGAAAATAATAATTTTGATTGAAAACATTTTTCAAATATTTAAAACGTATCATGATTGTTGACCGAATAAACAGGTTCGCAGACGTGGGAACATCGTCTCTTGAGAATTGACATTGTCAATGAATTTGTACATCTGGGTTCTCTCATAAATAATACAGACAAAAGTGACCAAGAAGTGAACCGCCACTCTCAGATGGCAAAAAGTGAAATGGGTTCTCTTGATAAAAACTTGGAAAGCCGTGAAATCATGAGAAATATTAAGGTAAGACTGGTTAGGAGCTTTATGTTCACTATATTTTGCACGGGGCTAAAACGTAAACGCTGCATTTGAGATGTAATGCTGGAGAAAATTGCTTCGAGTGCGTTGGACCGAACATAGGACCATCGAGTACATATCAGGTAGCTAAACATTTCTACACGACACTCAAGTATATGCAGATAGCACGTTGCGCAACATTTACTGGAAAAGATAAATAACTTCTGGGATTGTTGAAGGGAAGGATCGAGTACCAGCAAGATATAGCGACCAAATTAAGGATGCCGTACAGAACTCACTGCATGGGGCTTTGCACATGGTGGAAGATCGCTCGGCGGGAGACGGATGGTCTAAAGAACGAGGCATGATGGTCACGATCCTCAGAATTAAGAGGCCGACGGAGATGATTATGATAGTAGATCACATCCATCGATCGATTGATACTATAAAACTTTTGAAATTTAAAACCTTGTTACTGGAATACAAAAAATTCTAACTTTTCGATTTTCAAAGAGGAAACACTATGAAAGATCATTTTAATTTAGATAATAAAAGAAAAATCTAATTACTGAAATATTAAAATACTTGGTATGTAGGAGAGATTTCATGTTAACCATAGTGTAACACATTTAACCTACTAAATAATTTAATTGACTACCTATACCAATGTATCTAACATAATGAGTCTATTTTAGAAAATTTAAGCAACATATTATTAGTCTTCATGGTTGACTTCCTTTTAAAGAATAGATATATAATATCTGAATGACGTCATAGAATAGGTCCCCTAGGTTGTCCTACTTTTCTCATATAATATTCCACGTGTGATCAACTAATGTCTATTTCTATCTAACACCATATCGTTTAACCAAATGGTAGCAATGTTAAACTACTGAACAGAATGACGCAGAAGGGCCCATGTATTGAGCAAGACCTTTTCATGAAACAGGATGTTGATGCAATTTAAAATTTTGTTTGTCTGCGTCATTTACTTGAACAATATCTGAATTATTTATATAGATAAAATACTAACAGACAAAATATTCAAATTAATTTATGTAAACTATCATTAAATAACTTTATAATGAAAGAATCATTTCTTCTTTGTGTTTTGACTGTAATAATTAATTTGAAAACATACCACTTAATAAACTCCTATTGCATATACCCCTTTTCGTATTAAAAATGTATGTACGTGATTCCGAACACAATTGAAAAATATTTACAATAACACAATTACTGTTACGTGAATCGGAAAATAAAATTATTAAATGTTTTGATATATAATATATATAATAATTTGCCAATGATTCCGTTTTTTCTACAATCAATACAACGTGACAATTGACATATTTCGTAACAATATAAATTTGTTTACTTCTATTTTACTCTTGTTGCAATGATAATCTATTTTACAACATGGATACAATTAAATATTGAGTTTTTAATACATAATAACTTGTTTCATCAATGTATTTCAAAGTTTATAATTAAAATATTTCATAACTCTATTTTTTATTCTTTTTTAAGTGAATAGTCACAAAAGATTGCATTTTTTTATTGAACTATTTACTGGAACCAGCTATGGAGATGGAAAAGATTTTGGAAATTCTTGAGTGACAGAAATTTACTACGACAAACCTTATCGACATGATCTGATACCATAAGACTAATATATTATAATATGATCAACTATGACATAATATGTACACGTCTACCTCGTAACACAACTGAATGATTACATTCCAAGTGACATAACAATTCAAAGATGCGTGTTCAATGTTCATTCCACACTTATTATCTCCCATCATGAAGACCTTAATTTTAGAGATTAACTATGTCATTTTAAATCAAAATGCATTTCGCTTCATTCCTAGAATTTATTATCAAGAACTGTCAACAGCGTAATTAATTAAAACCAAAAACAAGATAAAGTTGTATCTGAACATGCATTGCGGTAATTAAAGATATTAGGATTATTAATTTGCGCTTTGTTTTAAGAAGTAGACGTCTAATATATCTGTCTAGCGACTTAATTAAGCCGCATATAAAAATATGAGAAGTAACATAATAAAAATTAATCCTCCCAATAAAACATTGAGCTTCCGCGAAAATGTAATTAGAAGTAAGGTGCTCTTGTCAAGGCAAACATACAAATGAAGATAAGTAACAAGCACACAATTTTACATAATGATAATGTGGCACAAAGTGTACAATGAATATGATTTACACATTCCTCCCATAATGATTTTCGAAATTCTATTCTCCAAGATAATTATTCTTCAGATCAGCTTATTATTGTGTCAGGGCCGTCTTAGGACATGCTGGACACAGTGACGGACTGGAGACCCGGGCAAATCAAATTGTGCGTTCACCCCTCGTACCAAAATTTTCAATTTACAGATAATACGTATTTATTATTATTTAAGTTTTCACTGAGTCCTTTTTTGTGTAGGCAAATATATCGACATTAGGGAGCGTGTTTCAGTCCCCGTAAGGCCAGGGGTCACGTGTCCCTTTAAAGACGGCATTGCACTAACTATAGTCTATACACTGCCGCATAAACGCCTCTGTTTCTATCGTCCGCCTTAATCTTCCACTTGTATACCAAATTTACTTAGGTATATGTAGGTATGTACATATATTGAATATTCTGTCACAAACATTTTGAATTTAGATAGAAAAACATCAACTTAACATCCTGAGATCAGCACACACATAACTTTTGATTAAGAAAATGAATACAGGACTCACGTGTACCATACAAGGATATGACAACTAGAGTAGCTAGTGAATTGTCAACACAAAATACATAACTTTTCAACGTGATAAAATTCATATTAAGGCAGAGGCCATAGCAACAGTATTATAAAAACGTTTCTATAGTTTATAAGAGCCTTTGGTATTATGATTACGACATCACTGAGCTGCGATTGCAACGTGTTTATGTAGTCTGATGTGATATATTATGACGTGACCAAATATTGTCACAAGTGTTCTTTGCAGCAACTTATTTGAGATGCGAACCACATCATTATTATAATAATGTATAGGTAATTTTTTATTTTTTTTGTTGGCACCAAGAGGAAAGTTTGCATGTTTATTATATGCAGCTGGTCTGATGGCTACCCCACTCGTGGTATATGCCGTGATGGTATAGTAAAAGAGACAACTACATGATAATTTCAGGCCAATAGCAATTCAATAATATTTTGAAGTAGACAATTTAGACTCCTTAATTCCTGAAAATATTTTTTGGGTAATTTATTTCTTCTGCAGAGCAGGTTGACAAATTTCTCGTAAGATGGATCAAATTTATGGTTCTCCTAAATGATAAAAATCAATGCAAGTACCTACAACGAATGCCACAAAATTATTTTAATATTTGGTAGGAAGATACGTTTTTTATATGTTAAACTTAGAAAATTGTTTTATAATGAAAACAATAACAATTTTTTGTATATTTAATCCTGGTTTATTACTTGATAATCTTTTTGTTCATTGATCTAATTTTCACAATTGTTTGTACTAGTCAAAATGTAGAATATCCTCGAATCAAATTCAGAACATTATAAACAATAGAATATTATGAAAACAATTGAATGACGAGAATAACTTGCACTAGATACAAATAGACAAAACAACGATAAATGATGAAAAAACTGACAAACTCGAATTATATTTTTTATTGTATGGCTAATACATACTAGGTAGTCGGTACACTATACCGTTACGGCATATCCCACAAGTGGGGTAGCCAACAGACCAACTTCATGTTATAAAGGATTCAGTCCGTTTTTAATGCGGCTGCACGTTTCATTTATCAACTGAATCGCTCTTCACACATATCTGCCACCCTTCAATCTCTTCACTGGCTCAGATGTCCGGAGAGAGTTGAATTTAAAGTGTGTTTGACAGTATTTAAGGCACTTCATGCTATGGCCCCAGAATATATCATGGAACTCTGTGGTAGACAGGCGTTAAGTCATAGACAGACAACACTTAGGTCTTGTCAAGATATAACAACTAAATTGGAGGTGACCAGTACTGTATCGAAACCAGTGTACGTGGAGCGTGCTTTTGCAATATCTGCACCTGTAGTCTGGAACAGGCTTCCACAAACGATTAGAGAAACGCAGGACATATCTCGTTTCAAGAACCAACTGAAAACTTATCTATTCAAGAAATCTCACGGAATAATTCAAGCACAACCTTAGTTAGCAAAGAGCGCCCTTGAGTTGGATTTTTTTCACAAAACGGCGCTTTACAAATCATCCAAATAATAATAAACATGCGAGCTCTCTTCTCCATCTAAACAAAAAAAAATGGCATTCCGGATGGGTGGAAAACCTTATCGCTGAATTTAAAATGTAGAATAGTTTTATTTTTTTGAACTACGGATTTTCACAAGGTATTCGAAAACTTACGGAAAAGAGTGGGAGACCAGTTCTTTGTTAGGTGATCCTCAGATAATACATGGTACTAAATAAAAAATAACCAGTCCAATAGATTAAAACAATTGCTATAGACCTCCTAAACTTGTCCGAGAAATCTTAAATACATTATTAATTATACGTGGATGTAGGCTATTTTCCTTTCAAGTAAACTGATTTTATTATATCTTCGAGCTATTTTAATAAATTGATTTGATAATAAAACTTATAGAAAACTAGGACACGTAAATCTTCACTGCAGCATGATCATGTGTATTATAGACGTTCATAGATATTAAATTGTCTTGATAAATTGTCTTGATAAATAATTATAAATAATATAACATAACATTTACACTGTTGAATTTAGGTTGACTAATATCTTCTTTTTTGTTTTGATTGCTGATTCATCAGAGACAATCAATAAATGTAAGTAATTTTATCTACGTAACTGTGAAAATCGTGTAAATTTTCGTATCAGATGTTAAATTACTACGTCGATCGACGAAAACAATAATATTGACTTGTACAAACAACTGTATCAAAACACAGTTACGTAGATGTAGAAGGTAATGATTTAAATAAACAAAAACATTTCAGAATAAAATATTCCAAGAAACTTTGCAAACATATTCATGACGCCTTGTAAATACGGTATCATCATTACTTACTTCATAAATTGGCAAATTAAATTTACATAAAAACTACGTTTCCTTTGAAGACTGCGTCACAAATTAGCGTTGGATTAATAAAAAATGAATGTCAATACATTGTGTATCTAGAATTTTTTTTTACTTAGAATTAAGGTGTAGGTAGTTATACTTGATATTTGTGGTAGACTTGGCATTGGTACAATTCAATCAAAAAGTTAATAAACATCAATCAAGATGTATTGTTGTGGGTACAATGGATAAGTTATGACGTATATTGGAAAGTAGTTCGATACCTAAAGCTACATGTCTTTTCATTCAACTGAAAATGTACCTTCTATAAGAAAATTTCATAAACATATACCAAGTTGTTGATTATATTTACTACATACATATAAAACTGATAGAAAAGTGGATTAATGAAATAAAAGAGGGGAATAATATTTATTTTTAAATTCCTTATCTAGATAGTTTAAATTCTATTTTAAACTTGTCTAACAAATATGTATGATATGCATGTACAAAACTACCTACTGAGTTATAATTAAATTGCTTCCAAAATAGCTTTTAAATTGAATGAAATGATCATCCTACGTTTAAATTAATTGGGTGTGACAACAATATTTTAACCATATAACAGAATAATTGATTGCCTCTAAAAATAATTGTGTTTTATACGTCTTGTTATTTTATCAAAATTATTCTAAAAATACCATACATTTCTTACAATTACTTACTTACTTTAATTAATTAACTAATGCCTATATTTATATTGATAAAAACACAACTGTGTCCATTGATAGGTACTTCAAAATGTGGCATTATTGCATTATTAAATGAAATATTTTAAATTTAACCTTCATTTTAAATGAACCCTCAACTTATCTAGTCAAGTACCTACATGGTGTAAGTGGACATAAAAGTAAGTGACCTATTTTTCCTCAATCATTCCACTCATTAAGAATAAATGTAATAATAAACTCAAATTAATAGTTTTCCTGTTTTCGGTAATTTTTTGCGTAAATTATTTAAATTTCAACAACATACCTATTATATTATTGTAAAAAACACAAGATGATGAAATCATTTTATTGATCTATTTAGTTTTGGAACGACAACTCTTGTGATAAAATAAAGTTTTTTTAAAAAAAAAAAATTAAAGAAGTAACTGGGTTTTTGTTATAAACCTAAATACAGGGTTATACAACTTTCACAGAAATCTAAAAGCTTATGTCGTAATAGGGGGTTTGCCGGCATCTAGGATGGAATCGCGCACCTCTGACAATATATGCTATCACCTCCCGATTATTAGACAGTATTACCTATCTCTTCTCTTCACATCCCTAGTGATATAGGCAGAAATGATGAAGCATATTAGGTATGAAAACATACACTTAGGTGTAGTAGTAATGTAAGTTTACTCTTTTATTAGAGCATGTATACTAAAAGACTAATAATAAATAGTTCGTGCATTTCAATAATAGAACTGTCAATACTAAATAAAGGCTGATATAAATACACACGATTTAGATATTACAACGAGATACTTCCCAGTCATAATATGTACACCTAACATTAAAGTTACTATATTTAAATCAAAATACGTCACAAGACAGTTAGATATATTTTAAAATATAAAAGTGTCTGTATATTTAGAGCAATAAATTAATAAAGTGGGTGTTTGCATTGTAAACTTGGGTGGTCTTTAAGCACGTGTGAAGAGATCGTTAATGATAAACAAATCATCAAAGATACATAAAATAATGCAAACTTCACTAAAACTAACTAGGCAAAGTAATCAAATAGATGCGTCAATAAATATACAGTATATGTAGTAATTAGATTCAAACATTTTAAGCAATAAACAGTGTGTACCTGAACATAATATCCTAGCATTTATTTGATTCGTTTTCAACGATAAAATAAAATAAGAAATATATTTACACAAAATATTGTATTAAAGTTCATAATATCTCTAAACAACCCCTACATTTGATAGCACATTAAGGTTGTTCCATCTGTTCAGAAGCACGGTCTTCCAATTGTTAAAATCGAAAATCTCTGCGTCTCTTAATTGTTACTCCATCCAGCCATGTGAGCTTTGGTATGCTGTTAGTGCATCTCATGGGGTTGATGAATAGAATTTTGTTAAGGGTTAGTAATATTTGCTATGTAAATGTGTGAAAATTTTTATTAATGCATATAAAACTATGAAAAATATACTCTACGTTTTTATAGAGGTCATTATGATCCTATATTTTCATCACTTAGTATATATCAACGATTCCAGAAGTCAATAATTCTTGGGAATCCTTTTTCGTACTATGGTGTAGTATAAAGCCACAAACCAACAAAAACGATAAACGATAAGACAGACATTTCCTTTTAATTCAATATAGGTGCCTACATGTAACTTCTATAGAGTAGGTATACCTACGTAGACTTAAGCAAATATCTCAAATATAATTTATCGCAGGAGTTCTAAGAAAAATATAAATGCCTTCTTATTTATTTATTTTTCCAAATCTTATCTACGGATAAAGAGTGGATTATGAAGTTTCATTATTATATAGGTATGGATTATGAGAGTGAATTAATCTGCAATCAGACATGCAGGTAAGCCATGCGATAATATCCTGCTGGATACCCTTTTTACAAAGAGTACCTACCTAACATTCACATAGTAACATGAAAAGTGGCAACGTACAACAGATCAATCAAAATAGATATAATATTATTAAAGAAATAAACAAATTATAATCTTATGACAAGTTACACCAAATCTAATCACATCAAATCCACCAATTATTATTATATGTTGTCTGTGTAGGATTAAGAAATGATGGTAGAACTGATAAAATATAAAACAAAGCACATGATAAATATAGCAATTATCACATTCTAAATTCTCATTAATAGTGTAACGTAAATCGTTTTTCTATAACTTGTGTCAGGGAAAATAAAGTCTGAATTCAATTAAAAGGATGACATCTTGAAAATTAACAATTTATTTAAACGTTTTTATTTATTTACAATTATTATTTATTTAAAATACATATTACAACATCTATTATTTATATATACGTCACATATTATTACAGTTCACACAGATTTCTTATATACACATTATATAACATCTTTCTTCAAGCCTATCTAGATTTTTTTTTTTTTTATCAAAACCAAAACAACCACCTGTCATTATTTTCCAAACATTCCATAACCAAAAATAATATAAAAATTCAAATTCATTAAACTTCCAAACTTAAGTACCCTCCTAATGGTGATTACGTAACATTGCCTCCCTCTTAATTTAGTTCGTCCCGAACGAATTCTCTGGATGAAGATAGGAGCATCCTGAATCCTCTCTGCAATGTGAAGTCTTGAAGAAATAACAAAGTACAGACTTCTTGATGTTCTCACTATACCCTGGATTAAAACAACAAACTAAAACATTAATTCCAGTATTACAGAAGATCTCTTCTATCATATTTCGAACAACTTTCCAATCCATACTGCCACTTATCCTTGGTATGCCGAGCTTCGTAAGATTCATTTGTAACATTTGATCCCGCAAACTTTGTAAACAGTGCCACATCTGAACATACTCTGTTTGTTCTTCAGGGATTGCTTTATTTACCATGTAAAATATATGTCGTTCCCCATGCTGTAGATGGACCGCTTCTCCAATTTTCAAACTCTTGGCCTTAATCTCTTCCAATATCCCGTACTTCTTCTTGAAAACTTTGGCTATGCCATTAGTAAATTTTGCATTCTGAGCCAAGCAATGAGCCAAAACATAATCCTCTGGAGTGTCAAAAAGATCTTGCTCAACTTCGATAGTGACACCATGATGAATTCTTCGTTGAGGCGTCTTCATAAACTCTTCAAAACTCTTCTGTTCACTTAGGACTTTACAGACTTGAACAATCGGGTTGTTTCCTTCACTTTTATTGTCTCCTAAAAACGGTGCTAAGCGATTGAAATGTACCACCCTCGGCTTGCCATTTGATTTTCGTCGTATTCGATAAATAACGTCATTTATTCTTTTAATCACCTCGTACGGTCCTTCCCAGGATTTTTGAAGCTTCGGTGAATAGCCTCGTCTCCGTTGAGGATTGAACAACCAAACTAAATCTCCAGCTTGATACCCTCCTTCCACAGCTTTGACATCATATCTTTCCTTCATCCTGTCACTAGCGACTTGAATATTAGCCCGCACACGTTCATGGATGTCGTTCATCTTTCTCCGAAGTTCCGATACATAATCTTCTCCAACAAGATCCTCTCCAGGCTTAGATCCATACTGCAAGTCGCAAGGTAACCGTAGTTCACGGCCAAAAATCACACTCGCTGGTGTTTGTCCCGTTGTCTCATGAATTGCCGAACGATAGGCCAATAAGAACAAGTGGATGTATTCGTCCCAATCCTTCTGATGATCAGACACCGCCTTCGACAGATATTTTCCACATGTTCGATTCATTCGCTCCACCATTCCATCCGACTGTGGATGCAAAGCAGTTGTTCTCGTTTTTCGAATTCCCAATATCTCACATACTTGCTGAAATACGGCTGACTCAAAATTTCTTCCTTGATCCGAATGAAGCTCCAACGGTACTCCAAAACGACTTATCAGCTCTCTTACCAAGATTTCAGCAACAGTGGTAGCCTCTTGATTTGGTAATGCATAGGCTTCTGTCCATTTACTAAAATAGTCCATTGCTACTAAAATATACTTGTTCCCTCTTTCAGTTGTGGGAAACGGTCCTGCTATGTCGATGGCTATTCTTTCAAATGGACTACCTACATTGTACTGTCTCATTGGCGCACGCCTCTGTTTTTGAGGTCCGTTCGAAGTAGCACAAGTCACACATCTTCTACACCAATCTTTTACATCTTCAGTGTAACGGACCCAATAAAATCTCTGACGAATCTTTTCTGTAGTTTTTTTAACTCCCAAGTGTCCACCAGACACATCATCGTGAAGCAGCTTAAGGACATCAGGAACTCTCTTCCTTGGAACCAATAGCTGTTGTTTCTGCTGTGTTCCATCTTCACTTTCCAGAATACGTTTCAACAACCCGTTTTCCACAACTATGGATTGCCATTGTGCCCAATATGATTTAACATTTGGTGAACATGAAGCTATTTCTTCCCATGAAGGTTTTCGATCATTTTCTTTCCACTGCATCAAAAGTCCAAGGTCAGGATCTTCCAACTGGTGCGCTCGAATTTCATCATCTTGCCAAAAATTATCGATGACTGTAGTTCTACGAATCATGACGAACCTTTCCTCCGCTTTATTACAATGCTGGCAATCCTCTGGACATGGACGCCTTGACAGTGCATCAGCATTTTTATGACGAAGTCCAGCTCGATGCTCAGAATCATAGTCATATTCTTGCAATCTTTCTATCCATCTTGCAACCTGACCTTCAGGATTCTTGAATCGTAACAGCCATACAAGCGCCGAATGATCTGTCCTTAAAAGAAATTTCCGTCCATATAGGTATTTGCGGAAGTGCTCAACTGACTTGATTACAGCAAGTAACTCTCTTCGCGTTACACAATAGTTGCGTTCCGGCCTTGACAAAACTTTACTGAAGTACGCAATTACGCGTTCTTGACCATCCTGAACCTGAGATAGTACACTTCCAATGCCGACGTTGCTTGCATCCGTATCCAGAATAAAATTCCCTTCGGCTCGAGGATAACTTAGAATCGGGGAATTAATCAATACCTTCTTCAATTCTTCAAACGCGCATTGGCATTTTGAATCCCATATAAATTCATTACTTTCTTCTGTGAGTTTTGTCAATGGTTTAGCGATATCAGCGAAGCCCAAAACAAATCGCCGATAGTAAGTGCTTAAGCCTAAAAAGCTTCTTACTTCATGCTTGTCTTTAGGTGTAGGCCAGTCTTGAACAGCTCTAATCTTCTCAGGATCCACCGCCACTCCTTCCTCAGAGACAACATGACCCAGATAGTTGACTTGTCTTCGGAACAATGTACATTTCTTAACATTGAGTTTCAAGTTGGCCGCTCTCAATCGTGAAAACACTTGTTCCAAATTTCGTAAGTGCTCCTCAAAACATTTTCCAAGCACGATGATGTCATCCAGGTACACTAAACAGGTCTCCCACGACAATCCTCTCAGCACGCTTTCCATTAAACGCTCAAAAGTAGCCGGAGCGTTACAAAGTCCAAACGGCATAACAATGAACTGCCATAATCCACTTCCAATAGAGAATGTTGAAATATCTTTATTTCTCGGATATTTCAGGAGTCCAAGGACTCCTATTTATCCGTTTAGGTGAAGATTTTTTAATATTTGGACTCTCTCTATTCTAATTCAACTATGCCAGTGTTGGCATCTACGATCCTACCACGTCAGTGGGCGGGGGACCCGGCTGACGCAGCAGATCCCATCTTGAGACCCACACATCTACGAATGTCTTAAAGCGTGAAGCGTTTGTGGCATTTAGAAACACTTCCCCAAACCAGATGGGTCGAGGAGTGTCAACAGTCATACCCAGAATCATTTCCTCTCTTGCATCCATCATCAAAGGACATTCCCAAAGGATATGTTCCGCATATTGAGCTCCTGTCCCACATGTGCACCATGGATTATCGGTCAATGCTAGCTCAAAAAGTTTACCTCTTAACTGCCCATGTCCAGTGATAAGCTGTACGGAAAAATGGTCAAGGGACAAGTAGCTCATTCTCAGTCTTTCACGGACATCTGGAAAGAACTTGTAGACAAGTCTACCCGTTCCTCCAGTGGTCCATCTGTCTTGCCAAACACTCATTGTTCTCTCACGAATCCTGCCGATTGCCCTAGATATATCCCTTATCCCGGTTCCAGCTTCAACAGGTATACCAAGATGTTCTACACGTCTTCCAGCCCTGACACCCCGTCGAGCTACACAATCTAAAATTTCGAGATCTGCCGGTAAGACACCAGCAATAACTGGAAGGCCATCACTTGCAGCCGTTCGGTAGGCACCCGTTACCGCGAGCAGGGGAAGCCTCTGACCTCTAAGCACAGCGAGGGACACGGTACCCACAGACAACCTGTGTGACCAAACCCGAGCAGCGTATGTGATTTGAGGCACATACGTTCCCCTGTATATAGTCTTCACAGCCCGGCTCTTAAGTCCCCACATTCCTCGAGTGAGTTTTCGCAACGTGAAGAAAAGCATGCTTGCTTTTGTGGCAATAGCCTTCGCATGTGGGATAAACGAAAATCCCCTATTCAGAGTGACACCCAGATACCGAACTTCATCGACCACCTTAACAGGTAGACCATCCATTCTTAGCACCGGATTCCTCCTCCGACTCAGTGTCCCCTTCATCCACATGGCGAAGGTTTTACCCGGTGAGAAACACAGTCGACTTTCCCTTCCCCAGGCAAGGATACCCTCAATCGCGATCGAAAATTTATTTTCAATATCTCTCCTGGTCTCCCCCGAGAGAAGTAGAAGAGCATCGTCCGCGTATGCAATAATCGTGCAGCCAGACGGTAGTGTCAGTGCCAAAAGATCGTTAAATAAAACATTCCAGAGAAATGGCCCCAAAACTGAACCTTGCGGGCACCCCATACTAACTTCTCTTTCAATAATAAGTCCCGCATGAGTAATCATCACTGAACGATTACCAAAATAGCTGCTGATGATGTTAAATAATGTTCGGGGACAGCCCCGTGACTTTAGTTTAGTTAAGATAAGTGGCCACCATGCGTTATCAAAAGCCCCAGCTATGTCTAAAAAGACTCCAATGGCATATTTCTCCTGACAGTCATCTTTCCATTCGATACAAGCATTAATGGCATCCTCAGTAGATAATCCGCGGCTAAAACCAAATTGTTTGGGATCTCCAGGCACTAAGGCCCAATCCAAACGATTTCTTACTAAAATTTCCAAAACTTTTCCGAATGAGGGCAACAAAGTAATGGGTCTGTATGCCTTCAGGTCTGACAGTGGCCTTTCGTTGCCTTTCGGAATAACTCTAAGGAGGCCTTTCTTCCATACTGAGGGAAAAATCCCTTCACGTACACACACTTGCATCAATCTGAGAGTTTCTACTGGACAAAATTCCCATACCTTTTTTACTATCGCTCCATTTATTCTGTCGAAGCCAGGAGCCTTTCTAGGTCCTAATCCATCGATAATTTTCTTCAGTTCCGCATAAGTCACGGCGATCGAGTCACCTACAGACTCATGCGGGGGGCAACGAGATGAAATTCTCAATTGGGAATGATATGGGGTATCTCCTGACTGAGAGTCAAGGGGAACTAGGCCATCAAGCAAGGTTCGGAGTGTGTCATCCAGTGACACAGTTTCACTACCACCAGCAACGATGCTAGTAAGGTAGTGATCAGCAGACTTTTTAGTTTTCAAAACAGTACGTGTTACAGACCACGGATCTGTGTTACCAATTTCAGTTATCCATTCCTTCCAGGCGGAGGACTTAGCTTTCCTCAGAGCCGAATGGTAGGAACCCCTCACTCTTTGTAACCTCTCGAAGAGAGAATTAGCAAGAGGAGAGTCTCGCATTATCTTGCCCCCCCGAACTGGTCCATAGGCTCGCTCTGCAGCTTTAAAAACCCTTCTGAGTCCCGCGAGTTCAGGGGTCCACCAGTTGGTGGAATGCCTTCCCCCAGGTCTACACCTTCCTAACGTTCTCGACGCTGTTTCGACAACAGCGCTATTGAACTTTTCCCCAGCTATTTCGGCACCTTGAATCAACCAATCATTAAATTCTTTCATCTCATCTTTCAAAACAATGGAAAAATAATTCCAATCTACATTTCTACCCTTGAAGCTCCACAATCCATAAGGATCGACCTCCGGCTTACCACCGCAATTCCAGGTGATCAAACGATGGTCACAGGAGATCGCACCATTACGTACCCTCCACTCGGAGACAGAATAAAGCAAGTCACTTGTACAAAGCGTCAAATCAATGCAACTCTCCCCCATAGGTCCAGAAAATGTGGCAGGTTGCCCAGCACTATTCAGAATGTTTAGATTCGATGATGAAATGAAATCTTCTACAAAACTACCACTCCCAGTTCTATCAGTAAAAGGTCTGTCATGCCATAGGGGAGAGCGAGCATTAAAATCGCCAGCCACAATAACTGATCTTCCACGTAGAACCTCAAGAGTTTCAGACAGACCCTGTAGGTGATCGCCTACAGGATCTGAGTACTTAAAGTATACTGAGATGAGGTAAATCTCACGACCACTAAATCGTAGGCACACGCAGCAGCGATACTCATTCGAGAGCCCATCCAGAAGCATCGGTTGCACGCGACTTGAGTCGAATAAGAAACCCGCCATAGGCCGAGCTCCCTTGTCAACAATGGCAAGAGGAATACCAGCACCATCGAGGATTGCTCTCGTGAAGTAATGTTCCTGGATAAAAACAATCGGTAAAGCACTCCGCGACATGAACCCAGTAAGATCAATGGCTGATGCACGCGAACGTCCGAGATTTACCTGGCCAATTGTAGTACTGATTTGACTAGCCATTATAACATGTTACTTGAGCGATTCTTTCAATAGCAGCTCTATTTGCGGGACAATCTCTGTCCCCCGTGGGATGATCTGCCCTTCGGCCAAAACGAGTACATGTTGCGCATATTCTATCTTCGACCAGAACCCTGCACTCTTCTTCTCCATGGCCTTCTTTAGCACAGCGTCCACATATTGGTGTCTTGTATTTGCATTGCTTCTGTGTGTGTCCGTAGAATTGGCATCTAAAGCAACGAGTTGCTCCTACAAAATCGCGAACTCTGCAAGCATTCCAGCCCATAAAAACCACGCCTTGAGCCAACAACGTAGCTCTAACCTGACCAGTGCAGGCCAGTATCGATCCAACGAGAGAGCGGTCCTTGGGCCCAAACTTTGCAACTCTTCTAGCCGATGACATAAACATTGTCTCATCAATCTTGTCCTTTAGGTTGTTGATATAGACTTCTTTTAAGAAATCCACATCAGAAAGATCTCTGGGAGTGTCGTAGATAACCAACCTGGGTAGTCTGCCTTTAGGTACTGCAGCACTAAAGCCCTCAGACTTCAGCTTCTCTGAGGCCACAATTTTTTCTGCACCTTCTCTAGTAGAGGTTTCTACCACGATTCCTGCACCATGAGCTCGTCGAATCCTGACAGCTCTAAAACCATCTTCTACTGGATTCAGAATCTTTCTCACAGCTTCCTTAGTTTGCTCTGATGTCACTCCTTCAGAGTGCTCAGGACGTATTACCACCGCTGAACATTTATTCTCAGCAGCTCGAGTAACCACACGTGCTGCCCTTTGTGCATAGGTTTCTTTAGGTATGGTAAGTGGAGCAACCTGTACCCGCGACGGAAACTCAGCCACGGTTCTTCTCAATTCTTTTTTAAATGACTCTACAACAGCTGTGACTCCAGCTGTTTTCACTTCTGCCAACTCTTCCCTCTTCACAGAATCAGTAAAAAGATGAAACATGACGGTAATAGCACTCCTTATTCCCTTTTTACCAGTTACAAGTCGTGCTTTATCTTCGAATAAAATATTTTCTATGATTTCCATTTGAGTCTTAAAAACGTCCATCCCATTATCGGACGCCTCCTTCATAGGGCTTTCCCTCACTCTCCTCCTCTTCTTTCGCCTAGGACTAACCCCTTCTCCGTCTCCGGGATGGTCCTCCGTCGTGACACTGGTTGTTGCCCCACTATCTTCCACACATTCCTTTCCCCCATGTATATCGGTCCTAGGAGGTGTTCTAACTAAAGAGCGTCTAGGAGTAAAAACCCTCTCAACTCCATCTTCCTCCTCACCTGAAGACATTTGCGCTGCGTGTAGCACTCCTCCCCTATGTATTGGCTTGAACACGCACTAACAATGTTAACTCCTGATTTTATGCAATCACTAGTACATCGAAATCCCCTCTTGCTGATGGAATATCACCTTTATTGCAGAAATGTCAAATGAGTAACCACAATAACAAAATATCTTCTAGTTCAGTTTTTTTAATCACTCACCTCTATGTAGAGGCTTGCGCCCAATATATTATGTATAATAGCACCTTCTCTTCCTCACAAACAAAGTTTCACTCTTTCACAGTTGTTAGATTATAAGATTTAAACAAAATAATAGAGAGCACATCTGACAGTTGCTGACAGATTGAAACACCGCGATAGAGAATGCTGTTTTCTCTCTATCCTTAGGTTCCAGTCCAACCTGCCAATATCCACTCTTCAAATCCAACGTTGAAAAGATTTTACAGCCAGCCAATGTGTCCAACGTATCATCAATACGAGGCAAAGGGTAACTGTCCTTCTTAGTAACATTATTAAGTTGGCGAAAATCAACACAGAACCGAGTTGAGCCATCCTTCTTCCTAACCAGCACTACAGGTGAACACCATGGACTGCTTGACGGTTCTATTACCTTGTCCCGTTCCATATCTTGAATAATTTGATCTGCTTCCACCCGTTTTGCTAAAGGTAATCTTCTGGGTACTTGACGAATGGGTCTTGCATCACCAGTGTCTATTCGATGACTAACAACACTTGTTCTTCCTTTGGGTTGACTTGGGTTCTCGAAGACATCCTGATTTCTAGCGATGAAGGATCTAATCTGTTTGCTCTGTTCCTTGGTAAGTTCCTTACAAGCCTCCTTCACTAAGTCGTCAAGGTGTTTTGGTACCTCCTCTGAAGAAACTTGGCCACCGCTCACTCTACATGTTACTGACGAAACCGATGAACACATACTTAAATAAACTCCTTCTTTGATAGTCACTGGATAGTCATTGATATTCATTAGCCTGACCAAAATATCCTTTTTAGCTTGAATCAGGACTCTCGCAATCAACACTCCTTTTCCAGCTTCAGTATTAGCGTTGGACTCCACTACTAAAACATGTCCACTTGGAATGTCACAATCTAAGTAGGCTCGTACTAACATTTCACTTTGTTTTGGAATAGTAACAACTTCTGCCGCAAGCACACGTGTAGCGAATTCTTCATGCTCTTGTACAAGAATATCTTCATCCCCAATTTTCAGAGTTCGCCTCTTCAGATCCAATTTGAATCCATACTTCGCCATTACATCCATTCCAAGAATAACTTCCTCCTCTATCTCAGCCACCAACACCTGATGATCGAAGATGGTGCTTCCAATGTGAAAGTTGGCAACTGTCTCACCGCATACAGACGCCGACTCTCCAGTTGCCGTCCGTAATGTCCATTTAGTTGATTTTATTTGTTTTTTTTCGCAAACTAAATCAGGTCTCATGATTGTCTTTGTTGCTCCAGTGTCCAACAAAAGTTTCAAATTCTTTCCATTTACTTTGCCATTTATAAACATGCTGCTGACTTGTCCGCTGAACGACGCAACATCTGCATATCTCTTCGAGGCATTGGCAATGCGGGTCGACAGTTGCCCCTTTCCATCAACCCTTTTTAGTTTTCCTGGACACCGATTACGCAGGTGTCCAATTTGTCCACAGTCCCAGCAACGTAGTTGTCTCTTCTTTCCTTTCAAGGCCTCCAAAACCTTCTTAACTACGTCTTCTATTGAAAGTGGTTGATTTTCTTGTACAGCTTCCATCACACAGGATTGAGCGTGACCTCGTACGGATTGTCTTACAGCTTCAAATTCGAGTGCTTGGGTTAAAGCATCCCTAAGAGTTTGTGGTCTAGCCAGTTTTATAGCTTGTTGTGTCTCACTTGCTCGTAGTCCATCCAAAAACTTGTCTACTGCAAGACTTTCACATACATCATCAGAAACTGTAGGGTATGCACATCTCACTAGACGCGCTACATCCGCCTCGAATTCCTGTAGAGTTTCATTGGGCCTCTGCACACGATTCTTCAACTGTGACCTATAAACTTGTTCCATATGCTTTTGTCCAAATCGCATCTCCAGTCTCTCAACCAAAGATTTAAAGTTTTGTCTGTCCGCAAGCGGAATCATCTGAAGGACTCTTAAAGCATCTCCTCGTAAAGATATACTCAATACTGATGCTTTTCTTGTCATCGACCAGCCATTTATCATAGCTACTGTTTCGAACAAAGTTAAGTACTCTTCCCAAGAGTTCTTTCCATCAAAAGTTGGCATATCACTACGCACATGCTCCACCATTGAAGTTGCACCATTCTCTACACACTTGAACTCTGTGTCCACCGTTGTGTTCTGCTCAAAATCCGTTCTTGCTGTTGAAGAAAGCGCCTGATTCTCCAAAACTTTCACCTGCTTTGTTAACTCGCTAATCCTTTCATCAAAGGACACAGAATATTCTTGAAACTTCCTTTCAATTTCTTCTTTCGTTCCTCTAGAATCTTCTCGAAGCCTTTCTATTTCTTCTTTCATAGCTGTAGCATTTTCTTGAAGCTTCTTTTCGATTTCTTTATAAAGCTCACTGGTGGTTATAGGCAACTCGAAGATATATGTTTCCGGATCTTCACCTGCTTCTTCCATCACCTTTCTTAGTCGAAGTTACAATATTTTACACAGTCTTTATTTCCACTAAGCACTTAAATATCTGATTCACAACCCCACACCTGACACCAATGTAACGTAAATCGTTTTTCTATAACTTGTGTCAGGGAAAATAAAGTCTGAATTCAATTAAAAGGATGACATCTTGAAAATTAACAATTTATTTAAACGTTTTTATTTATTTACAATTATTATTTATTTAAAATACATATTACAACATCTATTATTTATATATACGTCACATATTATTACAGTTCACACAGATTTCTTATATACACATTATATAACATCTTTCTTCAAGCCTATCTAGATCTTTTTTTTTTTTATCAAAACCAAAACAACCACCTGTCATTATTTTCCAAACATTCCATAACCAAAAATAATATAAAAATTCAAATTCATTAAACTTCCAAACTTAAGTACCCTCCTAATGGTGATTACGTAACAATAGTATTTACTATTAATGAATGAAATAACATAAGCGATTCAAATGGATTTGGTATCGATCTGAGATCTTTTTACCAGTAAATCATGATTCTGTTCATTTTGTTTAATATACTCGTAACGATGTTTGCATGAAATGAACGCCAACATAATATTACATAATTCAGGATATCACTCTAGTGATAAACTTCTACTCTTCTAATGTAAATTATGGTCTCTCAGTTTGTGTGCATTTTCCATACATCTCTGATTATCATACAAAATTTTCAATACGTCAATGTCTTGTTCACCTTCTAATCCAATTTGAATAATATATACATACGTAAATGGGTAAGTAATTACTCCTTTGTTTTTATTCTCTACACTGAAGCATATTATGCACTATACTACAGAATTCAATTGAATGCACTAATTGCAGATGAGTTGTGCAGTTTACCTACACAACAATAATTATTCAGATGTACATTTCATTTGCCAATGCACTTCGTAGGTATAATTTAGTATTTAGCGTAGGTATGTGTATATGCGATCTGTGTATGTCTAGGAACACAAAGAATAACCTCCAACCATCAGAACGGAGGTGTTAGTTTTTGTATAAATAATAATAATCAATCATTTTGCAATCAAATGTTTAACAAAAAACTATATGAATGATGCATTAAGTAAAGTTGTGTAAAAATTGTGTGACTGTGACATTGTTTGAAGATAAATCATGAAAATTGTAAATTCATTTGTATGGCTGTTATTCACATTATTATCAGCTATAAAAAAAAAACTGGGGCCAGTATATGAGTGCACCTGAACCCCCCGCTACGCTTTTACTCAACTTCTTTACGTCTCACCACAACGATACATTTATCAGAGATAGTCAATCAGTTAATTTTTTTTAAATAAAATATTCTATAACAATTCCTTTGGTTGTTGATACCTGCCTATGAGAGAAAAAGACCATCATACCTGAAGTGCACTGGTATACTGGCCCCAGTATAAGTATAAGAAAAATACAGGCTAAGAGGAGAATTACACTGCACAAGAAAATATTAATTAAAGATCAGAATGCATTTCAAAAAATGCTCTGCATAATTTTGAATTTGGAATATGTAATTAATTTACCAAAACCCATATGTAATTAGGCAATTTGTCGATATAAACCTTTTTTGAAATATTGTCTATAGCATACAATAAAATAGAGAAATTTAAACACTGTCACACGTTTTTGTAGAAGATGGTCTTTCGTGAGATTAGATATACATTGTGTTAGAGAAAGGTTTTGTATTAATAAAACTGAAACATCAAAACAATTTTTTTTTTCTAGGTATGTTATAAATTTAAAATTAATGATTTACAAAAAATATGAAATACCAAGCTCTTTGATATAAATTCACGGATAGTACAAAAGGTCTTTGCCAAAGTCATAAACGTTTCAATAATTGACTATAATATTCTGTGCTCTGGTGCCGTTTATATTTCGTTCTTCTCGTGTGATTTCAAATACCTACCAAAATTCTATACTTTTGTTTTGGCAAGAGATTTGATTAGAAATGATATTATACTGTCATATTGTTTGTAAATACAATAATAATATTGCAGTCATCCATGAAAAATATGCTTAAAATAAGTGGATTAAATGGGCAACTCGGTATTGCGCCGAAACTCCTATATACAGAACTTCTATTATATACAACAAATCATTGCTTTCGAAAGACTTCTTAAAATTATAATAATAATAAACTTTATTGCACAATACATAATTACAAAGTAATGAAAAATTGTGATACAAATAAATGATATTGTGCAATGGACGAGTTTATCGCAGAAGCGATATCTTCCAACTAACCCATGATAACCCGCAAATACTAACGCGCAATTTTTTCATAGCTTTATATTTTGATCAATTCCACATCAACTCAAAGAAATCTCATTAAAAATAGGTTCACGTTTTTCGTGTTTTGTAACAAATTTAAAATAAACTGTTTTATAGTTGTATTAAAATGTTTTATTATATAAAGAAATTACATAGGTTGTTAAATTTCTATACTTAATAATAATTATAATGCAATACAAAAATAATAACAGGTCACGTTTTCAGCTGTTATCTGCGATACCTTTAGTTATTTACTGATTCAGTCAATATAGAGGCAATAACTATATAGAGAAAATTATATATTGAAGGAGTAATATCAATGAAGTTGTTTCATATCAATTCATCATCATCATCATCGCCCTCAACGCTCCTCTACGAGCACCAGGGCAGAAGCCAGCCTCCTCCTTTCAGAGCGTGTCTGTGCCAATCTCATCACCTCTTCCCACGACATTCCCTGCGCTCTGATGTCGTTGTCATAGGAACGGAGTACCTATTGTAAAAGAGGGACGCCCGTGCTGACGGAACCCTTGCAGACGGAAGAACGGTGCCATTCTCAGAACATAACCCAGCCAGGACCATCGTCTCTTAATTTGTGATCATCACAGCATCATTTTTGACATGTTCATACCATTTTACTCCCAAAAACCAATTCATATTAAAGATCTATCTAATGATCTTCTTTGATTTTCATCAGGCGTACATTATTTATACAAATAATATAAAATTTTAAGAAGCTCTTTGCACGTATTTAAGAGACATAAACCTTGACTAAATATTTTTTTAACATATTTATTATAAACACATCTATCCAACATACAACTTTCTATTCTATCTATAGCTATCATAGTTTATACACAATAATATGTAAAACACACGTGGATGAGAACGTGCTTTCCCTTACATAAACAATTATTTATAGAATATTTATATTGGTTATCTTTCGTTATGATTATTTACACAATTCTGTTGGTATAGAAATTCAAGAGAATACCCAACTTAACAAATTCCCCCCTCTCGTTCCTGTCGCCGAATTTTCAATTTAGCATACGAATTTTAAATATTTCATGATCTCATCGTTTTGTAGAACAATTTCATATTTGGTATGCAATGTTTTTTGCATATTTGGAAAGCGCGCCAATGCTTTAGAGACAGCTTTTTTTGGTACCATCTAACATAATATTGGATTGCATATAATATCTAGGTATCACACCAAATATGCATTGGTTGTTAAAAAAATATTGTCAAAAAATTGTATTTGTTGTTACCTACGAAATTCGACGATTGGATATGCGTTTTAAATTAAATCATTAAATGTACGATGTGTTCTCACAATTGGTCATTGTACCTACCATCTTTACATGATTTTTACTAAGTCGATTTTGTAAATCTTTTTTTTATATTTCAATGATTTTATGTCAAAGCACGAAAAAACACGATGCGCAAGTAAGATATTGAATTTAAATATAATGCTTTATCATTTATTATGTGCGTGTATTATGAAAAATACGTTAACTGCGGTTAAAATCTTAAACCGCAGCATAACAAACAGTAAAAAATGATAACAGCATTATTATAAAACAAGGATAACAAAGCCAATAAAAAACCTTCCGTTCTTGCTATCTTTTAACGTCGATATAATTAATTCTAGAAATAATACGTTACAATATAAAAATTTGAAATAAAGACTTACCCAAATGTGAGAGATCAGAGAGTTCCGAGTCTGAAAAAAAAGAAAAAAATGGAATGAAATTATCGACAATATATCGACAAATTTATAACAATAAATATATTTTATTTTCAATCTATTTAGTACATTTTACTAATATTTGTGCAAAAAGTATAAGATTGAATTAGGAAGATAGCTGGTCTTATAGTGATTTGATTTTCTTATGCTATACTAGTTTTAAGAATAATCAAATTAAAGATATCTGTCAGGATTGTTTCAACTTTGCTTTTAGAAAAAGTATTTCATATATTGCGAGTCCAGTTGCTCCATCCACCCATATTGTTTATTACCATAGTACAATTTATGACCATGACAAAATTCAATGCTAAAATCATTGGTAATTTTGCTCAACATATTTTTTTATACAAATGCAATTTGTGAGTATTATTCAATGACTTTTTAATATTACTAAATGTGTAACTTAGTATCAGAATTTAGTCATTGTTAATTGATTAAATACCTACACAATCATATGTGAAATTTAACAGTGTTCTATATTTTACATTTTTTTATATTAAGATGGATTTCCACAACGTCAACGCACCAATTTCAAATTTAATTTATAAGTATCGTTTGTTAAACGCGTGAAAATTATTAACAAGCAAACAAATACACGTGACCAAATTCCCAGTGAATATAATAACTAGTCTACGTGGGGGAGTAACCAATAAGACTGACTTGTCCACAGAATCACAGAGTCTCGTGTTTTACTGTAAGATTTCAGATATTTTTTTATTTTTTTTTTTTATTCTTCTTGCACATCATCATTTACATAACAAAATTAACAAAGCAATTTACATAAAATATGTGATGATATGCAGTGATGAGATTATTACTATATTATTGATTTCTTCCATCTAACCACTTCATATTACAAAGAAACAAAACATTATCTTCAACTAAAACAAATTCAGAATCTCAGTATGAAGTATTTTGATGTAGGTAAGTAGGTATATAAAAATTAGAAAAATCTTTACCAGAAGTCTGAGAAATCCATAAAACTTGTAGATGAAGTTGAAATTTCTATACCTACCAACAAAGAGTGCATGAGTTCATAAATAGGGAGCAATGTGTAAAAAGAAAAGTTAAGTAGGTACCATAGACTCTTTGCATGATTCAGGTATAGCAAAAAAATAATAACAATGATTCCAAATGCATTAATTATTATTCGTAAGTAGTATAAATTACAAAGGAATTTATCACAGAGCGGGTGGCCGTCGACTCTGTATAAGGAGGTGTACCTACATGATCGTAATGTTAAGGAAGAGATCTTTACATAGATGTACTAGAGCTAATGATATCAATAATTATCTATAATATAATGAGTAATGCAGTAATGAACAAAGAACAATAGTAAAACTGCACGAGTCTATTATAATGCTGCTGATTGCTGCATTTATAAATGCAGTGCAATGCTGTAGGAGGTATTACCTTGTATTTGATTGATAGTTACGATACTTGAAGCATCACCGAGAAATGTAGGGAATATTGTATTATTGTATGTTGTTCTTTGTCTAATTACAAACTCCCTTTCATCTCTGCTGTAACTATACGGTAGAGCAAATAATTATGCATAATATACAATTCGAAAAAGAGTTTTTATATTGCGTGGTACGTATTTCATTTTATTGACTGCTGAATAATAAATGCATATTTGCATTTGCTAGACTGGAAAAGTGAGAGATCGCACAACTAAAGATGTATTTTGATGAAAAATTATGGAATTCTACAACCTAAACCCGACACATTGTATACATGGAATGTATTTTGATGAAAAAAACTTATGTAGCGTGTAGACTACCATCAGGAAATGTCACAGATGCAAATCCCTTCATTTTGTGACATTTTTTTTAATAATTGCTATACCATTAGAACAAATGTGCCAACTGCAAAAGAAAACTGTAGTTTTTACGTAACTTGCATCTCAGGATCCGTATAATTGAAAAAGCAGCTCACATTTTAGATACAAAAAAGTCAATGATTGTATTTTACCCGTAACTACAACATCAGTAACTGTTATATGCAAATATAACACATGAAAATATCATAAAATGCTACAAAAAGACAACATCACCTCATACAATAGTTATTTGTAAAAATTAATCGATAGCATCAGTAATGTCTCATAGATAGGTAGGTACATTAATAATTAATATAACTAATTATTAAAAAGCATTCAGAAAAAATATTTAATTCATATAATAATATGTAAGATCATGCTAAAGATTCATCAAATGGATGTTCACCTTTTTTACATTATTTATAATAATTCATTGCTAGTCAAGAGACAATAATTGCCTCTTATTGGATCTGATGGGATGTAAACACTGGCTTATATTTTAATACGCAAATTAATTTTGACCTGAGTAAATAGTCTTGAAAAAAACTTTAGATATTTTCTGGTTATGAAATAAATTAATAATTTAAGTTAAGTCAACAATTAGTTACTTGAACAGAAAAAAGCCTTTTGTAAATATAATATGTTTGTCTATTTCGGGAGGTATTTATCAACTCGATTATGAACAATACAATATTCCTGAACCTGTAGATATAACATGTGGATAAATAAATATTTTTTTAAGTGCAAATCAAAACATTGTGGTAGGTATATTTATGAGGTGTTTTTTGCTCTGACAGTGATTTTTTTTAACCACTCCATAAATATACCTATCTATAGATAATATGTAGACTTGAAGAAGGTTTGGACACTGTTGATTTGCAGATACCAATATTTTTTCTTCAAACATAATATTCGATATTATCTTAAACCCATTACTTAGTAGGTATGTCCTTCAACTGACGGGGAACTCCATCTAAATTTTAATTTAACAAAGATAAATTATTATCTGACGCGATAAAAAAAATACATATTATCGATCTGAAGGCGCAACAGCTTTTTTATTATTGATGGATATAATCAGTTCTAATCCTTTAACAAAATCCGATGCCTCATTGTACCTACCAATCTACTAATAATGTTTGAGTCAATGGCCCCACACAGAATGAGAAAATCGAAAAATATTTGGGCACCTATATACCTACCTAGTACAGTCACACTAATACCTACAGTCGTATTCACATTAACGGTGCTTCGTTTCAATATTATTGTTCAATAGTCATTGTATGTCTACTACGAAAAACCATATCAATATTATCTATAATACTCTGAGTAATGTACTGAACAGAAAAGAAAAAATCAATAAATTTTTATTTGTTCACAACCATAAATGTGCAAAAGTAGCAGTAGTAGTATCTAATAAAAATATGAGAATGTGTACATAATGTTGCCTTCGCACGATCATGGTCACTCAGCAACGTGTGGTGCGACCATGACTTTTTCAGTTAAGTAATTTTATAGCTGGTAGGTACAGTATCTATGGATATACATCAGTAGGTATATTAAGCAGATTGTGTAAACACATATGTTAGGTATATGTATGATTTGCAATATCGCCAACGTAAGTACAAAACATCATAAACCACCATAATGTTTAAAGGGTACCAAACCATAAAAAAATATTTAGGTAAAGTCGTGCCCGAGTTTCTTACTTCCGTAATTCTTAAATTCATTTGTGTAACTACTGTTTTTCAGCTTCTAATCTTTGTGCTCTATTCACATGCCTTCTTCTTCCTGACACTATCCCAGCTTACTGTCGCTGATGGCTATTGGGTTGGTTCTTCTCGTCCTAAGGTTATAATATTATATTCTTTTGTTCCCTATGCCATTTTAATCTAGGCCATTTCTCTGCAGGATCCTGTTGCAATGCGTCTTCCAGGTATTGCTCTTCTCACATGCTTATCATCTATAATTTTGTACCTACACAATGTGAAACGTTACTATTTTCTTAGTAGGTAAGTTTAATTATTAAAACACTGTTTAAATCCACTTTAATGTGTTAACTGATAGAAAGTTTTCGACCACAATGTAGTCATCTTCAGTATCAAGTATATAGTATTGTTTGATACACTTGAGAATATAGAATAAATATTTGATACTTTTGTAGGTAGGTAATTAAAAATATTTGTCTTCTTTCACTCTACAATTTTTGCCTATGGGTAAACTTAATTATTCATATTCGTTATCCTGGTAAGGAGAAATGGGAACACCACCTTCCATGGAAACCATCACCACCTACTCACCAGCAGGGTAGGTACCTATACTCGATCAATGAAATATAAAGTTACAATTAATTGTGTAATTATGTTTAGTGTATGCACGGTATATACATACCTAAAGATAAAAAAAAATTGTTGGACCTAGATACCTAAATAAAGAAGACCTATGTGCCCTCGGGATTAGTCAACAACCACCTATTAAACGGATTATAATAATATTATAGTGAGACATTATTATGGATAATAATATATTCGGCATTTATATAATAATAAGTCAAACGCAAACTATCACCTATATAGGAACATGAACATCGTGTTATTTAATCTGCTAAAAAATATTTATATACCTACCTATCTAATAATAAAATATATTATACAGCACGTCACTGTTACTAGGCTCATACAGACCACGTATTTATGTACTTAGATATTATAACATTGTGATTTTCTATGTAAGAATATGTTTTATTCATAATATTATTATATTCATACCCACACAAGAGCATTGAAAATCAGGTTACATAGCTACATTGTACAATTTGTACCTACATATTTTTACGTTTTATGCATGACTCTTGTTACTTTGCTAAAGAAAAACATTATAAAATAGACTTCTTCTTATTTCATTTTACGGCAATGCACCCGCAATCGAGTGAATTATGTAAAATAGACTTACATCATATTATTCTAAGGTAAATTTCAATTTAAAATTTTTCCAATAATATTACCCTCAATATTTAAATTTTACAAGCAACGACATTTCTTTTTGCCATCTGTGGACAACTTTTGGAAACATTATCTTAAAATTTGCGTTACCGACATCTATGAAAAAAAAACTGTAAAACTTTTTATAAAGATTTACAAAAGCCATCTATTGAAATACTGTAAAAACATTTTTTAAATTATGTACGTTATTGCCATCTATTGCAAAACAGACGAAGCTTTTTATAAATATTATGGCTAGAGACATCTATGATAAATAATGTAAAGCTTTTTATATTACTGTACAGAGACATCTATGGGAAATTATTTAAAACTGACATTTATTAGAGACATCTGTGTAACACATTGCAAAGTTTTTCTGCAAAAATACAACAAATCTCACACGATGCTTTGTGTTTATTTGTATAGATGGCGATAAACACGTAAATTTAAAATTGGAATAATTCTTACACAAATTTGATTACGTGAAAATTTTAAAACGAAAAAATTTGCTATTACTTGTCAAGAAAATTGGTTATTTTTAAATGAGGCGGTGTTATTGTATTTATTTTAATCTTCTCTGCTCATACATTGTTACAAAAAGAAAAGCATATCACTATATATCTACCTATCTCAAGAAAATATTGTGAACATTGCATGCAATAATACACAGTGGCTGAAATTTAAAATGTAGGTGCTTTTAATTGATACCTATCTCAAATACTTCCTGTCAAGCTTGAGATCAAAATTATGGAACTAGGTACATGAAAAACATTTTGGGAATTACCTACATAATTATGATATAAAAATCGAACTCTCTTGTGGGGTGGGAAATAAAATAAGACTCTTATTTTTTTACAGATTTGTTCCTGATTAGAGTAACCATTATAAAATCAGCAGCAATGCTTCCTGCATAGTCGTAACATTTTATCGCATGAAATAGAATGAACCTCGTTACATGCTAACAACTCGATAAGGCGAGTATTTGTGAGCGCTGAAATTTTACGGTAGGTGGCCGGCCACGGGCGTTTTCAGGGGGAGGGTTTTGGGGGATTCAAACCCCCCGAAAAGTTTTTTTTTTTTACATATTTCATATAATATAAAGATTATTCCATGATCTTTCTGTAGTTTTGTTTCTTGAAACCTCCCCCCCCCCTCCCGAAATTAAAACCTGGCTATGTCCGTGGGATCCGGCTGCACAGCATCCATTCTGCTATGTTACCTCAGATGGCTAAATAGGCCAATTCTATTATACGAGTATTTCATCCTCATTATAAGGGAAGAAAGGTGCCTACGTGCATATAGATAAATGAAACGAGAACTAAATCACAATAATCAAAATGCCCATCCATTTATGAGGGGTGCTATGACGGTTGATGAAGTTACTGTTCTCCCGAATATTTCAGGAGTCTGAGGACTTCAACTTTTCTGTACTTTTTATATAAGGAAATTTTGCTGGAAAGACTTTGAGGGCTATGCTATAATGGTTTTATTTAAAATAATTAGCTTCTTACCCGTGTCATTAAGTAGTACTGTGATGTCTGTAGTCGACCCATCGGTCGCCATCCCTGAAAAATAATAGAAAAAGTTATTAATATTTTATTCAAAAATAAATGCAAAACTACCTAGTTGCCGCTCGCGCTTATCACAATTTTATTGTTTCGGCTGTTAGAGAGATAAATATTCATTTCACTTAGTTGAAAACTACCTAATAATTAATTCATTAAATAGAATATATTCAGCGTATTCCTTTAACATCAATATTTATTTACTTATGATATATTTATACGGCTCGCGCCTTTTTATAAATAAATAAATAGCAGTAGGTATAATTTATTTGATTGTTTAAATTTAATATATTTAATAAATTACATTTTTAGTTTGTAAATGGGCTCTTTTAACAACGCTGTTCTATCAGCTTTTTCATAATAGCAACACTACCTATCGCTATGTATGTATAACGTCACGGCATATCCCATAAATGGGGAGCCAGCGAGAAATATTAAGCAACTACTTATCTGTCTTATATCTCATCTCAATACAACATTCTCCACAGGAAATATAACCATGATATACAGAAATAAAAGTGTTTCAAAATCAATCCGAAATCACTCTGAATGGAGTAAACTTTTCCCCCCCTTGCTCTTAAGCGTCAAAGTAATGTGGTGTTCTCACTTTGGCGAATATTGCCAGAGCACCAAAATATCGCCAGCCATTTGAACCGTGTGAACAAAATGACAGCTAGTCTGAAACGATAAAAACCAGTAGAAACGATATCGTCTCGAGTTGACCACCTTCCAACATTTTCGGCCGATTGAACGATTCGCGCATGCGCAGTTGTGCGCGGCGTTCGTATCTATGGTAAAACTTTATAACCTATAAATTTTATAATGTTTCCCGCTTCGTGACAGCTGTTATCTTTGTTGTTGGTTCGTGACGTTTGTTTCCTTAATTAAAAAGCGCCTTGTAACCCCTACTATAACATTTTCGACTAAAAATAAACACTTCGCGATCTCCATCTCGACGTCCGCCATTTTGAAAACAGTGTCAAAATCAAAGCGCATCTGACAGATCGTTTCTATATCGGTGGACTGTGTGAACAGGTGTGACGATCAATGGATATCCGGCGAATTTTGTTTTTTCGCCTGGCGATATACTTTGAAATTCGCATGGCGATATTCGCCAAATGTGAACACCCCATTAGGGTGACCAACCCGCGGCCCGCGAAGCTATTTTTCTTATTGTTTGTGTTTTTATTATTATTGTTTTTATTTCTGTTTAGTGTTAATGTGACGTGTTTAGATGGAAGAAATCACTATATAGTGATAATCTCGCCGCTGCACATCATCACATTTTTTCTTGGGTATATTGCTTTATTTTTTATATGAATGATGATGTGCAAGAAGAATAAAATAAATGAATAAATAAATATAAGCGACAAGTGATAATCCAAGTTACATTCTTTTTCCGAGAGTGAGTGTAAAGTAGGTAAGTATGTAGTGTATATAATATAATGATTGATCACCAATTATACACTTAATTCGTCATTACATAAGAGTAAGTACCTACACAATACCTCGTATAATGATACATATTACTAGTTGATTCTGGTAATAATATCAGACATAATACCTAAAGGAATACGTCACACTCACTATATAGGTAATTATTATTATAATTATATTGGATTAGGATAGTCTAAAGCAGGGGTCTCCAAACTACGGTCCGAGGGCCACAACCGGCCCGCGGAGAGCTAGCATACTTGAAAACTCCTTTCAGAGAACATATTTTTTATAGCAAATTAAATTTAGTTTACTGAAGTACCTATTCTAATTTTATGTTGAATAATTATTAATATGACATCTACATTGATATGGTCATGGGCTAACTACTCATGACATTGTTGTAGGCTTATTGTTATTGTTTTTGTGATAAGTTGGATAAAGAAACACAGAATTGTAATGAGTAAAGACATGTATAATATGCAAAAAAATTAACTTCAATATATAATAACTAACAAATTATTGAAATGAATTCAACTAACATTTTATACATTTTAAATGATAATATGGTTTTGGCCCTCATGGCAACAATGATAATATGGTTTTGGCTCTCGGAACTTACTGGAGTACCTAATCAGTATGGCCCTAAGGCTGGAAAGTTTGGAGACCCTTGGTCTAAAGAGTATCTCTATCAATACAGGTAGGTACCTACCTACCTACCGCAAGTATTACGTATCTAAGTACCTACATATTATTATCCTTATCTGATTACTTGAGATATTGTTGTGTAGTAATATTGCTTACTAAACACATTATTTCGTAAAGGAATGTCGGCCTCTTCAGTGATAAGCTGATACTTTGAAACAGGTTAGATTAACTTGCATACATTTCTTTTGAACTAGGCATTTCATGATAGTTAATTATATTGGTTGACAGAATTTAGCATTCTTAATCAACCACGGAGAAAACTAGAACGACTGACATCTCATCAAACAATAAGCATTAGGTATATTCTGGAGGTAGGTAGGTGATAAAATAAATAATATCTTAACCAATCAGGTATCTGGATTGGAGAACCGTGTTTACGCAATGTAAAATTGTGAAAAATGTAATCGGAAGAAGTAAGAAAGGCGTCCCAACAATTACGAATCGGCTCAAGACTGGCTTATGTGATAACTTTCAGTGTCCATGGACGACGTTCACCAATTCCACCATTCTCACTGTCACGATGTAAGGTCCACCAATCGAGAAACGCTTTATTCAAACCATAGAAGCAACCATCTTTTCGGGATCTCATGTTTCAGATCTCAAATGGATCGCGATCTCCCTTTTAAATGGCGCCGGAAGTTCAATACTTTATTGGCTGATGCTAGTTCGACCAGTCAGCAACAAAATGTTTAGAATATTTACCATTTTTTTTTATTATTTAACCGGATTTGGGCGCAGACGACACCCTGATCTATATTTTATGTTAACTATGAGACATTTTATGAGTTGGTAAAAACTATCTGACTATCTGAAACTGTTAATAACGTAGAAATAATATTTTTTAATTTTAATTAGAAGCTCACATGCACATTGATGAGTAAACGGGTGAGTTCTGAGTTCGTCGGTAGCCTGGAGGTAGAGTCTCGGCCTCTTGAACAAGGGGTCGGCGGTTCGATCCCAGGTGCCGGCAAACTCCCCTTTCACGACACAAGCTTTTAGCTTACTGTGGAAGGTGTATAAGGTTGTATTTGGGTTTATAACAAAACCCAGATATATCTTTTTAAAAAAAAAAAAAAAAAAAAAAAAAAAAAAAAAAAAAAAAAAAAAAAAAAAAAAAAAAAAAAAAAAAAAAAAAAAAAAAAAAAACAGATGCCTCATCGTTGAACTGTAGATATTAACTATGTATTTTTTACGTGAGATTTCACGAACGCCTATCTTTTACCGGACATACAGAAAAGAGAAGGAAACGCATTCTATACCTGGGAATTCATGGTTCAGTATAGACAACAAAAACATTAACATATCTGCATTCATAGTTAAATATTCTTTTTGTAAGAATATTTAACTATGAATATGAATGATATGTTTGTGAGATGTTTGCCCTAGTACAGGATATACCTAGTTGGGCAGCATCAATAAAGTGTGTGTTAATTATAATTTATTAAGAAATAAATAAAATTTGTGAACAATGGATCGATATGCCTTTGCATGTGGAGCTCCATTAAAGACATAAAAAGTTTCTGAGTAAGAACAGTTCTGATCTATTCAAGTTGCCTGTTATAAAACCCATTAATTTTTTTAAATAATTAATTGTACATAAACATGTGACTTCTCATGCGTCATAAATAATTTGTCCGTGTCAATATTGTCTTTTATTGTTATTTTTTTATCAAACTTATCATCATACCACCATTATCTGTCTCCGTATCATTGTACGGTTCTTTAGTTTTTAATGCGATAATTTCATACTATGAATAGCTTATACTAATAAATTCTTAGCAAAATTACATGCTTGTACCTAATAATAAATTTTGGTATCGTTACATTATTATAGCATAGTAGGTACATGAGCTGTAATAACGTTTTATAATATTAGCTGGCAATATTCCACAGATAGGGATAAATTTTTTTTAACTCACTCGGCCTGTCTTTGTACCTACAAGAGCTATAGATCAAAATCGTATAGGTACCTACCTAAACTTGTTACTTTTATAACTTAAGTAACATTAATAAATGTTTCATAGAGGTTATTTATTAACCGAAAAATCACCATAAAAGAAGAATTATTATTCTAAAGATACTGATAACGCTTTCCCATTATCTGTTTTCAAAATGATCCATTTACATAAATACGCTGAGATAAACAATCTACCAAAATGATCCATTTACATAAATACGCTGAGATAAACAATCTACCAAAATGATCCATTTACATAAATACGCTGAGATAAACAATCTACCAAAATGATCCATTTACATAAATACGCGGTGATAAACAATCTACCAAAAGTTTTGAAGAGGCCTATATCCAGCAGTGGAGAGAAGAGGGCTAGCAGTAAGTAAGTAAACAATCTACCAGAAGGCAGTCGCATTAGAAGTGACGTGACAGTTGGATTCCGGTGTCGCAGGAGTCCTACAATCTAAATAATTTATTCTACAAGATGTATGTAACATTCACTAAATAATTTCTTTCAGTTTAGAAATATTTGAGTTTTTTGGCCATGTTGATGAAAACAATCTTTCTACATGTCAATAAGTTACGTCTTTTCTCTCTTTATTCTGACTATAAAGAGACATATCCTTTTGCCACATCAAATATTACACTATTTTGAGCATTTTATGGAACAAACTTGAAAACGCAAAAAATGCGAGATACAACCTATTGCCACGTAACTACCGAATTATTCGACTAATATTTATGTATCGATAGATCTTCTGTCACATAAATGTGGACGTGCACAGATTATATTTGAAATTGTATTTTATTTTTGCAGATGGAAAATTATTATTGAACCAAAAATTGTGCTATTAAAGATGAAAATAAGAATGTGTTCATGTAGGTAGTTCTGATGCAAGATTGTGTAGTGAAATTTGCAGACAGAGAAGAAAAATTACGAAGAAAATTATTTACGCCATAGGTACATTTTTAATTTCAATAAAAAATGCAATATGGAGAATTATACAAAATTAACAATGAAGTTTTTTTATAGATTGGCCTATTTATATGATAATTTTTCTATACATTCTCAAATTAGAATCGTTATCCATACAATTTAACATCTGTAGTTCTGATATTTCAATTTTTAAAAAATCATGGAAAGAATTTTTATAAATTTTAAATGAATAGGTAAAATCTACCTGAAAAAAATTTAGTACCCATATAATTATATTACGTACTGCAGATAATTTATAAACAAATCTGAGTTAAGTATAATTGTTTAACATAAATTGTTCATGTCGGCCGGTGTGGCGCGGAGCTCTTCCCTTTGAGTCACGAAGTCCCGGGTTAGATTCCCGGACAGGGCAAAGTGAAGAATGACCCTTTTCAAATTGTCCTGGGTCTGGGTGTTACATGTATATGTAGGTATATAGTGCATTGTATATGTGTGTATCGTCGCGTTAGTACCCATAATCAAGATTCATCTAAGTTTGGGACTAGCTCGACGTGTGTGAATTGTCTATGTAAAAAGAAATGAATGTAACTTTCGCAGTTTAGCGGCCCCACCCGTTGTCGAGTACTTTTTTCCATAGAAAAGGTAATATTTTTGAAACTTGAGGAAATTGTTGCAATATGTAGAATTATTTTAATTTGCCGGCAAAAAAAATCCACTTCGAAAATTAATTTACTAAAATTCCGTACATATAACTCGACAACGGGTGGGGCCGCTCAAGTTTCATAGTTGCGAATTTTTTTTCCTATAAAAGAATTTTCCAAAAATTTGGTGACCAAAAAATAATTCACCATATGGCAACAATTTACTCAAGTTTCGAAAATATTACTTTTTCTATGGAAAAAAGTACTCGACAACGGGTGGGGCCGCTAAACTGCGAAAGTTCCAAATGAATTATATTTTTTTACACTATACCTTCGATGACACACTTTGACAATTACGGGAGTTTGTAAAGAGATTAATAATATTAATCATTCATAAAGTCAGTGGGAGAGGGCAGAAGATATGGTAGAAGATAGGGCAGGTGTCGAACATGTGTTGAAAGGCTTGGTTTGGAGTGGCCAGAGGTCCTGGAAGCAGCGGTGGACAGTTATCTCTGGAGGAGATACTTAGGGGCAATGGGCCCCCGACCGAACTAGGACAAGGGGAAGAAGATGTAGGTATGAAATCGTTCATTAATTCTTAGGCGGTACGAAGTTCGCCGGGCCAGCTAGTATTATTATAAACAACAATATTTATACTATCAGAACCCGTAATACACTTAGGTAACTAATAGACTCGTTATATTTCATGAACATAACTGATCTTTTGTATCAAAAAATGTTTTATTGAATGTGTTTATTATTACTTTTTTACAGTTGAACTACTGTTTGAGGATGAATTGATTGTTAAAAGGTGGAAAGAATACCTAGAACAACTTTACAAAGGAAAGAACATACTTGAGGAAAGTAAAGCACTGGAAACAGAATATGACAAAGAAAATAATGGAGATGACATCTTAAGAAGTGAATTTGATAATGCCTTATCAAAATTGAAAGACGGCAAAGCACCAGGTATTGACCTAATTCCATCAGAGTTGCTTAAATGCGCAGGAAGCGGCATGCTTGACACTTTGTATAAGCTTGTCTGCAAAATATATAACACAGGAGAGATACCTGAGGACTTCGCCAAATGTCTGATACGAGCGCTACCTAAGAAAACAGGCACGACAAAGTGCGAACAACACAGAACATTAAGCATGATATCACACGCTTCTAAGATACTCACCAACATTATAATGAAAAGGGCGGAAAGTAAAATCAACGAAACACTTTCAGAAGATCAATTTGGATTCCGCAAAGAGACAGGTACAAGAGATGCAATTCTGAGTCTAAGACTTGTTCTTGAAAAGAGAATAACAGTAAATAGAAACACGTATGTAGCATTCATCGACCTAGAAAAAGCATTCGATAAAGTAGAATGGGAACAACTTTTAAGACTCTAAACCAGATAGGAATGAGCTATAAGGACAGAAGAGCAATCTGGAGCCTATACAAGAATGAAATGGCTGTAATTAAAAGCGGAGAGAGCTGCGCAGAAGCGAGGGTAGAACAAGGCGTGAGACAGGGATGTTCAATGTCGCCAGCACTCTTTAACTGCTATATACAGCGAGCTATTGATGAACTCAGAGAAGAAATGAAGAACTGGACAGGAGTAAAAATAAATGGGAAAAAAGTCGACATGATTAGATATGCAGACGACATAGCACTGCTCGCAGACTCCGAGATGGAGCTGAACGAAGCCTTAGGGAAAATGGAAAGTATACTGTTGTCAAAGTACAACATGAAAATAAATAAAGATAAAACAAAATGTATGGTCGTTGGAAGGGAGGAAGCGACTGCGAACATTGCCATAAATGGAGTGAGCATCAAACAAGTAAGAGAATTCGTGTACTTGGGCAGCAGAATAAACCAGGACGGACGCTCCAAATCAGAAATTGTGAGCAGAATAAACCAGGCACGAATTGCCTTTAACAAAAAATCCAAAATATTAGAATCCCCTAATATTGATCTAAGCGTGAGGAAGAATCTCACTAAAGCCTTTGTGTGGAGCATTTTGTTATATGGGTGCGAGACGTGGACCATCAGCAAGAGGGAAAGCGGACGGTTAGCGGCATTTGAAATGTGGTACTATAGACGCATGCTGAAGATTCATTGGTCGGAACACGTCGAAAACGAAGAAGTGTTAACCAGGGTTGGCGAAAAAAGGCAACTCCTCAAAAGAATCTGCCAACAACGAGCTAATTGGATTGGCCACAACAGGACTGCTCATCGCAATCGCAGAGGGCAGGACCGAAGGCACAAATGGCAGAGGTCGACCGAGAGACGCCTATATGGACCAACTGAAGAGGGACATGAGCTGTGGCTCATATATGGAGTTGAAGAGACTAGCTGAGAATAGGGAGGAGTGGAGAAATAAGTCAAAACTCGTTGCAGACCAATCCAATGGATTGTAACTCATTATATATACAGTTGAACATCCGTAGGATCAGATCAATGATCTACAATAAGAGGAAAAAGAAGACAGTCGAAAAGGAAGTAAGTACTCAGTAAGATAAGACGAATTTAAGTATGCTTTATTAGGTTATCAGAGACAGGAGATACTCGTAGTAGGTATCTAGCAAGTATGTAGTTTACTTGTTATTGTTTCAGACCAGCTGTACTGTGAACATGAATGTGGATGATAAGTGATAATACTAACTTGTGAGACAGCCGCGCAGTAGGTATATAATGTGGAAGTATTTGTGTCAAACAGATGATTGACATAATCAATACAATATATTACATATATATTGTAATTTATTATATTAAATAGGTGCATGACTCTCTTATCAATGTTTGTTGTTTAAAATAATTGAAACTTATTGATTTGTTTTGATTTACTTATTAATTCGATTTCAAAGCAACACTGCTCAAAGACAAGTTTTCTTTTCATTAAAAGTAGTTGGTAAATAAATAAAATAAATCTTTATTGACCATAATTTGACACAAATACATAAACAATAATATACAACATTAAAAAACGTGACAAATAACAAAATTAGGCCAAAAGGCAGACTTGTTGCTGAGCAACGTCTTCCAGTCAACCCTAAAACATTAACATAAAAAATAGGTTTATGCCTACCCAAATAATCAAAAATAAAATAAACAAATAAAAAAGTACAGGAACCCAAAGAGAAAATGTTTTAAGTTAGTAGTCTCTCGTAGAATAGTGGAATCTCGGATTTCCGAGCGAAAAACGCCGGGTTCAATTTTTCCCGTTACAAAAGCATATTGTTCACTGTGAGGGAGTCTGGAAATATATCTTGGCTTATTTCATATTCGGATTATTATCTTTTATAGTGATAAATTTTATACTTATCCACTAAATTTCTTGATGTATTATTGTAAAACTTCAAATTAATTTATACCTATAACACAATTGGTTTACGACGAGTGATTTGGCTTCGACTTACAAAGTCAGTGTCAAAGTTTGACATTCATGAATACGATAAATTTCTCATGTATTTTAGGAAAAATTTACCTTGTGGTCAGTTTGAATAATAAATCATATATTTGTAACTGTGTTGTTTGTTACTGCACCTTTGTGATGTTTGTAGCAGCTTGCCTCGGTACAGGCACTTGCCTAGTAAAGCTGCTGCGGGTGCTGACTGCATAACCCTAATCTCCTTGCTTGTTCGGGCGCACATGCGCACCCGCATTGTTTGCTTTGTGTATTTTTTATGCATATTAATCCGGTGTTTAGTCATATTGTTTTTATTCCAACTTTTTTATAAATGACAACCTTATAGGCTTAGTGTAATATGGCAAATTGTGAAATTATGTAAGTATACCTACAAGTTGATTAAGATAATGTTCAGTTTATATTTTGTGATTTGTAAATTATTTCTGTTCAAATGTATATTATAATGTTCAATAATCCAAATAAATAAAATTTTCTTCATTTTTAAAAACAACATATTTTCAGTATTTTCAGAAAAAAAACGCTTTCATACTTATTAAATTACATATAGATAAGTTTATGTATAATAAATGTACCTAAAAATACTCATTAAATTTGAATGATTATTTAATATTTGTCTCTATCATTTCCGTATCTGCATAAAACAATATCGAAATATTAATTTAAATTCCACAACTGATTTTCAACAGTTAATCATAAAAATGAGAAATAAACATCGCTGAAGTATTCAATAATATTTCTTTTCATAAAGTCGTTACATAAAACGCTTCAAGGTATTGTCTTAATCGCATAAATTATATTTCTATTGTAAATAATTTATTATGGTTACATAGAGTGGGTAATTATAATGTATGAATATGGATATATACATCTTGTACATTAATATAAACAGTTGTTATTATTGCAAATTACCAATTCATTTATGCATGTCATCTTTTGTGCAAAACTAAATTAATATTGTCATATAATTTGTTTTCATTGTCACTTTTGATACATTCATGTTTTTTTTTTGCAAATTCCGACATTTTCATTTTAAAGTATATACCTAGATAAGAATATTGATAAGAAATATATGCTTTTTCTTTTTTTAAGTATTGGATGTTGGAGAACTGTCCGAACGCGAAAATTTCCTTTGAAATAAAACATTAAAAATATTTTTACGCTAAAAATAAGTAGTTAAGTAGACTTCGATATTCAATATGGAATAGCGTTGGCAATAAGATTTGTGATAACATAATGATATACCTACTTGTTTGAGAAACTTTAGCAAACTAGATCAATCACAATAAATTTTCCTGCAAAAAACTTAAATACAAATTTGTCTATTTATTTTTATTCAATTTCAATTATTGCTGTATATTATCTACTTGCTTTTCTTGACTACCAGTTTGTGTTATTTAACTAAAGTTCTTAAATTTTGTTCAATTATTGTTTCTTTTTTAAAAAAAAAAAAAGATATATCTGGGTTTTGTTATAAACCCAAATACAACCTTATACACGTTTCACAGTAAGCTAAAAGCTTGTGTCGTGAAAGGGGAATTTGCCGGTTAATTATGTATTATTAGCTGTAACTTTAAGTTTTAATATAAAAATAACAACAAATATTACATAATAATAATATAAAATATAAAAAAACACTGTTTTATGTTTCACATTTATGTATACCAAAGTAGAGGGGCTTTCTGCACTTTCAGAAATGGCAGACCATTGCTTTCAGAATGACCATTCTTTTAATGTTGAAAATGTAATGGTCTTACATTCTGAGGGTAAGGGACGTAAACTGAACTTTCTGGAATCATTGGAGATTAATAAATGTCTATCCAACAAAGTGGACATTATTAATGTCCAAACTCCTTTGACTTCGCCATTGCTTTGTTCAAAAACACCCCCACCTAAAATCCCTTAATATCTTATGTATATATAGACGTTGTTTTCTCTTGTAAATTTAGTTTATACTCCGCCCTGATGATGCCAATATATTGGTGAAAGCACTAGGCGTAATTGTAGTATACTTTGGTATACATAAATGTGAAACATAAAACAGTGTTTTTTATATTTTATATTATTAAAATGTTGTTTCACAATGTCAACACTGAAACATTAAATTTAACAAATATTACAAATTAAAAAGCTGAAAGTTTTCTAACAGACAATATTCATTTATTATAGATAGGTAGACTACGTTTATATCAACTAGGTACTTAAATTTGTACCTATATTTGTTAAAGGATCAGTGACTCGATTCTCAATAGGTAAATGTTGTTAGTAGCTGTTAATAAATCTATTATTTTATGCGACCGCATGTGTCACCGTGTGATCCCGTTTAGCCGTTGGCCACTGATGAATGAATCACCTTTCCTGACAAACAGCATCTATAATTATTACCTATTGCATACGACATCTACAGAAATTTGTACATATCTTGTCTTCAAATTCAATATCTATTTAAAAATACTAAAATAAAGAGATAGATATGAGTAGAGAGAGAAATTGTTTCTTATTAATTCTATATGTTTTCCGGTTAATTTAAATTAGCTTAAAAGTAGGCAGGACTATCGTCATAAACAAGAATTATGTTATTTAAATACTCGCTCCCACATATTATCACCTCTACGACCCCTACGATCGACGCCAAATCATGACGCATTGCTACCTCTCATATAAATAGAGCGATATCCGATTTGTCTGTTTGTCTGTTAAAGTCTATCAAACAATAAATTTAGAAAACATATGAGGAGAAAGTATTTATTTCATAGTTCAAGATATTTTATTTCATGTTCAAGATATTCTAATAGTTCAGGCACATTGTACCTACTTTCTGAACCTGAAAACAAATTGTAATTGCATACTTCTGTACAATAATATTTTAAAAATAAATAAGTATAACAATTTCCTCTCTTATGCCACCAAACTTTGCAGCTTAGAAAAAAATAGCAGATATTTCATCTACAGCTTCAGAGATGAATAAATTTTATCAATGACTTTACCGAGGGAGACACGATGAAGGACAGAAAGGACGCTCTATGTATTTTCATAGCAAGAGAAATGTTACGATTATACAACAATATTTTTTGTAAATAGTAAATTATATCACTGTGTTTATTGACATATAATCAATCATAATAATAGAGTATAATCACATAATAATATAGGTATACATAATTTACTAATTGTGATATTGATTATGATAAAAGGATTACAGAACAATATAATCACTAATCACTCTCATGTATAATAAATTGGAGATTATGTTAATTATACCGAGTGACTATATAAAATTTACACCAAACAAGCATACAATAATAATAATATATATACCTATGTTTATGAGTTAGATTCAGCTAGTGCATTATTACATGCTTACATAAGTCGATTGCCAAATATCAAGTTTATTACAATAAAAGCTAATAAAAGTAATTTTGCAAAAAATTTAGTATCACATGTCACATTTTTAGTAAGATAATATGTTTCAGAAATAAATATTATATTAATTTATAGCTTCTAATTTATATCTATTCTTCAAATTTTGAATTGTCATGGTAGGTATGGCATTGGCATCATATTTAACATACGAGTATATTTAGAAAATTCTTTAGATTATTATTCATCGTGAGCTTCAACTTATTTATTATATCTGATTTATTTCCACAGCTTAACGATAGATATAAAACAAAACAAATGCTCCAACAAAATACTTTCAAGAACAAATGAATGGTCAACGCAATATCTATGTAGTAGGTATGTACATATATATATTATGTACCAAATAAAGAGGACCTTGGTGGTTTAGATCCAACCCAACTCAGGACCTATTAGGAATATTTTATTTTTCAAATATTTCTCGTCAGAGGTGTTTGACCATTTACAAAATGAAATATTCCATTTACTACAGAGTCTTTACGACTTATGTTAAATCAATTTTATGGATTGGATATGGATTTCTATTAAGACTCTCTATCAACGTGGTATAGAGACGCTGAAAGAATTTTGAGATCAAATTTTTCAGTATTAAAAGATATCGATAACTAGAATGTATGAGCCGTTTTCACTTACATCATTTTTACGGAATAACGGAGAGCTTTGAATTTCTTGCATCTACATCATTAAGTTAAACTTAGTGATACACAACATTAATTTGTTCATGATGTACCTACGACAATAAAATAAAGGACAAGTATTCACTAACTCATTGTCACCACCTTGTAGAATGTAATTAAGAATTACTTAACGATTATCGTGCCTTAATAATATTAAGTTAACACAAAACTAATCATGTGAAACAGTACTACAAAGTGAAGTAAATAAATAAAGTGATGAAATTATGTATATTGTTTTGGTATTATTTAATTACCTTCATATATTGTACCACTGGCATTGTTGATTTGGTTCTGGTGGTTTCTTCCGATCTTCGATGTATAATTATTGTTTTGATTAAGGTCAATTAATTTCTTGTAAACCATTTTTGTCACGTGTCCTTGAAAATATAATTATTAAAGATAATTACAACTTGCTTTTAATAAACATATACGCATAAATACACATCAACAATTTAGTTTGACGTATGTGATTTAGTTTAATGGTACATATTATATTCCTTTTAATTATTTGTGAAATTAATTTCTCGAACTGGGTTATTATTTTATATTATCGTCGTTGCATTATATTTTGAAAGATAAAAACGAAACATGATAATCATATAAGACGTTTGCGTATTATTGCATATTTTTATGTGATATGTGAATGCTGTTTAATTTTAAATATTCGCCTATAACACGATGATGCTTATTACTTTAAGGATTTTATCCTCCGATGGAACATTTTCAATATAATTTACTCATTATTTATTGTAATAGAAAAAACATGAAATATACAGAGGGTGAGGTTACAGCAAACGCGCGATCTCCTTCAACCAACCCAAAATTATTTGTAGTTTTTCACTAAACCTCAATAAAACTTATTTTAAATTATGGGTGAGTGACAATTTTCTAATTTAAAAAAAAAATTGCTTACAAATCCTCAAATAAATTTAACTGAGTTACATTACATTCGTTTTTTTATTTTTCAGCAGTAAATTGTTATAATAATCGGCGCTTTTTTATTATTAATAGATGGATTTTTCTAAATATTTTTTCCAATGAAATATTATTTACGCAATATGATTTTCCGATTGTCCTTTAAATTTATTAATTGATACATAATTCACTATGTTGATGATAATATTGTTATCCAGTGTAAAATGAAATAAAAGCATATTACGTTTATTACAACTAGTTTCATTAAACTTCACATATAACCTTCCAAAAAAGGATGTACACTGAACAGCTTTTCCTTTACACAGATCACTTACAGAAATCACTTGTATAATTTAACACTTCAATGTGGATATAACAACAAAAATAAATAAGCATTATGATTGGGTTAAAAACAATTGATGGATATAATTACTTCAAACTATACCGATATCACTATCAAGTATCACAAACAATTCTTTCAGTAGGAAACCCCTATATAACTGATGTCGTCAACATAAGGCTGCAATAGAACGCGGAACAATAAACTTAATCTAATGACTTATTGTTATAGATGAATGTATATAAAAAAAACGTGATTAAATCACTTATATTGTACAAGTTTTGCAATCGCAAGATAAAGATCATATTATGAAATGGATCGGATTAACAACAACTATGTTGTTTATGTCGCGAACTGACGAATAATACTGAAGATATACAATAAAATTTTTACTAGGATAGGATCTCATGATAAATTATTTACGCATAAGATAACAACACCTCATCGCCTGTCCATGTCTGATTATTATCTTAGTGCAGAACGCAACAATGGCAATTTGTCATATTAATTAAAATAAAGTGAATTATTCCGTTATTTGATGATTTATTAGATAACGTACAGGTTGTTAAATAATATACGTTTACTCGATTATCATTCTCAGTAAGCAGATGAATAGTGTTTTTTTTATTTGTTTAAACTATACTAGTTTATTTGTTCAAGAGGAAAATTCAGGTTTTTTGACATTCAATCCATAAGTTTAATATAATAATAATAATAATAGTTTTGTTAAACACAATATCATTTTACAATAATCGAACAATAACACAATACATTTATTTTCCTATTACAATTACTCCCCAAAATTGAGCGTAGCTCGTGCTTTGGGGAGAATATTTTTTAATATAATTATAAAAAGATCAATAGTTTTATATAAAAAAAATATATAATCACAATATCAGGTAGGTTGGTATTTAAATTGTATATATCTAGATAGGTTAGATCGCAAACCCATTTGTGTAAAATACCGCGTATGTTTATATATCATGAATATAAAACGTATTATGTGGTGATGAGAAAGTTGGTGGATTTCTCAAGACAAAATTATCGCATATTAGGATATTTTTTAGAGTCAATAAAACAGACGGGATATTCTTGTACGAATACACTTCATAGAGCACTGTTATGTTTTATATAAACTAGTTACTATTGTTGACTGTTTTTGCTTTAATTGAATCTTTGGTTTAAATAATTTTGGCAATCTTTTAACACACCTTGAAGTGGATACTGTTAATATCAAATAAAGCACGTAAAAGGAACAACGTAACTATGAAATAATATTATCATAACTTTAGTGATAAGAGTGCTCGGATTATATATATCTACATGCTAACTTCTTAAAGAGGAACCATAAATAATTCTGTTATAATAATAATAAAAGAGCAAATAAAATCAATCCGTGATTTATTATATCATTGTTAAACCTGTTCTATTGAATTGTTATAAACTTTGATGAGTGTAAATTGCGGATACAATGAAACGTGACATAAAAAACTCAGATAATATTATGTATCTACGGTTTACAATAATATTTAATGTAAGCTTGAAGCTCGCTTAATATTGTCGTTAATTTAACATGTACTAATTAGCAACATTCGTATCTTGCATCTAGCAATATTTTTTTCTCAATTATTGTTTATCACGTGTCTGATTTAATTAGCATCTAAGTAAGATTTGAATCAAGAATACGTATTGTTAATTTCACAATATTATTTTTCAATGTTTTTCTGATTAAAATTCATACATATTTTTACAATAATTTGGTACAACGATAAAAATCAATTTATATATATTATCTAATTAATAAACATCACATGAATATGTAAAATGAGACAATACGAACATATTTTGACATTAAAAATGTGAAATATATTTGGATCATAATATTAATATTGTTAGGTTATAAAAATGGTAACATTATATTATAGTAGTGGTAACATTTTCACTTCAAATAACGTCTAAGGAAAGAATAAATAAGTTCTTTCACTGAATATTTGGAAAAGTCATTAAAATCACCATTTACTACTACTCTTATACCATCACGGAATAGCCCACAAGTGGGGTAGTATTTAAAAAATGAATATAGGATTTTATAACAATACGTTTATTACCAACAATTCTAACAAATTTAGTTCCTTCATCTATCACACTATGAATCCAAGTCATTTTGCTCTGATAATTTTGTTATATAAACACACACTTCGAAAAATAATAAACGTATAATTGCGAATAGAAATGATCTACATTTTCAGTAATAGGTACTCAGGACGCGCCGTAAGAAAATATTTGATGCACAAAATGGACATTTTGACATGTGTAATAACTCGGTACCTACCTTTGTATTAGATGTCATGTTAAAGTACTCAGATAATAAACCTATTAAATTTATAATTTATTGTACATTATGGAGTCTTCAGATGTGAACAACATTCTAATATTTTTATATACTCGTATAGGTAAGTTATATCATTATTCTTATTGGGAGTACACCAAGAAATATTAATCGGAAAATAAAGTGGTTTCAGTTTACTACCGTGAATTTTCATGATAAAAAACCATTGAAACGATTAGTCAATGGTGTTCTATAAGTTACGTAATATCTAATACATTTAATACGTCACGTGAAATAAGCACATCAGTTTTAAAATTATTTCCTTCTTAACTACGGGAGAAGAAAGGAAACTTCTTCTATCCAGATCATTTTGAATTAATAGTAACAATAACTATAGCAAAGGTTCTGTTTAATATCCATCTAAGTACTTATTACAGACAGTCTACAAGCACAAAAGTGCTTTAAACAATAACAGGATATTTTTGAACGGTGTTACTTGACATTGGTTATCATTAACTAATAACGTTTGATCATTGATCCTTCATGTTCACCATAACTCAGGATTCAAGACAGCAATAAACTGGTCACACATTACAATCAAAACGTTTCTGATATCTGCTCTTGGCTTATTATGGACATAGAATTGATATATATGTATGGTACCTATAAAACATCTCGTTAAAATGTTTCACATTCACACATCAAGATCATGTCAACAATGGATATGTTGGCTGGTAACTAAATATACAATAGTTACTGTCAATAACTGAAAATAAAGATAAATAACAGGTAATTTGTGATAAGATGAAAGTTGATTGGATCATTGATAGTGCTGTCATTTCCAATACTGAACTTTTCTGATACTGTAATTTAACGTCAGTTATTTTAGAAACTAATGTGAGTATTGGATTACACCATTTCTAAGAATTCAGTTAAAAAAATAGATACATTCAAACAAGTATCCTCGTTCTTCCAATCACACCCTTACTATACAAAATAGCTATTATGTATAGGAGTCGAATCGTGAAAGCTTTAATCCATCTTGAAAGAACCACCATGTAACCTTTCTATTTTTCTTAAGAACATCCACGCGTTTACGAAGGATTTAGAATAATAATATGTAGTCTTTGTCGTGTAGAACAAATGAGAGTTCATTGGATTCAGCACGTGAATCAAAACTTAATATCCTTTGAAGGTGTGTTTATTATGCAATAACTTATGAATTCATACAGTTTTCACTGCATTAGAAATTGTGAAGTTCTTCGTATTGTTGTTATGTACAGTGACATAACGTCCGAATGTATTATTTTTGTTATTATGGCAGTATGTATGTATGTATGACAAGACAAGGAGTGATTTCTTTAATATTATTCATTCACCTCACGTCACAGAGTGACCGCAGTGGTCACATAGGAACTAAATTGCCCCCGCCACTCACCGACCATGCCATGCTTATACTGTATACTGAATCAACATATGATTTAATGTAATATGTTGTGAAGAGACAACGTACAATCGAAAGATTTTTATAATCGTTTTTCATTAAATAGAAATTACGGAATCGAAGGAACCATTCGAATTCACTAACTGTTAAATATTTTTTCCTAGATGTTTTCATGTTGTGATTCTTACCAACCGGCACAAATTTATTTCCTCTGTTTATTTTCGAGGCCAATTTTAGATACGTAGCAAAACTTGAAGGAAAATTACCGATTACCTGTGACTTGTAGTTTTGATGAAGAAAATGTAGCATCTTTTATAGATCTCCCTATGTCAAAACTGGTCACTGAAAAATTAAAAGCTAAAGCGATTATTCAATACATAGATAATTCATCATATAATCATATTTATATTTTATCGAATCTGCTAATCATACAAAGGGAATGAATATTTCAATAACAATGGATTGATTTTCAGCGAATGAACATTTGCTATTTTGATAAATGAATAATAACGATAGATTTTAAAAGCGAATAAATCGATCAAGACGATTTGAAGATCGCAATGTTCGAAATGTTTTTAACATTGAATTAATCGATTGTTAGCATCACTAGTAATAATATGTATCCAATTATGGTCGGCAGGTCGCACAGACGTATAAACTGATCAAGGTAAATGCGCACTGATCGAATTCGCGTTCAATTGACCGAGTCACGAGACAATGATGATAATAAGCGCGGCAGCCCCTCTCTTACATAGTATATTATCTCCCATCAATCTAATAAATTCTATGATAGTTGTATGGAATATCTTACGAATTATGACAATTGCTCTATATCAATCTATTTACCGAAGCATTAAATCTTCCATGAGGGAATTTAACATTTCTTCTCTACTTCATATTGACAAATAGAAGAAACTAGGCCGTTACCTTATAAAGAATTGAAAACATGTTTGAATTTTGTGCCTGTTTTTTCCTCAAAAAAAGAGATTTTACTTACTTTAACATGAACTTCCACCAAGTACCATTGGTCGACAATATTAACAAAATGTATTATTGTTTTGTTATATAAATATAACTTATAAGTTGAAAAGGAAAAATTAAACCTATACCTAATATTTATTCAATAACTTATCTATATCTACCTATTACGAGTAATTATAGACGATGGTCCTATCCAGTATGAAAACCTTACACACGCCTCTGTTTGATTGAGTTACCGTTTTCCACAAGATTCGAATCTTGATATTTTCATATCAATGTTATAAACTAATAATGAAAGGGGAATTGTGTACGAAAAGCACTTAACAAGTAGTTGTACAATGTTTATAATATTATCTATTTAATTTTCTGATGCAGTAAAACTTATAAAACTCTACCGATCTACCTTTGATACTAAGGACCTTGAAAAGTCATTCAATCGTAAAAATCACGCCTCAAATTAGGCGTCTCTTCTTGATTTACAGCCAATGGCTTCGCATCACTAATTAATCTGCTTTTTAATTTTATTTATGACAATATATTATATTCCAATTATAAAATATACAATTTCCTTGCAGCAAGAAGGTATAAGTTATTTTCTCGATAAAAATTATCACAAATTAATCAAATATGTTTGTTTTTCGAGTTTGCGTATTAATTCCAATAAGATTCTTAATGAGGAACCAATTTTTGTAGCAATAATTCCTACAACTGAGCTTATTTATTCTGAAATTGTTCAGCATATGTAACTTGAAAACTGGTTTTTATCCATTAGATGTCATAATTAATTTAAAGTAGTGTATATTTATTGACATTAGTATTTTTTTTACTTCGAAATCTTGATTTGGTAATTAGCATTAAGCGAAAGTAATAATTTTCACATACTCCGGATCTACAAATGCATCTTATGTAGGTACGTTGAAATATATATACTTAATTACGTTTGGGGTCAAATGAGTTTATACGGAGTAGGTAATATCATTATATTATTTATTTGTTTGTTTGTATTAAAATAAATCCTTGGTGTTTTTTTTTTATTTCTTGTTATAATTTTATTTACTGCAGTAAACAGTGATACAGTTAATTGCACCCATTGACTTATTTACGTGATAACATAATAACAATATAGAGATACTTTGTACCAGGAACTCTTTTTTATGCGATATAAATAGAAAATAAATTATTAGTATTGTTTAGAATAACAAAACTGCTTATTTAAGTTTGTGGATTAAAATATCAATCATTTAAAAAAATATATGTGTTAAATTTGGTCGATTTCTTAAAAATCAATCTTCTCTTTCTTATACAAACTTGTTTAATTATTGTAATAAGACTAATATAATATACAAGATTATATACAAGACACGTAATTGTATGATTCAGTATTGCATTAATATGTACTACAAAGATAAGACCTATATAACGTTAAATGGATTATTATCTCCTTCATTCATATTACATAATACATATATAGATAATAATTAGGTATGTTTCTGGTAATATCGGTATTTATACTGCGATTTGTAAACTGTGAATATGTAATGGACAAATTTTAGTAGATGCATTTGCATTTTATATTACGAGTAAATTAATGTAAGTATCGGCTAAGGTCTAAGCACATTAGTAAAAATACATATAAGCTCATTTATTTAATACGAGCCAATACTACGCAATCCGCTGCAATAGAATAATCTTTGATAAAGGAACTAACTACATGGAACGGCATTTAATAATCACTAGATATACTTGTCATAATCTTCCGATCATCTCTTATTCAGGTCTGACTGGTTTCCTCTTTTGATTCCCAGGCGAGTAGCATTCGTCATTTTATCAACAGATTTAATTTAATTTAATATACTCATACATTGATGTAAACTTGGATTGCTGTATGTATAAAATCCTGAAATACTCGTATAACTCTCAAATCAGTTCTATTTGAAGGTATGTTATTAAATTTGCGTCGAAACACCCATAACATCAAAAAGTAATGAGTTGTTATTCTATTTATTAGATACCAATACATGATAAACTTTTAATTTTTCTAACTATATACTTTTACTGTATACTATAATTCTGCAAACTCCTTTGCAAGAATTGTTTATGAGAAAGAACAATACTATACCCGTATAATATACCATTATCGCATAAGCATGTTACAGACATGCATATTATAAATACGCTCGTCATAAAAATAGAAGCTGTCTTCTCCGTGGCAACAAAAAATAGCACTTCATCGTTGATTTTTTCGATCATTTTTTCGAACACCCACCTTTCACAGTAGAATTCTAAGACTCAACTGATAATCGAATAATGAACACCATAGGTAGTGTTTTTTTGATAATTCACATAGATACTCGTATTAAAAAAAAAAGGATCATTATTCACAACAACAAAAAATATGAATTTTGATATTTGACAGTAATACTGCGTTTATCTACCCACGACACAAATCATCACATTGTTCCATAATTGTATAGCACACACATGTAATCTTTGTACCTGTTCACAGCACATAATATTATTAATCTTAGCTTCTATGACATCATAAGATATTGTTCTCAAAACATATATTATTGTCATTTGTTTAACTGTTGGTAATACATACGAGTAGAGTGTAATGAAGACAATAGCCATTCTTTATTCCTGCCAAATATTATACTCTAGAACCCATCAGGTAGCTATGATGTAATTGAATTTCTAATAGCTGTGCCATCATCTGCCGGAAACGATATTCCTTTATATAAAATGATTGTAATTACGTTACTAGAAGACAAGACATCACAAATACCTTTATAAGCAGTGGAAGAGAACTGAAAATTGATGGCTTCATACTAAGTTGCCAGGAAATTATGTCTAGGATGTATTAAGAAAAGGTTTTCATTGGAGTCAACTTTTCCAGTTGACGAACGGCCCTCACATATTAAAAAAAAGATGTATCTGGGTTCAAATACAACCTTATACACCTTTCACAGTAAACTAAAAACATGGGTCGTGAAAGGGTCGTTGACAGTATTAAATTAAGTGCTTAATAATTTTTTCATTTAAATTATAAATAATTCTTAAGAGACGCATGTTTTAGTTGTAGGTGGTAGGTGTTATCTAACATCAGCTGTATTTTTTTTATACACAACGTGTTATAATAATACACGAATAATGATATTATCTGCCTACTTCGAAGCTTAGACACTTACATAGTTATATAAAAAAAAACTATGACCATGATCTTGAAACTCTTCAAGGTAAAACTATTTATATATTTACCTATATAGTAACATAGATACTGCCTAAACAGTTTGATTCGTATCAAATCGAAGACTTATTCAAATAACTCCATCAATCAAATGGTTACTTTAATAACACAATATTATATCATACAATACATTAAGTACTTCTTGTGAGCAGGTTTAATAATAGCAAACACAAATATAAATAGCAATTTTCATATTTTGATTGAATGACTAAAAACGTAACCATTCATAATTTGCGGATGTTATCCTATTTAATAATTTAATACTAGTTTTATAAAAAAATTAACAGCTAAATTGATTTGTAAATAGATTATTTTGTGTTGTAAAAAATAGTGTTTGTATTTTATTTTTTACGTATTTCTCTCTACAAGTTCTGTAAAATAATATCTTGCACTACATAGATTATTCAAATCATATTTTGAAGTACTAACAAAATGAAGATTTACATTATTTTACCTACTCATTAATAAATAAATGTACCCAGGTATTTTTCAGGGGGGGCAACATCTTGGCAAAGTGGTGTATAGGAAATTGACGTGTTTCACGAACTCTGCATTTTTGTTAAAGAATATTTTAGAACTTTCCATATTTATTCTAACAGCTATCAAATCTGAATCCTTTTTTTCGATCAGTGATAATGGTCTGGTTCAATGATGTGCAAGTCTTTCTTAAATAAAAATTATTTAGTAAACAAAATAATTTTGTTGTCTCAGTATTCGCTATTGGTATTTGTTAAATTTCTACACTTCCGTCGCCAGATTTTGATTGGAACTTTTCATAGTCTCCTCATTTTTATTCCACATTTTTAATGCGGAATAAAAATGAGAGAGGGTTTGTCTCCATTTTGATGCCAATTTTACAAATCTTTTTTACTAAGACACTCCAACCATTTTCAGAACCCAAGTACGTTGAAGCTTTTGTATGGTTCACTGGTTCGGAATATTTTGGAGTCGGGTTCGATTATCTGGTATCCATCAGAAGACGCATATATTTTGATGGTGGAAAAGGTACAGAGAAAATTTTTGAGGTCGATATATTTGAAGATATATGGATTTTTTATCCCTACCTGTTTCCATCTTCGTTCGTAATGGGTTGTGTTGGATACGATACGTTAGAACATCGCCGAGATATATTCTGTGTTCGTTACTTTTTTAAGGTGCTCAACGGTATCATATTTAATCCAATAATACTGGAAAATTTTATATAAATATATGTTCCCGATGCATATGGACGTTCTCGGCATCACGATTTTTTTATCAGCCTTAAAGTAGAACACACATATTGGTAAAGTCTCCAATAGGAAGGGCTATTCAAATATTTAACGATCTGGCTAGATACTTTTATATATATCTGGAGTGACGTATGCGGAGTTTGTCAGGAAAATTGAGAATGTGTTGTAATTATTGTGTTGTTGTGTAGATATTGATGGTTTTCTTCTGGGATCGCATAGGCCTTCTGCTGTAATGATCGCTGTAAGAATTGTCTCTTTGTCAGTAATAATATCATTCCAATAGTTCAATAATATATTATTTTACCTATTTTCAAAATAACGCTGTACACCCGTGGCACTAATAATAAAATTATTCTTATCTGTCATTTTCCACACAAAAGATACTCAGAATAATCAAACCTTCGGTACAATTGTAAGTAAATTATTCAAAACATATGACAAAAGCTATATCGTTAAATTCAGGATGTTATTTATATAATATATGGGTGGCCAATCTTTTCAGCAGCCGGGACAAATTTTAGAAATGAGATTTCTTACCGGGCCGCACAACAATATAATATACTCCATATATGGAATATTTAATCATTATAGTTCACCTTAAAATTTCTACCCCCCCCCCCCTGTTGCCAATTTTTCATAATGATATAGGAGTTTGAAATGTTTCAAAACTCCTCAATTTTCTTTTAAAATATTTTCTCAAAATACCTCTTTCAAAAAGTTACGGGTATTTGTACTGACTATTATTTATAAAAAGTGTCCATATGCTTCGCGGGCCGCACGTAGACACCCAACGGGCTGCATGCGGGCCGCGGGTTGGCCACCCTTGATATAATACAAAAAATACACTATTAATTTTCAAGTGTTTATGTATGCTTTTTTTATTTTATATTAGAATGAATTTTCACAGTGTTAACGCACAAACATTGAATCTAAAATTATTCCCATTTTATTCCACAAATCCACGTCAAAATAAAGCCTCAAATCTTTCCTATAAAATAATAACATTTATTATAAACAATAATAAAGTTACAAGCTAAATGTTAAATAAGTATTTCTATATCTTGGATGAGGAAAATAACAATTATAAGGTCGTTTCATAGGAAATTGATATTGCCTAATAGTAACATAGTTAGGATAACGAGATATCACTTACTATTAACAGAGACCATCAATAAGGAGAAGCGAGTTGTTTCGTTGTAAACATAATCTACATAATTGTATAATATGATAGATGCACCGATAATTTGTTATTTCCATGAAGTAAAACGTCAGACGAAGATGTATATTCATATGGAAATCATTAATATGGAAATCACGATTGTACATCTATCTAATAATTACCTATTTGGCGAATTACGTTGGAATATAAGAGCTGTAAAATAATAATAACTGAACACAACAAGTGAGCACATATTATTATTATCTGAAAATTCATTAATATATTCATGTGAATACCGCTACTCTTAACAAAAAAGGAAGTTTGTTTTTTATTTGCTTACCTAGTTATGTTTGACGAGTAAGACTCGCAACTTTTTTTGTATATTTTTTTTATTATTTATTCGTTAAAGAATCACAACATGTCCAAATCGTGAATTATTAATTTATAATATGCTATTATAAACATGGATGTTCTATTATATTTTTTTGGATATAACGGATTTTTATAGAATTATTTTCCAACATAATCATCTGATTGATTAATTGATTTTCGTTTTTTTTTTAATGTGGAAATATCAACTGTTTTGTTTTCATATTTCAAACACAAGCCTCCTTTTTAACTGTAGTAAGTTGCAACCGTGAATATTATAGTATTTCAGAGATTTTTTTATATATATTAACTAGGTACCATAATTTCCAGTACAGCTAGATATTTTTTTTATATTTATATTTGTACTAGATGTAAAGATACAATAAGTAACGTGCATAGAAACAAAAAATATGAATAAAAGACGTTCTCACTTCCTATAGATATTGTTTGGCTCTGTCTATTGTTTGAATTCATGTCCAATCTTGAGATAATATCCTCGTGTATATACATGTGACTTGCTACGAAGTTATATATTATTAAGTTATGTACCTGTCTAATGTATCTAACAACATATCTACATAATATTATGCTTATATGCATTTGATTGAAATATTATGTACTTACCTATGATTTACTTATAAATTCTAATATTATACATACTCGTAAAGTAAATACATAATATAGACGAAAATTCAAGCGATTTGCGTTTTGATGATTCATGTAAGAAGTTATATTTATTATTTATTTATTTATTTATTTTATTCTTCACTGTACATTGTTTACAATAAAACAAATTAACATAGAAAATATCATTTATACAATTCAATGCACAGAGGGCGAGTTTATCGCTAAAATGCGATGTCTTCCAACTAACCCGGATATATTAGAATTTGTGTAAAGATCCAAACATAATGGAAGAATGTCAAGAAGAAGAAAACATTTATAAGGTCCAAGAAAACTTTAGAGTTTGTTGGAAAATATAACTTCTACTATAAACTAGCCCATTGCACAATGTCATTTATTTGTATAACTTTATTTAATAATTCTGTAGTTGCAATTGTTATAGTTGTTTCTTTATTGTGCAATTAAGTTTATTTTATTATTTTTATTATTCAAACATATCTATCAGTTTCACCATGACATTTCCTCAAGCAGGGTAATCAGAGAACTCAGTAGGTACGTATGTGTAATCAATATCATCCTCCTTTTTTTTTTTTTAATTTATTAACGGCATTCCACCCAATATATGAGTGATTTAGCATCATCCTCCTTAAACTATTCAGAAAAAATACCTCATCGCTGAACTTATGCATCTATCTATCTATGTCATCATGGCATATGCAAAAAGTGGTATAACCAGCAGATTAACTCTATGAAATTAACATGCTAGTTGTCTTCTCCGTGCCAATAAATAGGTACAAACGAGACGTTCTGGATGCTTGGCGTCCGTCACGCTGTTTGCTGTTAAAATCTTCACTAATCGAAACATACCTAATAAAATCTTCCATTACAATAATTCCCGATAATCATAATACTGTGCTATAAACTTAAGTAGATATACAGCTGATATAATGATGGGTGGAATTAGAGGTTACGGGCCACGTTCCTATAATATATTATAATATGTCGATGATGATATTAATAATACCTATTACGCAGTATAAATATGTGCTGAAGCTACCGTATGTCTAATATGCACAACTATTGTATTGAATTGTATTGTTATTATGATCAATCATCATCCCGGCCGCGCCGGCCCTCTGTTTCATACCTGCAATAGAACACTATGAAGAACACGTGTTTATATGATGGAAATATTATTATGTTAACACTATTAATTGCTAATCATTCTTCTCCAGCAGGTAAATAATAAATGTTTATAATTACACGCAAAGACACGCGAACCTCAGGGTTTTGAATGCCGTTATACAATATTTTTACTATTAATACTGTCATCATATTAAAAAGTACTATGCGTTTTCAAAACACCTGAAAGTAGAGTTCTTGGTGTCTCGGGACCCGTCATCTGAAACCGACTCCTCGATAAACGACGCCATACAAATTATCCAACATACAAACTAGGGATTGCAATCCCGCACCGTTTTCAATCCCGCGGGATTTCTGCTGGATTGACTCCAATCCAGCGGGATCCCGCGGGATCCCGCTGGATTATTAAAAATTGCAAAAAATAACAACATCTTACTGAACATAATTGAATATAACATAAATAACTATACTATCATATATGAATTTGACATAACTAACTATAGGTACTATTAGTCTTTAATTTTTCTTACTAATTCATTATCTAATCAATCAAGTGTTATGGAACAAATTTTAAAATATCAAATGAAAAGTCACTTCTCTTTTTAGAAAAATGATTTTTTAAAAAATAGCATTAATGGTGTTATCTTCCAAGATACTTCTTAAGGAACTACATATGTAGCCAGCGACCGAAAAGGCTCTTTCTGCCCCCACACTAATTGTTGGTTAGATACTTGTATTGATAAAGTCGTGCAACAAATTCAAATACTTTTCTTTAACTCCATCACTTTTAAATGCTGCCAATCCTTTTTTCAATATTTTTTCGAAGCATTTCTCTTGTCCAGTTTTTGTCTGTTTAGTGTAATCTTCATTGTCTTGTTGCATTTCTTATTCCATTTGTAAAGTTAAATTGTTTTCCATATTCAGAGACTGTTGACAATTATCTGCAATTACATCACCTACAACTACAAATTCTACATTTTGAGCGTCTTCTATAATGACTCGATGTAACATGTTTTTCATTTCTTGCCGCAACTTATTCTTTTTCGGCATTAAAAATATTGAATTGCACGTTTTCAACTCTTAGTCATATTTTTTTGGATGCGGAAAATAAATCAACATAGCTGTAATTTCACTGCATCTTTCTTTCACTCTTGCACGTTGCACGCAGCGCCCCGGATAGTACATCGCTTAATACTGTGTCTAGCTTCTCTAGCTTCTCTAAAATAAATCGAAATGTTATAACTGCCGTTATTAGTGTAGACTCTCTTCTGCATAATACTTTACGACCAATTTAAAGGGCTGCAAGCTGTCAATCACGTTTTTGATTTTGTGCGTAAATTTTATGTCAGATGCTATGTCGATGAGAGCCTTCTCAATGCAAACTTTGGGACTAAAATCTTTCTAACATATCAAGCAAGCTGTTTTAGTGAGTGCAGCAATCTAGGATTAAGCATAATTCTTTTCCTGTTTCTTCTTTAAGTATTTTTGCAAATATGTATCACCTTTAGTTGGCAACTTTGGGAAAATCTTCAGTTTGCGGATTCGCACATGCGGATCCGCAAGCATTTGCGGGATCCCGCAAACTCTAAACTTACGCGGATCCCGCTGGATTGCGGGATCCCACTTTGCTGGATTGCAATCCCTAATACAAACATTATAGACCTAAATACATAATAAAAAAATATGATTTAAATTAAATGAACCTTAAATTAAAAAAAATGTCATTCACTTTTTACGTCATGCTCTAAAACAATACTTTTATTTTTATCATCATCATAATATGCTCATTGTTTATGTGAGCAGTTATCCTTTATTTCAACATTCGGTACACTTTTTTATATTTAACCTAGCCACAATAACACATTGTTGAAAATAACATCAAATCAAAATCACATGATGTTATTTATTTCTATCTGCGACATGATATTGAGAACTAAAAATAAAGTATTGTGTGTTTGCAAATAGCATTGCGCGACAACGTGTCAGTCGTCATACAAACTATGTACTTATTATTGTAACAAAATAACAATGTCAATGTAATAGTCAAACAATACGGGTAGTAAAGTGCTTTGCGATTTCCCTTTCCGGTCACTGAAACAGCCATTGTAATTACTAACGGCTATACATACCACCACGGCATACATACAATCATGGCATTAACCACGAGTGGGGTAGGCAGCAATCTGATTTTATGTGATAAATGCAACTTGTATTTTCCGTGTCAATAAAGGTTAAAGACATTCAAGATGGTTGGCATGCCTCATCGATAGATTGGAGGTGTTTAATGTCTTATACAGAATATTTAACGAATACACGTCTTTTAAAAACACTTGAAATCTTACAGAAAAGAGCTGGAAACTTATTCTTTGCCGAGAATTTCACGTAAGAAATTACTAATGGCTGTAAATAACTGAATAGCTTACTGTTGCTGCCACTGTTCCATCCAGTAACATTGAGGAGCTGTGATGATATAATTTTTATATTTCAATGTTAAATGTTACAAAGCATAATAATTAGATGTCAAACTAGCAAAAGGTTTCAAATGTTTTGATATTACAACCGTGTCAGGTTAACTATAAATCTACAAAGTCTCCTTGTAACGCATTACATAAAACAGAATAGTAAGTATCTATCTACGTTTCATAAAATTCTAGCATTGATATGGTATTTACATTAATATACCATAACATTGGATAAATTATGATCAATTTTATCGACCGACGATATTTGGTGAAAATATCGAAAAACTAGAATTTATACATTTTCAGTTAATCACGTACCTTTTATCTCTTCGATGGTATCACAAAATAAGCAACAAAGAAATCTTGAAGAGAGCAAATACTATAAACATCAATGTACATTATAGCTCGCACTCACCTCCGTTGGTCATGCCGCTTTTCCCGGAAGTCAGAAAACCAACTTCCAATCACTCATATTTAAAGCTCATTTAAGGCAAAAGAAGACAAGCAGATCAGCGCAAGCATTTCAAACGTGTTCTAGTGAAATCCTGAAAGGAATAAATTGCCAGGACAACCGGAAGAGTTTAACTGCGGACCGCAGTGGCGTAGCTAGGGTCATCTGCGCCCGGGGACAAATTCTGCGCCCCTTCTCGGAGTCCCCAAGAAATTTTTGAAATTTTACGGTTTATATGGTTCATTTTCGAAGCATGAAGCATTATGAAGAATAATATTTGAACCCGAACTGATTTTTGTGAAAATAAAAACGCCATCCTGTATTGTACATGTGTCATTTTGTTTATGAGTAGAATGGCGCCCCTTAATGCTCAATGGGGCGCTAAAATCGTGTTTGCCAACTGGTTTGTAATGAATATATTTATGGAGCTCCAAAATTTAATCTTGCAAACGTGGGATACATTAGTTTACATCAAAATAAAATTAAAAAAATAGTTTTAATATTCATTTTGGCGCCCCCTAATGTGGCGCCCGGGAACATATGTCCCCCCTGCCCCCCCCCCCCTAGCTACGCCACTGGCGGATCGCACGGGTTGGAGGAATGATGTTCGCAATTATATCGGATCTCCAGCCGTCGCAGGTTCATTGCAAATGTGGAACAGCTTTGCCTCGCGTGCGATAAAGTATGCCTGTCAAGAATTGAATCTCATCTCAAATAGCACAGACGGCAGAAAAATTACAATACTCGGCAACAAGTAAAGGGCATTATTATTATTGTTTTCTCTGTGAATGAAATACGAAATTGTATATTATTATTACTGACAAGAAGGCCAGAAGATCCCAAAAGGTGTATGTGTATATATCATTCAAATGTAAACGCCTTCATAAACTGAGTATTATGAAGGTATATTTGGTATAGGTACACTAATTGGCTAAATTGATAGCATAAATAAATTATGCTACATACATGAAATAAACAAATTATTATAAGCACCGTGTAAATAACAGATATAACACACCTTGAATTGCGATAAACAAGTGTATTAGTGTGGTCATCAAACCGTGAATTTATGAACCAGAATCTTGAATTTGTCATACCTACCATTAAATACACAACACAACTACTGATAGCAAACAATAACGTAGGACATTATATCAACATAATATTAGAAGGCACTGAACCCAAATTCAGAAATATTTCATTACAAATACCTTGACAATAAACTAAACCGCATGAAAATGTACTTAGCTATTAAAAGAGCCCTTGATAGGTAGGGAACTCGAAATTGTCACATGATTTTACGCAACCATTTTTCAACATTGATTATTAATTAATTGCAATATTTTCGTGATCGAGATGATATTTTTACTGTTTGTTTTTGATAATATCAAAATTTGAACATATTTTAATGTATTTTTAATAATAATAAAAAAAATAACCGAGAGATTCATGTAGAAATTATCGATTGAAAAACACCTTCCGAAATTTCATCACGACTAGCAGAGGTATTTTAAGACAATCATCTTAGAGGTTACATAAATGATGAAGTAAATTTTGCTCCAAGGATGCTTTAGAAAAAACCTATTTTTCTTAAATTTGGGTAATATTTAGCCGTATTTTTTTTAATATGCGAAAAAAATGGGATTTGTGACGTGCACATAAGAAAATATAAATTTTAGTTCGTCAAGTTCGAATAAGGAAAACATATTTAAAACAATTTTAATTGAATAATTTGTCATATGATTATAATAGCGTGATGTGTTATTTATATTTTGAAATTTTCATTTTAAATTTTCCGCTTGCGGGAAAGTTTTTATGAAAATTTCCGTAGAACTCAAAAATCGGGTTAGTTCGGCCAGCCGAGCCAAAGAGTCGGCACGCTGTTGAATCTGCGTCTGATTATTTATTTAAAATTATTAAAAAATAGAGATGGTTTTATGCTTGAAACTACATAATTACAGCACTAGATTACTTGATTTTTACCAAGGAAACATATTTTTATATGTGTCATCAAGTAATCCCTATATAAATGTTTTTTTTTTCATAAAAAAAAACATTATAACTTAATATACCTAAATAATATTTATTTCCATGTCTGTCAAAATGCGAATCGACGAATACGAGAATGAGTGTTCAGTACTATAGATGAGGAGTTCACAAGTAAAGGCACACCGATCCATTTTTCACAAATATTTAACTATGAATGAAGTAAAATAAATCAGTGAAGTTGATATTTTCAACCGACGGTTCTCGGTGGAAATTCATGTTGAATTACTTACAAATAAATCACTTATTTATATTATATCCACTGTGACTTTTAATCAATAAAAAGTCACAGTTTAAACACTACAAATAAGTGTTTTATATAATTAATTCAAATAAATTAGTATTTTTTTATTTTTAATTTAATGTTGGTGAACTTGTTTGTGTACTTAATAAAACTGTAGATTGACCTCAGCATATCCGCCTATTTCTCTTTTTGCTTATTAGTTGCAACATATTTCTTTTCTAATGATAAACGCAAAGTGCCAGCTAATATCCAATTATTAAAAGATGAATACAGAAAATATGCTCTTAACACTAAATTACAGTTCGTATACCTTACAAAGACTATGATAAAATAATACAAATACATAGAAATATATCAGGGATCTAAATTGCTGCCGGTACCTACTCTGCAAAGAATTCACCAAATTTATTTAGGTATGCTGTTTTCTTAGTTTCAATGTTCTAGAGTTGATGTAGGTAACTTTGTGTATGAACTCCTCAGAATGACATTCACCGATGTCAATATTGTTGTCATAGCAACATTTTGTTATTTTTGTGAGTATTAGTATTAAATCAGAAATATACTAAATACACTGATTTATAGTTTTATTTTAATTTTTTCATTATTTAAAATGACGAAAGAGTCATTACGATAAATTAGCTACATATTATTCACATGATCAAAATGAGTGAGTATATTATAATGGTTGATTTATATTATATCGTTTTTGACATATTTTTTTTTTGTAACGTAACCTTTCCTAAAGTAATTATTAAAAATAAAATATTTTAATACGCGTGAGTAAGCAAACAATGCAGCATCACTCATATATTGGGTGCAATGCCAAAAAGAGAGAGAGAGAGAGAGAGTAAGCAAACAATGTTTCTGATAGAATAAATTAATAAATTCTTTATGTTTTATACTTTCCAGATTATCAGATGATTAGATGATTAGTGACATTAAAACGGTGATAGAGAATTACTAAGACTTGAATTATCATTTGCAAATGTAAGTACATAGTTCTTAACTGATATCCTGATATTTAGGTATATAGTAAAATCAGCACGTATTATCTTATTTTCATGTTACTATTTCAAATAAGCTGATATATGAATACACGCAACATGTTTGAATCTCGGATACATATGTATGTTTTAAAACAAGCTTTGGTACAATTATTATTATTTTATTTTATGTATTTATTCATGATGCTATTCACTAGTTTGCGAATGATTTAAGTATTCCATAAATGTAATAAGTAATAATATAAAATTAGTTTGTGAATCAATAGTGAGAAAATGGTTTAATGTAAAAATATATCTCAGCATGCATTTGATTTTTAGATTATTATGAGTATTCGAAGTTTTCTAAATATGCATATTATATATTTACATATTTGCAGAAACCACTTTGCATGTATGGTTACTATGGAAACATATAATATTTATATTTTGACATTCCATTTCCACGTGAAATTTTAGCACAAAGACATTGTACTTTAATAAGACTGTGCATTATTGGCCGGTTTCAATAATCTATCTATCCGCTCCTGTCGATTGAAATCTATTGTGTTCTATATTTTGAATCATACATTTCAATCGATAGTCACGGATAGATAGGTTATTGAAACCGGCCATAAGACACGATTACACATTAAATCACTTTATTGCTATAATTTTGTTTTATTTCGATGATGAAAAAATACTCTGCAAATATATGGACAGATTGTAAATTTATCCTTGGATTATGATGACTCAAATCTTTTTTTGTGATACTAAAGATGCATGAATCATTCTCTCCAAATCCCGGCCTTTTTGTTGTTTGCAATTTAATGGTGGAGTCAAAAATAATAAACAAGGGAAAAACATATTAAATATTCTTTTATACTTTTGCAGCACTGGTGCCACAGTCGCCGTTTCTTAAGGCAGCCATCATTGTCACTTAATTTGACGTCCCAGAAGAAAGAATAAATTATGGTCAACTCAATGCAGAATGGTGCAACAAATTATGGATAAACTCAAATATACCTACTTTACGTGTACTTTTTAAGGTGTATAATATAAATTATATAATTGTTGCAGAATAAAACTGAGTATTATTAAAAAAAAAGTATTTGAGTACTTTATTGGAAATATACCCACTTATACGCCCACATATATGTACATACAACAAGGTAGACATGTAAAGCTAATAAGCTTTTTTATGACCAATGATTTGATGAATCTATCTATACCCTCACGCCACATCCCATGTGGAGTAAGCAGAGAGAAGGGAACGCCAATTAAGTAAACACCTACCACTATCCAGCAAAAATAATAATAGTCTACCTACCTACGTGTTTGCTATATTCATGTATAGGTATATGTAGGCCTATTTATAACTCTTGGGGCATGAATGCTCTCTCGCAGGTGGGCCTTGTTGACCTCTGGTGCATCAATTGCATTATACATGCCGTTTTTTCAATGGAGTGCACAATCTTGTTAAAAATTATGTCTTTGTACGCAATGATTTTTGTGTCATTTGGTGTCATAGATAATGAGTGAAATATACATCACGTACGTCGCATTTTTTATCTCCTTTTTCACTTACCGCAAAAAGAGAGACAGTGATTTTTTAATGTTCGTAGTTTTTCGGACATAATATTAACTATATTTACGTGTGTTAGTGACCAAGTGGTGTATAGATAATGAGTGAAATATACTTCATTTCTTTATCTCCCTTTTCACTTACCGCAAAAAGAGAGACAGTATTTTTTTAATGCTTCGTAGTTTATTGGTTCGTACGTAGTTTAAAAGTTAAAATTTGGAGTAAACACCTGTTTTTAGGCAATTTTTTGCATATAGTCGAACGATTTCAAATTAAATTCTGGCTGTGAAGTCCTGTTAAGTCTTGAATTTTATTGTAATAAATCTGGTGTGCCTCAAATATGTATATTTTTTTAATGCAACTTGTAATTTTGTAGGAGTATTATAGAAATGGAATTGGCAGTCCAAGATGCCACTAAAAAGACTAATGGAGTTGTTTTCTGATTAAGAATAACTTGTACAAGTTTTTATTATCTCCGTGAAGTTTCTGGCAAAGAATAGGTAAGTAGTAAGGATTTTTCCAACGGAGAAGTCAGTGCATAGTATAAATTTTACTGTCGTGCTATTTGTATGAGGATTTTACCATCCTATGCGATATAATACACCTACATAGTTAGGTACTACCTAGATACATAAATGCACGTTTAATCAGTATTCCATTCATATTGGCAGTATATGTTGCGTAATCAATGTCGTCATAGCGTTTGTACCAAAGGCAAATCCACATCTACATTAAGGATATAAATCGACAAGTAGGCACTTTATAATAGTGGCAATAATAATAACTAAAAAGCCTTCAATAATTCTACAAAGCCAATAAATTGTCCGCAAATTTTCCTTGTCAATACAAACAAGGTGAATTAATTGAGCTGGCTAGAAACCTGAAGGTAGACTCTCGGATATTCAATCGAAAAATCTCGTTCGCGACCTTATCCACCTTCACGACATAGGTATATACTTATATATATTGGTTACTTTTAGGGTGTTTAAGATTGTATCATCTTTTTTACAAAAATGTAATCAACGGTTTTTAAAAGTATAAGTACATACTCGCCATATACTCGCTCTTTAATAAAAAAAAACATTTTATTAAAAAAAAACATAATTTGTTTTGGTGTAACAGACAAAAGGTTGGGATGACTAAGTGCAAAAGCAACCAGCAGAGTTGGGAATTTTGGATGGGTAGGACACGAGCTGCAACTGCGGAGAAGTGCTGGGTGATTCTCACTTATTGCAATGCCCGTTGATGCGGAATGCATGTGATGAGAATGACCTAAATATGGCAAATGACAAAGCGATATACGTCGCTGCATACTGAAGTGGCAAGGTCTGAAGTTTGGACTCGAAAAATACGTATTAGTGTACAAACAGCAAAATTTCATTATTAGAAAAAAAACAATATTTTAGTTTATTTAAGTTCGAAATAAACACTGTTAAAGAAAAGTTCAGAACGAATCACAAAACAAATTGAATACCTTCTAGTAAATAGATTCAAATCATGTTATAACAAATGCACCTTCCTTTATGTATATTTTCACCTAGTATTTAATTCATGTCACATTCTGTTGTATGTATGTTGGTTGTTACATATCGGTATGTTGACGATTATACTAGTACACTAATAGTAATAGTGACTACTGCACTGCACTATTTATATAGCGGATGTTCCTCGTTGTACTCGTACAGTAAGAATGAGTGCAAATACATAAACGTACCGCGATGATCACTTGTATAACCAATCTTATAGGAAAGTGGTATTCAACCTTTTTTATTTCAGAGGGAGAGAATTTAATTGTTTAACTTTTCTTTTAATGTGCCAGATTTCAGAGTTTTAAGATGTTCTACCCCCACATCGCTGATTTATGAACAGACATAGTTTTAGATTTATTCAATATTGAAAAAGAGGACACAACAAAAAAGTAGTGACCTTTATGTTCCTTCCACGGACCGAGGATTGCAGACCACTGATATAGATTACCTTTTTATGAGCAGTACACTCTTAGTCGTAATATTTAGATTTTGTTAGAGACAGGAAGCAGAATTTTACACACCGTTCCAACTATTTTTAACAAAAAAAATCTACCACGAATTAAATTTAAATATAAATATGTTCTGAATTATTTCCTTCAGCTTTCTTTTTTCAAATAATTCATCTGTTTCTGTTTTTACTACCGATTTTCCTTAAGTTAATTATTTGAGAATTTTTTATCTGGTTACATCAAATACTTATCGAAACTTATACCACATAATAAATAAAATATACATTAGTATTTAATTTTCTTTACGTATTTTGTTTCTACAATTAACGTTTTTATGGAGTTATAAATGTTGGTTTTATCCAGTATGAAATACTTATACTTACAAATATACGAAAAGAATAGGTTGCGGGTTCAAATCCCATCTGAGGAATTAGCAGATAAGGCGATTTTGTCTTTTCTGAGTATAATATAATAATGACATCTGTAAAATTTAAATAGTTAAGAAAAATTGATAAAATGTATGAAGTAAACACTTAACTTTTTTATAAATACACACTATATTTTATAAATGAGTAGACAATTGTTTCGTCTTTTACCAAGACATTATCAATACTAAATTTAGAAAGAATACAAATTGATTACGAAGGTACAATTGTACCTTCGTAATTGTACCTTCGTAATCAATTTGTATTCTTTCTAAATTTAGTATTGATAATGTCTTGGTAAAAGACGAAACAATTGTCTACTCATTTATAAAATATAGTGTGTATTTATAAAAAAGTTAAGTGTTTACTTCATACCATAATGGATAATACGCAAAAAGTTACGGATTATATTAAAAATATTGATAAAATGTCATAACGCATCGGTTTAAATTATATCATGAAACGATATCGTTGATGTAATGACATATAAGTTCATCTAGATTCCAGTGAGCGTGTGGGGATGATATTGAATTTTATTAATAAATTGCCCGGTCGGTATATTCAGTAAGAGTCATAATTTATAATATGGATTGACTAGTAAATAATATTCCCACCCAAACAATATCAAGTTGCGTGACTGACAAGAGAACTACAACCAGCCCTTCGTGTGGACATGCATCATAAGAGTCACCTACCTATCTGTTGTATAAAATATGACCTCGCCATATTACTCGTATGATGCTTCATAGAAATTTGGTAAACTCGTTAGCCCAGTGACTGAAAGAACACTCCCTTGCATAATGTAAAAGTAATTGGTAGGCGTAAATTTGTCGTATAGCTTGATATTCAATATAACTTTGTTTATAACATCTACTTGCACAGTTGGTTCAAATTATATACACTTATAATGTCCACTTACTTCAAATTGGAATACATTTAAAAATTATAAAGCGTAATAAAATAGGTAAATATCCCGTGGAGCACCCGGTAAAGAATTGGTCTCCCACTCTTCTGCGTAAGTTTTCGAGTGCCCTGTAAAAGGCAGGTGTTCGAAAAAAATAAGACATTTTACATCTTAAATTCAGCGATGAGGTTTGCCACCCATCCTGAATGTCTTGATTTTATATTGGCACGAAGAGGACAGTTTGCATGTTTCTTAGATGCAGCTGATCTGCTGGCTACCCCACTTGTGGGATATGCCGTGATGGTATAGTATAGTATAGTATAGTATAATAAAATAGGTGCAAATGCAGACGAATTTACATATAAAATACATATAAAGTTACGGCTGAGTTTTATCATTTTGATCTGTATTGTGATTTGTACGACACATCTTTTCTTTATTTCGTATATTTCTATTTGAAACAAAAATCCAAATATTCACGGGAAATGCCTAATAAAAACGATGTTTAAAAGTATAATCACCAATGTTAGTATTAACTGTATGTTTGTAACACGTATTTCATTACAGTCATTAATATTAACAAGCCCTTGAAATGAACTCTGTTATATTTCGACCATCAAAATGGCAACACAACAGGTTCAAGGTTTTGTTGAGAGTCACGTCAGTTTCGAGAATCAATTAAGCACGAATACTTTATTAAGTTTGATATTAACATGCGAACGAAAAATCATTGGAAAGTTCGAAAACTATGCACCAATATTTGTATTTAAACAAATTTTTATATGATGAAAGATGCAAAAGTGAACAGTATTAAATAGTTTTAATGTCATTGAATATATTCATGGCAATTTAATTTTCATAAAAACAAACTATTAAAATCAAAAGCCTATAAAATCTTTAGAATAGATGTAGCGGTTAAAATGTTCAGCGACAACAGTTTTTTAGAATTGTAATGCAAGATATCAATTTTTATTTTTATATAGCCTAATCTCAAAATGTCTGTAAGTATGTAATAAAATAATGGTTAACATACTATGCTAGATTTGCAATCGTAAATCACGAATTATTTCGTGGAAACATTTGATATGTCCAGATTATATTGGGGTGGCATTTGTTTGAATATTTAGAAGTTCATTGCCCTTATTTACATAAACCGATATTTTCATAGCAGTATTTTAGGAAAGCCCTGGAGGTATAGTCATAGATCTATGGTGCCTACTTTGAATTGGCTTCGTACGTATTATTCATGAAAATTGTTTAGGCTTTATTTATCTACATTACTTGTACATATATTCTAAAATCGTATTATGGGATTTTGGAAATGATTTTTTTGGAAAATACAACCTAAATCATATGTACAATTTCTAGTTACATTCGTATTGAGGTTTCGAAATATTGAACACAATATAACAAAAAGAAAAACATATATTTTACATACTTAAATGTATAGAATATTTATTTTATTATCTAACCTTATTTTGCACATATAATTATTATAAATGAATTCTTATTAATCGTGTTCTATTATAATAATATATAAATCACGATTTTGTTGTACAATATGTACATAACTAAAGAAATAATATTACTCATAGATACCTAAACATTCTTAGAAATTGTTTTCTTCAATTTCTGGAAAAACCAAAAAGTGTGGATAAAAACATGTATTGAATGATGTTGAAACTACTATGTATATTTAATACTGCTAAGTGATTAATATAATAAATAAATATTAAATACGTTATGCTGTTGATATAGTCGGAGTTGTAATGTTAATAAATAAAGTAGAGTCAACAGTTAAATCATAAAACACCCCATGTTTGTACAGCGCATTCTGAAACTACTTAATCACTACGTATTTCTATTTACAGGTGGTACACTACAGTTTTCCTGTTAGACCAATTATCTATAATTATTACAAATAACTGTCTAACAAAATATTGATACAATCACCTATTCTATTACAGTAAACAAACATCTAAATAATAACTTATATGAATACAATTTAAACATTTTTATATTTGATAAATATATATACAGGTTTATCATATTGGGGGGTTATTTTGGACGACTACATTTTTTGTAGCTCCATACCACGCTGTCCAGACGGGTTGGTATGGGGGATTTTTCGGATCTCCTTCCTTATGTGCTGTGGGGATTTTGTGAGAAGACGGGTTGCAGGGGGCGGCTGGATGCGGTCTGCCCAGGATAGAGAGCTGTGGAGATCAATGGGGGAGGCTGACATGATGATGATGATATACAGGTTTCTATTAGAAAAAACATTTGTATTTTACAGACACGATGTTTTTTTTAAGATATATTAGGGTTTTTGTCACAAACAGTACACCTTCCACAGTAAACTTAAAGCTTATGTCGTGAAACAGGAGTTTTCTGGCACGTGGGATCGAACCGCGCACCTCTTGTACATGAAGCCATGACTCTACCTCCAAACTGCCGACGAACATTACTTCTTATATAGAAGGAACATTATGCATTACCTCACAATAACGCATTCATTATAGTTTATTTTTTAGTTTTGTACGGTTTTCATCGTAGCATAGATCTCTTTCTATTTTCTGCAAGTTTTCGAGTGCCTGCTGCAAGGCATGTTCATATAATATCACAAAATTAACATGTTTAGGTAAGGATGAAATATGTCACCGATCCTGATTTTTTTGACCACTTATAGGTGTAATTATCAATAATTTTAGTTTTTAAATACTGATTTCTGTAACAAACTGATTCTCGATTCAGATAACTATTACCCAAAGTAGTTTCAATGAACGAGTATCAGATGGTATTTACTACCGACTGGAAAATTTTATTGCAGGATGAAACGCAGTGTTTATCTTTCTAGTCACTTTGTCAAATATATCTTTATGTATGTGTAATGACAAGTAGTAAATATTATTATGACATTCATTGTAACGTTATTATTGTTGGAATATTGACTAATTGAAAACAAAACAAAGGTGTAGGTAAACTAACACATATAAATCATTAACAATTTAATTATATTATAGATAAGTAAGTACCAGTACACATGTACACATGCCTAACTGATAATTATAGGTGAGAACGTAAACCTTTGTATGTGAAAAGGAAAAATTACAAAATATACGAGGATGAAGAATGTTTGTGTGAGTAAAAAGATAATATAAATTTAATGTACTAAGGGAGCTATCTGGGTGTAAAACAAGTTATTTATCTATTCATTAGTTGTGTTGTTCAATAATTACTTATTCACTGATAGATGAGTAATGAAAGTAAACACATGTTACGTCACTGACATAATATCTTTATACATTAACAGAGAGACCCGTGGAGTTCCTGATTAAAAATATTTATTTATTTATTTATTCTTCTTGCACATCATCATTACATAACAGTGTTATCTTGGTAGGGTTCATGATTATTGTCTGCGTAATAAATTGGAACTAAACCTAAAGAAATGCCATTCTATAACCTTCACAAAGAACAAAATTGTTACATTACACAATTATGCCATCGACAATACCATTCTGAAACGACTCGACTCGGTAAAGGATCTGGGTATCATTTTTGATTCTAAATTACATTTCAACACTCACATAGATAATATTTTGACACAATGCAATAAAATGTTAGGTTTTATTCTGAGAGTAACTAGGGAGTTCAAAAGTCCCATTTCTTTAAAGACCTTATATGTCTCATTAGTTAGATCGCGAGCCGAGTATTGCTCTCCGGTCTGGAATTCTCTATACGACAAATACAATATTGCGTTGGAAAAAAATCAACATAAACTAATACGCATTGGAAATCGCAGATTCAGGGGAGCTTACTTTGACAACATTCCTGACCTCTCACTGAGACGTGAACTGGCTGATGCCTGTCTACTGAGAAAGATATGTATATCCTCTTTGGACACTCCCCACCTACTGAATTTGTTAGATTTTTCAGTGCCGTCGGTTAGAAGGTCGTTTTGGCCATTCCACTTGAACCGTCACCAGACTAACTCGGGCTTACGAAATCCTCTGCAAAGGATGATGAAAAACTACAACAACAAATTTAAGGATGTCGACATGTTCTGCAGTAGTTCTCATACTTTTAAAAGGTGTATCTTAAGATTACTTGAGCCGTAACAATCTCGTTCCCCTCTCCTCTCTCTCTCTTTTTCCCAAATATTATAAATCGTTTTTGAATAAGCGATCCATTCTTCTTATAACTTATATTGTATTCTTTTGATCTTTAGTGTGTAAGTTTGACTTTATTTTTGTAATTGAAATTCTTATATATACATCTGGGTGTGCTTGTGTGCTTTTAAAAAAAAATGTGGACCACCCTCAACTTTTAGGGGTATGAAAAATAGATGTTGACCGATTCTCAAACTTATCCGATAAGCACACAAAATTTCATCAAAATCGATCCAGCCGTTTCGGAGGAGTATAAAAACAAACACCTTAACACGAGAATTTTATGTATTAGATACAATTCAGCGATGAGGCGTGTTATTAATTCAGATTTTCTTATTTTTTTATTGAAACAGATTTGTTTATTGCCGCGTTTTGGTGGAAAAATAGTAGTAGATGGGCATTTTCAAATTTTTTTGCTTCGTTACGTAGTGGAACCTAAAAAAATATGTGTAACAAATTATGCCTGATTTTGTATTTAAAATATATATACAACAGTAACGGACGTGAGAAATCAATTACTTTTAAGTTTTGTGTTTTCTTTTTGTCAGGAAATGCGTTTTCGTGAAGCAATATCTGAAGAAATTTCCATTACATCACACAATTCAACGGGGTTTTAAATAAAAACATTTTAGTGAATAGTTGTCGAAAGTATTTAATATAGTTATAATCACAACATTCTTTAAGAAAATATATAATTTTATTAGGAAAATAACGTAAAATGTCACATTTTCTGTCCAATTGGTCCATTACGTTACGTTTTGTACTATACAGTAATGAGTTTTCTTATATTCTACACTAATTATGGCAAATTGTTGGTGATTTGCACTTTCCAACAACAATTCAGTTCACATACTATATTTTATATATTACAATAATACAGTTGTATCAGTTGTTGGAATAAAATCTAAAAAAAATAGTCGGAGATATAATAGGACAGTAACGTAATAGGAAGTATCTCGTTACGTAATGGAAAAGTAAAGCCAACGTCGCATGGTAATAATATTCATTAATTATATCAGTCGAAAATCCGAGATAATTTTTTTGTTTTTTTTTTATATATTTTATTTATGCATATTCACGGCTTTCGCCTTTTACGTGTTAATTAAGAGAAAAAAATAATAACAATTAAATCCAAAATAATATTTAACGTTTTGACATAAACTACACTAAAATTGACTAAAATACTGTCATAGAATACCAAAATGAACTAATTTATATATAAGTCAAATTAAGAACAATTTTATACTTTATAGCAGGGGGGGCAAACTTTTCGGATGAAGGGCCAAATTCAGAAATTCATAATTATCGGCGGACCGCAAGTAAAATATAATTTTTATATCTACCTACACCAGGGGTCGGCAACCTTTTGCAACAAATCTTACTTTTCACAATTCTTTTTCATATTAAAATTTCCCCCCCCCCCCCTTCCCCCGTCGCTAAATTTTCAAAATGGTATAGGAATTCGGAATATTACAAATTCCTCGGTTTTCTTAAAGAAAATTTTCTCACAGTACCTTTTTCTAAATATGTAACGGGTATTTGTACCGACTATTATTTTTAATTTATTTTCAATCTTTATTGAAAAAATCGTTGAAGATAAAAACGTGATCATTTTTTAAAATATTATATTACTCTCGGGCCGCAGGAAATACACGGCGGGCCACATGCGGCCCGCGGGCCGCAGTTTGCCCATGCCTGGTTTATAGAATACCACTATGGACTAACTAAAATTGGAACGTTACTATTTTACTTAGTGCACACTAAAAATGAAATAGAATCGGGGGTAGCATTTGTCGTTTTTGTTACACTTGATTGGCCTGACGTACTGAATTATGATTTACTAGCAATCACTTGAACTGTTTTCATAATAATAAATATATTGGACATCATAAAGCCATCATAATAATTATTAACATCTTTTAATAAAGTCGGAAGATTAAAATATTCAATGTAAGCTAGGCTTTACAATTCCATTACGTGACAGTTTTTTTCCACCAATACATAACGTTACGTAATGGACGTGACGTATTAGTATCGATCTCTGTTCATCCACATGTTTACACCTTGTTAGTGAATATAAAGATGGATTTGACTTGAAATTCAAAATGAACAATATTTAATATGTAATTAGAGTCCAAAAGAAACAAATAAAACTCTTAACTTACCTTAGAAATCTGCGTTCGTAATGGAACACCAATTTTAGTGAGCAACTACGTGGACCAGTTCCGTCACAAGAATCTGCACAACCGACGTTTTTACACAATATAACGGCATTCATAGACTAATATAACGTTGCCATTAATTATAATCGACACTCGATTTGACCAAAATAAGTAAAACAGAGGTTTAGAATGGCCGTGACGTAATAGGAATTCCACTTTTTGTGATTTGAAGGACAGGAAAAAAATACTATTTAACATATTTCTGGTTTGCTTTATGATATTTTATGGGACTTTACTGAATTTAGAGACAATCAAGTTTTAAATGAAGTCATAAAACCTGTGAATATAATGGGCAGACAAATATAATTTTGTTGTTAAAGTTGAGAGGTACGCTGAAGACATGTTGAAATATGTCATTCCGTGTTATTGATTTACACATTAACTTGCAAAATTTAAATAGTTACCTGTTATTTTTATGCTTAACTAAGAAAAAAATCATCATTTTATCAATAATTGTGATTTCGGGCAAAACTGAAATAATTGGTCATTTAAGAAACAATTTTGAATTCTCGAGACGCGTACGTTATACTCATAGCAAAAAAATCTGAAAATGCCCAGATAAATTTCAACATATTTATCCGAAAATAGCTTCAAAACACTTAATAAGTATAACAAAACGCATAATTAATAAATGTAATTAATTTAATGAAAATTGAAAACAATTATGATTTATTATTTAAGATAATTAGTTTTGATTTATAAAGATGATATACACACAGATACCAGCAAAGAGAAAAAATCTATGAAACAGGATACAATATTTTATAATTTTTTTTATAATAGCATCATAACGTATATATAATACTAGTAATATTATATGACATATTATCTCAATTATCAAGCAGTTTTATTGTTCTTCATGTAAATCTGATCGTGATTCCCTTTGAGATAATACGTGATTTTAATAATAAATAGATAATTCTATTAATTTTATTAAGAATAATGATATTGAATAATAACGTATTAGAGAACAATAATAATTACAATTTTATTAATAAATTAGCAATAAATTGCAGGTATATTAATATTACTTATTGAAAGATTTCATTTGTGTGTTTGGTTAAAGTGTAACAATAAAATTGATTTGAATATTATTTACATGCAAAATTATTTTAAACACCTGGAGGAAGTTGGTTTGTATTTATAGATTAATTTATAGGTATTCACTGAATTTTTATTATAAATGTCATTATGTATTTTTTTATCGTAAATCTGAAATAAAATATATCATAACGTTCAGTCATAATTTTATGTCCAATATTAATTAAACTATCTTGAGATATGACATAATTATCTAGAAATCTAATGTGAAATTTGGAAAAATGGGTTTGCAGTCCGAAATCTTTCAATTTTTTTTTATTTCCAAGATTTTTCTTAGACAAAATTTTTTCTAAGATTTATTTATTTCTAATGCTGATAAATCTTTTCAACAGTTTAATATTTATAAATAAATTTATAAGCCATTTCGAAACCAAATATGAAAATCATTTCTCTTCACCAGTGTTTTTAAGACAGTATTGTGAAACGACACCAAAATGATCAATTGTCTCTTTTTTCTCATAAACAAATAAACAAACATGTTATTGATAATATAAATCAACAATTAATGTTCATTAATATTCTATTTAATAAGTCGACACGATTATTACATAAAATAAGAATAAATAATGCAAGAATATATTATAAATTATTTGGGATTAAAATAATACAGATAGGAAAATAATACTGGGACGGATATAACTGGATAATGGATCATGACGTAGGTGAGTATAAACTATTTAATAGATAAACAGATCACTGTATTATGTAACTATTTCTGGAAGTCAGTTTTTCAAAAATATCCATTATCACGTAAGAACGATGTAAACCTATGTTAGTTGGAAGATATCGCAATAAAGCAATAAACTTGCCCTACGTGCATTGAATTCTGTAGCTAATATTTTGTAATGATTTTTGTTATGATACTTTGCAATGGTTTATGTCATAATCTATGCACAGTAAAGAATAAAATATATCTAGCTTGGTTTACATATCCAAGAATTGAAGCCAAAATGTATGTGTATAGGACTTGCAAACAGCTATAATATTATGGATGTTTTCAAGTCCTCTTTACGTCCAGTTCACATTTTCAATTTAGAGATGAAGTATGCCACCCATCTTCAATTATTTTTGACAGCTCGGAAAGGACGACTTAAACGTTAAATATGTGCGACATGATGGTACTTAGATATTTCAGACTCCTAGATGCTCAGAGTTATGTAGGTATATTTAATGCTGTAATTCAGTAATACACATTTGTTAAATATATTTCGGAATGTATACTTTTTTTAATATAATACGGGAATATGTTAAGATAAGGTTATATCTTTAAACTCGTGTGTTGTAAAAACATAATGTGTCTGGGTGACTTAGTACAAAATTTTCCACCTGTGCGTGTTGTTAATACGTGTAGATACATAAATATATAATTCACGTGGATTAATTACTAGTTTAATATTTTGCTAAATCACTTCCAGATAACTTACCTGTAGATATGTCATAAATAATAACATGTTAATACTATAATTATTTCTATACCAAGATTAAACGGTTGGGCTTATGCGAACTTTGTTTAGTTATTTATGTTTTTTTTTAATATGACCTTGCATGTTTTATATGATAATATAACTCATTACATGGATCATAATATCAAAATTATTTCCACTTTCTTGCTAAATAGTATTGTCATAATCCATATCATAACAATAATTATAGCATTTGTTATCTACTTAATAATAAATTATTTGATAATAAAATTATTGAGTGCCTACTTACGTAAACGTGTCAGAATTTATATTAAAGAGAAATTTTAATGTAAAAAAGGGAGCAATATAAAAACAGACCACTGCAAATAGACCAATGAAGATTTTAAGTTCCAATCCTTCTACCTGAATTCTCGATAGATTCTCAACTATCCGGTTTTTTTCGGGTAAGATGAAATACAGATGTAAGTTTATAAATGTCCAGTTTGAAATTCATTGAAATTAATGTGTGACAATGTTTTGTGTTAAGTGGTAGGAAAATATTTCATTTTTTTGATACCTATTAAGTAATATTCTTCCAGTTAAGCTTTATTGTCATTATAACATGAATACCTTAATTTTTTTGCTTAGTTTCTTAGAACTTTTTCTGAAACACACGACTATTTCTGAAAGACTTATATGAAAGCGAAGCATGTTTTTCTTTACTTCATTCTTAAATATTATATTAAATATGTCCTGCCTTATTTTCACATAATTTTCAGTACTGAAGGAGATCTTGACGGAATAAAATCTAAAGTATCCATTAATATTATGTGTTATAAATATGATGTGGTGTGCATTAACGTCCATAATGTGTTAGATAAGCCATCGATCTATTATTGTATCTATACATAATGAGTGATTTGTATTTAATTGATAAGTTTGGAATCATAATAATGGTTTAATTGTGATATATTACATGATTAAACACAATTTTATGGTTTACTATACATAAATGTATATAAGTACATATAATTAGATAGCTCTTATTATACATAATTATTATGTACTACAACTATCTACTTCTATACCATCACGGCATATCCCTCAAATCGGGAAGCCAGGAAGGGTAGGTGCTCGAAAATAAAGACATTCTACATCTTAGGTTCAAGAAGTTTGCCATCCATCCTGAATGTACTTTTTTTGAGTGGGAGACCATTCTTTACCGGTTCAAAAATAATACCTATTCGGTACTTGTATGAAATATTTACTCATTTTTAGTCGTACTTTTCACTCGTTTGTTCATGTTTATGTAATATAATTACTCGTTTAAAAAAAATTGTTTATGGAATTACAATAAATATTTCTGTTTATGGAATTACAATAAATAACTAAACAAAATGATATGTCGACGGTATGTTTATTACATGCAGATGTTCTGCTGGCTACCCCACTTGTGGGTTTGCCGTGATGGTGTAGTAGTAGTGGTAGATATGTCGATTGTAATAAAATAGTGTGTGTCTCAAATTAATCAATGATAATATATTTATTTTACTGATAAAGTGGTTAATCAAAAACCTTTCCAATGATTATAATAGAAAAAATAGTAATATTATGATGTGTTCCTAAACATATAATAATAAATGATCAAATGGATGAATGGCCATTGGACTTATTCAATTATTGCTATTAGGAAACGGAAGCACAGGCCGGAAAATATTTGGTACTAGGAAATAAATGGTGTGTTTATTAGGTGAGTACTTTGAGACAATAACGTTACAAACATGGAATACAAAAAGCGATTATATTAAGTATCTAATGGACAGCGGACATGACTTAGATCTTCAATATCTATAGTATTTCCTTAATAAATCATTGTCTTCGGGAATATTATCGTAGATACGGAAGACGTGCAAAGTAGTATTTATTGATATAAACTTTAGTATTAGAATCTACGTGACTACTTTGAGATAACTAAAACAAAGTTTCTTTAGGTTCAATTGCAATATTTTATTAAATATTCATAAAAAGTCGTAGTACCTACTCTCCTATGACAAAGTTATTGGAGTATTAGAAATGGGCTGCAAGGGATCATCTAAACTAAAGAAAACAAAATCTATCAAAATGAATGCAATAAAATATGTGTAATTGAAAAATGACTAAAAAATGGAACACTTCAATATTTATCTTTCTTCAAAAATAATTAAATTACATAAATTTAGTATTTTCCTACCGTCATATTTTAAAAATCAGGAGATAAATAAAGGCATTTTTCATCTTAAATTCAGCAATGAGTTTTGCCGCCCATCCTGAATGTCTTAATTTTTTGTTGGAATTGAAAAGAGAGATTGCATATTTATAACATACTGCTGATCTGCTGGCTACCCTACGAGTGGGATATGCCGTGATGGTTTTGAATTATAGATAGATACCTAGACATATTTATTTTATATTCGATTATGAGTTCGTCGGTAGCCTGGAGGTAGAGTCTCGGCCTTATGAACATGAGGTCCGGGGTTCGATCCCAGGTGCCGGCAAACTCCCCTTTCACGACACAAGCTTTAAGCTTACTGTGAAAGGTGTATAAGGTTGTATTTGGGTTTATAACAAAACCCAAATATATCTTTTTTAAAAAAAAAATATCTGTCGGAATATGAATATGATTTGTGAATAATACATTTAAGCATATTTAATACATAAATTATTATTCTAAGTCATATTTAAAATATGGAAAACAACACGTTGCAGATAACAATGAAAAAAATAATCGATATATTACCTGCCATTCCTCACAATACCTTCAAAATTTTGTTTTGTACAAAATAAATTATTCAGTATGTAACAATAAAATATTACCACAACTACTTCAGTACCTACCTATTCAGTAGATAATGAGCATTTTACCTATTGTTTATCTAAAGAATAACGACTACATATTATTTGTACAATTTCAACAACATAATCTTCATAATGTCAAATCTGGCATTTTATAAATAGACATGATGCCATTATATGTGATTATTTTTATCACACACACATGGCATCACGTACTTTTTCGGAAAAATCCATAAAAGGAAAATTTGGTGTTAGATAAAAAAGTATGTAAGACATGGAACAGTGTAGATATTGACTTAAACCATAAAATACAACTTATCGAAATATTTTGGCCGTGGAGCACCCGTCAAAAAATTGGTCTCTCACTCTTGTCCGTAAGTTTTCAAGTCTCATGTAAAAGGCAGGTGTTCGAAAAAATAAAGACATTTTAATATAAGGTTTGCCATCAGTCCTGAATGTCTTAATTTTTTGTTAGCATAGAGTAGACAGCTTGCATGTTTATTACATGCAGCTGGTCTGCTGACTACCCCACTTGTGGGACATGCCGTAATGGTGTTGTAGTAGTAGTAGTAATAGAAATACTAAATATCTAGTTTTCTTTCACGGTTTTACAAGTCGATCTTCAAATACTCTGAAGTTTTGATTTTAAATTTTATAGAATTAAATAGAATACATTGCCTTCATTTTCATAAGAATTTTAAATCTTTGTTCTTATTTTAAACCGTATAGAAATTCATTAGTAGGTTCTTGTTATGCTAGGTAGGTAAACTACACTTTTTACACGTTACACTGAGTATTACACGAGCGTTATATACTGGGATTACCCTTTGTACTAAATTAATATTATAACAATAAAAAAAATGATAAAGTACGTGACAAATTATGATTTCTGTACCTTTTAATAAAAACCTGAGATAATTATTCATTCCTTTGACAATTGTATAGCATACTCTTAATACAATGTTGATTTGTTTGTGTAGTAACTGTTTTCCATGAATTCATATTGTTATGACATCTGAGAATATAATTAGTTTATGAATATGATTGTTATCTCTTAATAAATAGAAACACATTTTCAAATTATAATAACAAATATTATTTTATTAACACAATAAAAAAAATCTGATTTTTTCTTACATATTATTATATATATTAGCCAAAGTTTTGTAAATATTTTCTAATTTTTTTTTCATCCTTGCTTGTCACATGACTCTTGTTTCAGCCCTTTGACTTACTGCAGAGTAAAATAAATGCCAACCTGGGTCATAAAGCAGCTTCCTAGGTAGTGTTAAATATATCTATTCATTAAAAAATTAATAAGTAAAAAATACTTAAGAGTTTTAAATTTCTTTATTTATCAGTTACACGTGTTTCGGGTTGCAAGCCCATATTCATACTTGAGGGCTTGTATGGCTTGCATAGGACTTGCAACCCGAAACACGTGTAACTGATAAATAAAGAAATTTAAAACTCTTAAGTATTTTTTACTTATTAATTTTTTAATTTAAAAATGGAGTTTTACTCATTTAGTGAAAACAAAATTAGTGATATCTATTTATATTTTAGATGATATTTCATGCACCAACTTTCAATTCATTCACATATTTCTACGAGTATTTGTTTTCAGTAGTTTTAATATGTAGGTATGTCAGACCTCATCGAAATTTTAATTTTTCCACCATATTTAACATAATATAACATGGATAGACAATTGACACAGATTGAGCTTGTCCCAAACTAAGATTGAATCTTGTATTATGGGTACTAACACCTTTACCGGTTATTTTCTTTTTCTTAGGTTCCTCTTATTTCTACTCCTTCAAATGTGACTATGTAAAAACTTTTTTTTGAAAACCCATTGACAAATACATAATTTTTAAGACAGGAGAGTATAACTCATAAACACAAAAAAAAAAAAAACATTATTTTGTCTGTTACTTATTTTTAAAATATTTTGTCAGGCAGATACTTCGTGTCATATTGCACATAGTATGGCAACAATAATCAATGTGATGTAATTTCATATCTTATAACCGCTACACTATCGAGGCATATACTAACATATTTATTATTATTTTTTATTTTCATTTGTGGTCATAACTATGATGTGCATAAAATTTAGACACATTATCACTTCAATTTTTTTTTGTGAATAATTTTTGATCTTTGTAGATACATATATCTATTATACATAACATTTTTCAACACCTCTCTATACAATAAATACAGAGTATTTTTAATACAATGCTTCAAATAACTCTAATGATATTTTATATAAATCATATAGGCAAGTCTTCAATATTTTTGCCCTTCACGTATGCGTCTGAATTTCATATCCACCAGTAGTATAACGCAATTTTGAAAATACTGCCTACCTATGTATATATTTCAGTATTAAAATAGTAGGTATAACAAAACATATTCACTTCAGTGTCCAGTCTTAATCTTCCCAATCTAACAAGTACAAGATAACAATGGTTTGATAAATTCCATCAAGTATCTATGCAAGTTATCACAATACTGAAACTTGTGATATTGACTGAGTAGTTCAGCAAATAGTAATGAAAGATTTTCTCGTGATAATATTGCAGGTAATAATACCATTTATTTACTCAAATGCAACAATTGACAAGCCTCCGTATAGTAAATGCTATAAATAGAAAAGGTGTCGTAAAACTCCCTTATCTACTAACTACATCAGTAAATAGAGTTTACTATAAATTTACTCAAACATATCAAAGTATTTGTTGTGAAGGCTAAATTCTTATAATCAATGCTATATCATTCTCGTTTCATGTACAAATAATTTTCTTGTGAAGCAAATGGATTTTAAACAACTCAATAATTTTAAAGTGGGCTGTTGATAAACAAAAATTTTGAACTTGGATACATAAGCCAGTTCATAAAATTGCATAATGTTACAAAGCAGTTACTGTTATAGGAATTCTTTGACCCATAAAAAATATTTCGAAGAAGTAAATTTATTTGATAGCAGAGATATAATAGTATCACATGTTTTCATATATTTCTCTTACGTAATTGTTTTTTTGAATAATAGGTGTAACTTTGAAAAGTAACTTACCGTTTTCTCCTGCCACCACATCTGTTGTCTCCTGTATGACAACAGGCGGCTGGTACGGATAGTAATCCAGTTTTTATATTCCTTCCAATCCCTTCCCGAAGTGTGTCAAGGAATCACATGGATTACAGAACTGCTTCTTAAAACTTGCCACTTGACTACACTCTTTTGCATTAGGCTTTATGATACATAAACTTTAGAAGACACCCCCACGAATTATAAATTAGTTTTTATAATCAGACACTTCGATTAAATTAAAATTTTAAATATCTATCATTACGAATATTCTTTGAAGAAAGAAAATGAATGAAATGTTAATTGCAAAGAATAGTGACTGAAACAATACAAGTCAGTTTATTCGCAACAAATTGATCACAAATATTTTCCCTGCAATCACTGAATCATCAAAAACCTTGTTTTTGTTGTTTAGTTCGAGATTAATTGAAACTTTTCACAATTGTGTTTCCAAAACCAGTCACAAATTTCAAGTTAATGAAAATGAAACAATGTGAAACTACTATCTTACATTGGAGACTGTTATCTCGTTACTCGTCAGTCAGTATTATCACATCACAGTATCTTTGATTAAATAAAGTAGTAATATTATGTACAATCACGTGACAAACCGCATATTGTTATTTTGTATTTGAATTTGTTTGACATGGAAATATTCATAGATATAGTAGAGGTATTCGTTATGAAATAAATAAATATATACCTACTAATTATTTGATGGTCCTGCCTGGGACATGTTCTGAGAATGCCCAATGAAAGTTGGCCAAAAAGAGTGCTGTTCTTCCGTCCGCAAGGGTTCCGTCAGCCCGGGCGTCCCTCTTTCACAATACACCGTTCCTATGACAAAGATCTCAGAGCTCAAGGAATGTCGTGGAAAGAGGTGACGCAATTGGCGCAGAGACGCTCTGAATGGAGGAGGCTGGTTTCTGCCCTGTGCTCCCGAGAGGAGCGTTGAGGGCGATGAGAGAGAGATACTAATTATTTTAACATTATTCTGAAACGTTTAAATCGATTGTACTAATACTTGTATAGCAATAGTTTGAAAATCAACAAAATAAGTGACATTTCAAAGATTATAAGGTTAAAAGGAACTTGTGAACTTATTTTACATTAAAATTTATTACAAAAAAGATTTCAGAAAGCTTGGAATATCTTGGAAACTCAGGAGAGAATAGAATTCCTCTGAATGAAATTTGCCTATCGTCTTGTAAAATTTATTAGTTTTGAGATTCTCAATCAACGTAATATTTTAAAAACGTAGTTATTATTGTCGACTGACTGAAGCTTCCGTTGACCTGACGATAAGAGCGGAAGCTCTTGAAAGCCGGATCGTGATTTATAAAATCTTTGTAGAAGTACCTTATAAATATGAATGTTTTATTTTTATCAATATATTATGCAAAAAATCAAACCCCGTATGATTTATAACAGTCTTATTTCACTGAACAAAATTCTGAACGATCAAATTGTAAATGCAATGTTACATTTTGATTACATTATGTTTAGAGAGAATCACTCGTGATAATATTATAATGTTTAATTTAATGATTAGTCATGTCTAGTTATAATCAGATAAATGCAGATTTGTATTAGCTGACACCGGCAGCATCCACAACATAATATATAATATACCTACTCATATATTTAGCGAATATTTTTCATAGATAACATACGTATTAAAATAACATTGAAAGTAATACATAATGATAGAAATTTTTCGTCATTTTATTTAATAAAAATAACTCCACTCATGTAACGTTTCAACGGCCAAATTGCGATCGAAATATTTCTAACTTTACTTTAAATATTGTCATGTTAAACCCAAACAAATGGGTTCGTCAAAATAGAATACGAGTTTCATTGGTTAGGCCAGATTATTTTGAACAAAAAAGTATAAAATTTATTCCCGAATTTTAATTCAAGCTTGTAAATTTCATTTATCGAGCCTCTTTCGTGGGGCCCTCATAAGGCCTTGAGCGCTTGAGGCATTTGCTTGCCATAAATATCGACACTATTTTTTTGAAAAAAATTCTGTGAAATCGGGCACTATATATGTAAGTAAGGTAGACAATTGCAATATAATTTGGGACCATTATATTTAGTTTAATAATCAAGCTAGTTTATGTGGGGTAGCGAGTGAGTTCACTCTCATTCTTTAAAGTGTTTTTAGTACTGAAATAAAGTAGTTAACATCCCTACACATTACCTGTTTTTTGCTAACGATCAAACCTTTTTTATTTTGATATGTACCCGCTAACAAATATCGTTTTGAAATAAATCAATGAAATATATTTTTATGGCCTACTACCTCATATAATAAAGCATGACGCATATCAAAAATATAAACTATAAAAGATAGAAATTGGGTAAATCAAACCAAATACAAAACTACGTCAGAGCTCCATATAGCAACCTCGTTATGCGCCTTAATCGTGGGTTTTTTACAAAACAGAGCGATGGAAGATGTTTCGATTTTTTTAATTATTTTTGCAGGCATTTCTACAATGCTAGATGCTACAATAGAGTTAAGGATAATTTCATTCCAGAAAAAAAAACATAAACAGATTTTCGAACAAGTGAAAACATTTTTAGTCATTATTTAAACAATTTATTATTAAAATACCAAGTGTCTTTTATTTGCGTTTCAAAAAAATATTTAAGCTTCTTTGCACGAGTGTAAAACAAAATATTATGTAAATAGTTGCTAAAAATACCGTATTCGTATTTTGATTATTTAGTTATAAATAGATTGAAGAATAACAAAACATTATTAACCTATTATCTAGTAATATAATAAACTACGTATTTTTTAAATAAAAAATAAGATTGTAAACATGTTTTTTTATGGTAGAAGTATAAGTATGCTTTAGTAGCAATATTATGTTACAAATATTTATTAAATTATTAGATATATCCTTATATTATTTTGTAATATATTATATAGGATCAATGTTTAAATAATATTCACAATATGTATAAGACTTGCAATCCAATAGACAGCCAATAAATAATCTATCAAGGTCAATTTGCCGGCTTGTTGGCAGTTGAATCTATGATACTGATAGGAATATTATGCTGAAAATTTATATGTTAATAATTTATTTTGTGCGAACAATGTGTATCGAATTTTTAAAATTATTGTACAACCTGTAATCGTTTAATATTATCAAAAAAGAATCTTAAATTAATGTTAAAGGCGGCAAAAATTTGTTTCAACTAAACGAGAATGATAATTGAGGTTGGAAGGTACACGGAATGAAAAGATTCTATTCGTAATGAGATTCGTGTTCGTAGATAAAATTATTGCATCCAGATCCTAGACCCTATCTTGATTTTTTTTTTTATACTGCTCTATTCGAACTATCATCTTGATAATTAGGTCAATAAAAATCTTTTTTTTTTTGGGTTGTGATCTTTTAACAATAATATCAAATTTCAGGCCGACAATTTCAATTAACTAAGTAAACTAAACCAAAGCCAAGGAGTAGTTGGCAAATAATGGATCTCCCATTCTTTTTCGTAAGTTTTTGAGTGACCTGTAAAAGTCAGATGTTAGACATTCTACGTCTTAAATTCAGCGTTAAGATATGTCACCAATTCTGAATGCCTAATGTGTTTATTGGCACAGAGAAGCCAAGTTGCATGTTTACAGCATGATGCTCACGGCTGATCTGCTGGCTGCTCCATTTGCGGGAAGTGCCGTGATGGTATAGTGATAAATTAAATAGTTTTTTTAGCGGCATTTTTTTGTACGTGACGTTTCAAGAAAAAATGCTATTTTTCAATTATAATGTATTTTTATAGAGGTACATTTAATTACATTTTAATTATCAGCTTGACTCACACAACCATTAAAGATATTTGAATATTTATCACTTTTTTTATAAAGGTATGAATATTTTTATTGGTTAACTAGTGCGCACGTATTATGATCGAAATGGTAAAAAAATCAATCGGTCGCGTTACTAACAAGACTAATTATGTATGTATTATTTTGACTAGATTGTTCAAATTACAAATTTCAAATCAAAGAAGGTTAAATATTTTATAAATGTGATGCTTAAATATATATTTTGTCCATTTGCATTGTCTATTTGGTAGTGTTTTTTTACATAATTCCTTATATATATAATGTTTTATGATTGCTATATGTATTTCATGCCGAATCAATGAGTGCAGTGATGTGCATAAATGGATTAAATAAATTAAACATATGGAAAAAATATCCTTTTACAAGCATCTAATAAAATAATATTAAAAGGAATAAAAAACCTCTTTTGTTTTGGATTTATTTAAATATTACCTAATTATTTTGGTTGATATAATTATACTATACTATACCCTCACGCCGTGTCCCAAGTGGGGTAGGCAGAGAGAACGGAACGCCAAACAGATCTATCTTTACACACTTCCTTCGCTTCCTCCACATTCATACAGTTCCTCATACACGCACGTCGGTTCCTCTTACTCAACACGCGGCCGTCCTTGAGAATTTGATCCACGTGATCAAGCCACGTGGTTCTCGGACGCCCGCGTTTCCTCACACCCTTTCTTTCAAATAAGTATATCCTCTTTGTCATTCTTACCTCGTTCATTCGTTCAACATGCCCAAACCACCGTAGTTTATTCACGCGCATTCTGTCCACAACACTCTTCTTGCATCCGCTCATTCTTCTAATATCCTCATTCTTCACTCTATCACGCAGCGTTTTACCAACCATTCTTCTCAACGATCGCATCTCTACTGCATTTATTCCACTTTCGTCCTTCTTCAACCACGTCCATGTCTCGCTTGCATACGTAAGTGACGGTACCAGAATGGTATTGTGCACCAGCATTTTAGCCATGTTCGACACATTGTCATTGCTGACAATGGGTCGAAGTGCACCGTTTACTCTAGCACCGGCCACTTTCCTTCTTTCAATGTCCCTATCGCATCTTCCATCCCTCGTAAACATACTTCCCAAATATACATACTCACTTACTTGCTCCAAACATTCGTCACCAACTTTAATCTCGCAAATCGTTTTTTCATTCTCTCTATAATTATATTTGATTTAATTTTATTTAACAACAAGAGAAACGACAAAAGATGCAAATATTCTATTCATTAATATTTGTCTAATATGAGATTATCACAATGAAGAGTTTCGATCCACTCCAAATCGTCAGTACCCTCTAAGATGTGTTGTGCAAAATTTGGTTACTTGGTTACAATTTTGTTTAAAATTTCTAAAAATAAATAATTTATTTAGTTATTTCACGTGCGTTGATATTTTCAATCACGGTTAAGCACTGTATATTTTTTATTGTAACCTTTCATTAATTCTATGACAGTTGTATTGCCCATGTAATTATTACCTGCAATTATAATAACATTGAAGTATATATGGACACCTGATAAATAAATAGATTATACACACCTGTACTATGCAATATAATAATACCTGTACGAATGTCCCTATGACTGTTATATATAGTGACATGTATTAGGTACATAGTGAGGAGTTAGATACACTACACTACCCATATATACACACATAGAGAGAGAGAGGGAGAGAGACATTTTATTGTTCATTATCATTTTATTTGTTATACTAGTCAAGGTAATATAATATTGAGACAATAAACACTATGAAGGATTGATAAAAACTATCTACATATGTATGTATTATTGTGCTCCGTATTATTATAAACGCAAACATTGCGAATGTAACTACGAAACTACCTGTTTATAATTTATTCTGTATCCATTCAAAATTGGCTTAATTATTGAATAAATATAATAATATATATTAAATAAATTCAAGTATGTAAATGTTGTATTACAATGTACCACCTATCAATAAATAAATTTAAAATGAAAATTATTTATGTCGATAATTTTCCTCGTCATAATTAAAAGAAAAACCTTTCAATTTCAGGATGAATCAAAAGTCAGTCACCAACCGTATTTGTAGATACGATAATTGAAAAAATCAATAAAAATTTATGATTTAATTTTAAGTATATTATTATAGTTCTCTTGATAATATATTTTTGATATGCTTGCTGTTTCTTTAAAATGTGAAAAACGCTGGGATAGTATTGTTAATAATTTATTCGGATCTATAAACACCATAGAAATATACCTATAAATTTAACTATGAAAGAAATGGGATCTTGGTTTAAAATAAATATATGGTGCTCTTATAAATCTTCATTCTAATATTAATAATATGTATTGATATTTTTCAGACATGATATCACTAAGGGATCTTTTCTAACATTAGCACGATGTTCAATATTTAAATAATATGCTGAAATGTTTTGATTTCAATTTGCAAAATATTCATACTTCGTGACTGTCCAACTATCCTTAATAAATCTATCAATCAATTACTCAAAACATGAAGATCATGTTTGAAATCGGAATCGAAAAAAAACTTTAGTGTAAAATTTGATTATTTCGTTTTAAAAATGGTATGTATTACATAATTATGTGTTAAAAATGGAATTCCGCGACAATTCGCGTATAAAATCAATGATGTTCACATTTTGGTATAAACTGTTAAAAGGCATAACTGTACTAAATAGTTTTACTATAATAAATAATTTATATTTGCACTGAACAACGTGATAATTCACCTTGAAATCGTAAAATTGTAGACAGGTAGTTACACATTTTTCTTATATTTGCACATGAATTTATACTGTTGGTAAATACAATAAAACCACAATAGTTTGAAAGCATTTGCACTCACGTGACATGACTGCGCTGTTTCATATTACTACGTTATCAAAATGTAATAACTTTATTTTATGTTATCAAAGGTTTGACCGGCATCTTGATCATATTTTGTTTCAAATATTTTTTTATTTACTTGTCGCCACTGGATTATTACCTCGACACAGTCTTCATCTAGAATCTTATATAGTATCCAAAAAACGTTAAATTAATATTTAGCTGCGATCTTCACTTAATTATCAAATACACTCAGGATCATTAGAATTGTTTAACTATCCACTTTTATAATTATGATATTTGTTGCTGTTAAGGCTGACAGTCTATTTTCTAAAGCGCCAATTTGAAATTTTTATGGTACTATTCTAGATAAAATCTAGACTAAGGTCAGTGTCGGATGTAATATGTACTTCCTCGTTTGGTTATATACATAGTACATCATTGACTTTTTGAACCTTACTGATAAAATAACTTTTTTCGAAAAATGTTATTTTATCAGTAAGGTTCAAAAAGTACGTTACTGTTATATTTATTCAGTAGGTAAATTCAGAAAAAGAAAGGTACTTAATTGTTCTTAACATCTGAACATGACGATGCAATGAGTTCTTGTGATAACAACTTCGAAATATCTTACATAATAATATGTAAAATATTATATTTGTTATGAGAAAAACAAGTCGGATACGATCAATTAAGTTTTAAAAGTGTTTTTGTATTATTTATACTGACATTGTTTTCGGCTAGTTGATAAATGTTTCAGAAAATTTGCATGTCAATCATTTTTCGTACGTGTTTAAAAAAACGTTTAGTTTCATTTTGACAAGGTTTCGTAATCTATTGATTAGAAATTTACTATACCGTTGATTCATCAACAAATAAAGTGCTGCAAGTCACAATAAATTTCACTATGTATTCGATAAATAAAAATATGTTTCCAATTGATTTTCAAACAGATGCAATGGTTTACAAATTTGACAATAATTAAAAGAATTTAAAAAGAAGGCTTTGTTTTCCACACTCTTGAATATTTCACATGTCATACAAAAATACAATATTTTTAGAAAACAAACATGAATTTTTGATTATTAAATATAATTGAATAAAGTTGAAAGCGAAACACTGAAAAATATTACGATAGTACGAAACGGATGGTCACTTGTATCACTCGAGATGGGAACACAACCGTAGTACGTGGAAAACGTTGGCTTTTCGCGCCAAGTACGTTTAGTACTGTTTGTAAAGTTAAAGTTTTCCGATCCACTAGCTGGCTGCTGCCGTAGTATAAGGACTATAGCATCTACATACATAGTTTCAATAATGTTGTTGATAGGTTGTTGTGTGATGCCCACAGTATAATATTATAGGTAGGCACTTACTACTGCCATGTAATGATGAGGCTAATAGACATGCGCAGGGAGAGATGGCTTTATACATCACGAGGGAGTGAAAACGAGAAAACTATACTGTGTACTGACATAGTATTACTATTATTAAAATAATTATTATTATACCTACGAGACCACGAGAAATCTGAAATATTCCTAGTTATATTATACCTAGGTATTACTATTGTTGTTATCATTGTGTATGGTGTATGTATGGTAAAATAATATTTGGATTATTGTGGCGCTTCATTTGTCGCCGTCTTTGAATCAGTTAGCTTCATTTGAAACGGAATACTAACTCTAGACGAATACTAAAATTTTTAAACAAAGCCATTTAGTCATGCTTCGATAAAGATTCAATAAGGTATAATATTTTTATTAGCTTCAATAGAGTTATTTTACTTTTATATTTGGATGTATGAAATGAAAAATAAAATTTGAGACGCAAAAATGTAGATAGTTAATGATGTGTAACGACATTGGATTATATCTCCATTTTCTGTCGGTTCCTCAATTCTGAGGATAGTGATCACCATACCTCGTTCTATGGACCATCCGTTTCCACCTCGGGCGATCCTTTACCATGTGCAGAGTCCCATGCAGAGAGCTCTGTGTGGCCTACTTAATTTGGTTACTCTGTCTTAGTGGTACTGGCCCCCTTCCACTGTCTCAGTTATTATTGATCTTTCTGTCTGCATATAGTTAGTTGTGTAGAAATGTTTATCTTCCTGAGGATGGACTTGTTGATTCTATGTTCAGTTCAATGCATTAGTAGTAATCTCCTCCAGCAGCACATCTCAAATACATCAATCTTAACGCGCTCATTAGCTTACAGCGTCCACGTTTTTAAGCCCTTTGGAAAAATATGTTGAACACCAAGGTCTTAACCAGTCTTATCATTGATTCATGATTTCACAGCTTATTCAAATTTTATAAAGGACATTATTATATGTTCAGTTAACACTCGGCAAAGAATAGTTATCCCACTCTTTTCCGTAAATTTTCGAGTATCTAGAGAGCAAACATTTTACATCTTAAATTCAGCGATGAGATTTGCCACGAATCCTGAATGTCTTATTTTTTTATTGATACTGAGAGGACAGCTTGCATATTTATGACATGCAGCTGGCCTGAAGGTTTCCTCACTTATGAGATGTGCCCTGATTGTGTTTTTTGTGTTAGAATTTAGGGTTAACTGGAAGATGTTGCTCATCAACAAGTCCGCCTTTTGGTCTAAATTTTTACTTCTCTTGTTGAATAGTATTCAGTGTCCTGAAATTTGAGAATCTCGATTCAATAATAATTAAAATAACGTAAAGATATTTTAGGGAAAAAAAATTATTCACTTTTAGGAGTTGAACTTTTTTAATTTTTTAATCGTTTTGTTATCGAAACAATAAGCATTCTTATTATCAGTCCTTCGATCCAATACACTTGATATATCAACACATAGGTAACTTATATATTTGCTTATTCAAGTAATTCTAAGATGCGCAGTAAAAAATTGTTACTAATTAACCAAGTCATCAGGATGTCGTTTATTCGAGCGTGCAAAAATGTATTATGAAATTTGATTGACAATGATTAGATAATAAAATCATTCTACATTGGCAGTTGAAACATGAAAATTGAATCAAGTGAATTTGATAAACACGCATCAAAAGTTTGCATGTTTTTATGGTTTTTATATTATATATACTACCGTAAGCCTTAATTTATGGCAGCCGATATTTTGACTAGGTATATGCTTAATTAAATTTCCCAGTGAAATACAATATTTAAAAAAGAGTTCCCTTTTGAAATTAAGTAAATTATACACATAAATCGTGTCACGTCATGAAAGTTGAATTTAACAATGATAAATGCCAGCCATCCAATGTGAAATAATTTTTATAGGTATTCAAATGCGAAAAGAAGATTTCAGTAGTGAAAAACATTCTGATTTCAAAATATTTTGGTTTCACTTTAAAGTACAATAATATAAAACCTGAAAAGTAAATATTTGTACATACGTTTGAATATGCAAATTAGATTTAAATGATTTTTTTTTTATTTATTTACATAAACTTGTAGTACATAAAGCGGTTGTGCAGTTAGTAAAGAATCGACATGATGGACAATCAATTAATACGTATATAGGTATATCTGTTTATATTTCTTGGCACTTATTTTTTGGCTCTACGCAAATAGTAAAAACCGATTTGACTTTATAAAATCATGAATATTACACACATAAACATTTAATGTATAGATACTAACATGAGGAACTGTGATTAAATTCTAAGGATACAAATCGCAAGAACAAATATGTTAAATCATGTAGGTGCCTACACTATGTAGTTACTTACTTTGGCTTACGTATTGCCACTTCAATTATGCGTACTAATTGTCGTAGTTAAAAAAAACAATAGATAATTATTAGAGTATTCCATATTAAATTTACTTAGTTACCATTTGACTTTTTTTTGAAGGAAAGAATCCCGCAAATATTAAATTAAACTCTATTTTGACTTCCGTTAAATTTCTCTTTGTTGACCATTTTGTAACCAACTTCACTTGCCCCTTGCTCTTGCCTCGGTAGCGGCTGTCCGACGCTTCGCGTCGGGCGGTGGCTGAACCGAAAAGAAAATAACTTGTGTTAAAAGTGTTAAACAATAATTGAAACCCGTATCAATATAAACTGTACATAGTGATAAGTGATTTGATTAATTCAAGTAGATCTTGTTGTATAATATTAAGTACTTGTGTAAAATGTAACGGTGTGCATGTTTGTGTTGAACCGGACAGTGTAATAATTGAACCATGAATAAATGTTTTTTTTGTTTAACTTAACTTCTGTTTTCTTTTGATCTGTGAAACCAACCTAAGAACTCTACAATTATCCCTGACCTGAGACTCAAGTTCTTCGACTGAATTAGCTGGACAATGTATAAAAAGGTGGACTGGAGTCAGAGAAAGTTTTGGAGGGAAGTATAATAGAAAGAAGTTGTGAATAATTTGGGAACAAGCAATTGTAGGGGAAGAGTTGTTACATAAATGACGCCTTCAACGCGGGGCCAGTTTTGGTTTCATAGTGATAAATTCAGTGTAAAAATAAATACAATTAGTTTTGAGATGTGATAGCTCAATCGAATTTTCAACTCTGTGAAGTGCCCAAGATGGCCACCGCAAAACGTTGTTTCAACGTATTTTTTCGACACGGCGTTCCGCCGACACAGTTCAATTCTATAAGGACTTAACACACGTCGTCAACAAACCGAACACGCAACGCCATGTTTCGTTCCCCAACAAACAGTTTAAAAATAAAAACGGTTATGAACAATTAGTGAAAAATAAATATCAATTCAAGTTTTTGAACGTTTTATAATAATAAAAAAATAATTAAATACAGTTTTTGCAAGTAAGAAAGGCATATTTAGATGTGAAGCGATTTACAAACATTGACAAGTTCCGGAACGTTCTATTATAAATAATAAACAATAAATAATTGCAGTTTTACTTTTAAAAAGTGCTCATTGAGGTGGAAATGGGAACGAACATTAATAATATAAATAAATAAGTACAATTGTACGTTTGGTACTCAAGTAAAACAATATTAAACAGTGCTAGATGATGTCAAGTTCCTTCGAACAATATCTTCAATGTCTAAATGAAACATAATTAAAAGACCAGACGTCCAAGAAGCGTTTCTCCAGTTTGTTCTGTCTGTGAAGATACCCTGATACAGAGCCAAGCGGTGGATGTTCTCAAGATATGAATGAATGATGAGGTCATGTTCCAGCGTTTTTGATGACAGTAGAGCAGTCCCACTACAGAAGTGAATACAACGAATTAATACTCCGATATTTGTTCAACGTTCTTTTTGGTTGCGTCATTGAAGGCTAGGTACCAAGGAAGGAAACATCTTATTGCGCCTGGAGAATCGTAATGTATTGTTATAGTTCTTTTTCTTTTCTCATCAAGATCCATTGTGCAATTTGCAGTCTTGCAAAGCAGTAATTGATTGTTGAAATGTCTCATAATTGTACCAATGTTGTTATACCTACCTAGCTATGCATAATAATAAGTGTGTATGTGTGGTAACTTCTGATGGGGAGTTTCATTTTGATGATAATTTTTGTTTTGATTTTATCTTAAAGGTAAGTTTGTGTCCTTGGTTGTGAATATTAATTTCGTTAAAAGAATTTTGAAACAATAAGAGTCGTAATGCTGATTCTCTATTGAACTTTTGAATGCAATATCATCTATGGTTTAATGCATAGTGAACTAGGGCTGGGATAATTTATTCATACTTATATAGTGCTGGGACAAAGAGTTAAAATAATAATTAATTTTTTTTGTGGAAATAATTTTTTGAACTGAGTTGAAATAAAATAATGTTAACCCTTCACAACCTTTTACGAATTTGAAAATGTAAGTACACTTAACCCTTTGTGGACGTTAAGTAACAATTGAAAATAAATGTAAATTTTTGTTTTGTAGCAATTGAATTTTGAACTTGTTGATTTAACTCTTAGTGAACACGATTGAAATTGTTAACCCTCTGCGAACCGCAGTTGAATTTTTTTTGAAGTCAAGTAATTGAAATACAACTGATTTTTTTTAATTTCAAAATGTCTGAATACTTAATTACGCCCATCCCTCGGGTGGAAAAATCGAACACAAAAACATTGAAGCATGCTTTATCCCAAAGAGGAGTAGAACCTGCGCAGTCACTTAATGATCTGCGTGAACAATGTAAAGTATTGAACAACAAAATTTCAAATGTTCCTCTACTCTTAGAAAATACTACCTTGCTGCATGTTACCGATTCTAGTTGTGCTATCGCTGCTGAGGAAAGTGTCCCCAGTTGCGACCGTTCCGTTACTCATCCTCATGTAACACCTCGAGCTAGATCTACTTATGCTCCAATAAATGTAAACTTTTCGTCATGGCCTATCCCTGTATTTAACGGCAAAGGTGACTTAATCGAATTCTTTACTCGCCTTGAGGAGATTTGTCTTTCTCGTCGTTTTGATATAACTCTTTTACCTACTGTTTTGCCTGAATTTTTAAGTGAGAAGGCACTCACATTTTTCCGAGCTGCTCGTCTCAGTGCTTTGCAATGGGATGAAGTAAAAGCCACTTTCATTGATCGTTTTGATAGCGAGTCCATTACCTCTGAACGTCGTATGAGTATTTGGTGTTCAAAACAATCTTCTTCTGAAACTGCCTCAGATTATATATCCCGTGTCACGATGATGAATCGCGGTCTTAAATCTCCCATTCGGGAATCAGAACTTCTAAAAATAATTAAGAAAGGTCTTTGTACACATTTTGCTGCTCCTATAATTGGTGCTAACCCCACTACTTTAATTGATCTGGAACGAGTTTGTACGAGTTTTGAACGTTTGTCACTTGCTACTCCATCTACTGCCACTCCATCTGCTGGTTATGTACCTGTACGTCGCCCAAAAGTTGCTTTTACCCACAATCAATTTAGAAATAACAATAATTGTTATTCTTGCGGCAGACCTGATCATTTGGCCAGAGATTGTAAATCAAAAGTATCAACGTCCCGTACATTTCAAGGATCTCGCAATGTTGTTAGAAGACCTACTGTTAATCATTCGTCGGCCTCTCAATTTTCTATGCCCAATCTTAGTTTGCCTCCGCCAAATGTTCCGCGTCATTCAAAAAAACTTGTAAACTACCGGTCCTTTGCTCCCCCTTCTCTTCAAAGGAGAGAAACTGAGTGGTCGGATTGGTTAGCTTCGGTACAATTATTTCATCTTGCCTGTCATTTGAATGAAGTAAAAATCACTAGTGGTTTGGACAATCGTACACACATCAACTTTAAAATCCGTCATATTCCTTTTAGAGCTCTTTTGGATACTGGTGCTGCTGTGAACATTTTAGGAAAAGATATTTATAAAACTTTTACAAGCCTGGGTTATCCTCTGAGACCCCATGTTCAAACTCTTTTTGGTGTTAATAATTCATCCTTCCAGTCTATCGGAAAGATTGTTCTTCCTCTTTGCTTCGATAATAAGACTATTCATGTAACTTTTATTGTGGCTCCTTCTGTTTCTCATGGTATAATTTTGGATGTACCATTTCTGGAAAATTCTGGATTAGCACCTCGACTTTTCCCTAACAATGCTAACTCTTTGACGAATCCTATCTCTAGTAATCTTGTATTTGCTACGTCTTCGTCTCCTTCTTGTTTAGTTTCTGTCAACGATCTTACCCCTCAACAATGTTCTGAGTTGGATAAGGTTAAAAATCTGTTTACTGGTATCTCGTATGAAGCCAAAGGTTTAGGACGTACTCATCTTATAAGTCATGTCATTGATACGTCTGACAATCCTCCTGTTAAGCAAAAGACTTACCCCCAATCTCATGTAAGAAGAGAACAACTATGTAAAGAAGTTGATGCTAT